>CXYZ01009522.1:857498-874543 GCA_900006705.1 Sonneratia caseolaris | reverse complement strand
AGTGGCCGGTTCCGGGTCGAACCGGCCGGCCTGGTCCGCTTTTAAAAACTATGATTTTACTTGTTCAGTAATTTTTCATAATTTTCTCTTAAATAAAATATTAAAATAATTTTTATTCGAATTTAATTACATTAATTATAGTAATTTATTATATATACTTGTCATATATATGATGGCTATTTTTACAAATATTAAACACACATTTATTAGCAATTATAAATCCGGGAAAATGAGGAGGAATATAGATACACTTTCACACGTGATCCATGTTCTCGCAATGTCCCTCGAGATCGATGCCGGCTCCCATGGGTTGACTCTGCCGCAGTGAAAGGGCATGCAGCAGGAGCATCCAGTTTTCAGCCTCGAGAAACAGTTCAAGATCGAAACAACACCTTAACGCACGAGCAGTTTCTATTGATGCATCTTGGCGCAAGCGTAAATAGCTCCGCCGATCTGGAAGACCATCACAAGCTTTGAATATTGAACAGTCAAATTGGCTTCAATGGCTGATTGACAAAAGAACAAAGTGGCTAGGGTTATTTGACCCTTTCTTACAAGGCCCCCTTCCAGGGACGCCCCGCTGATGTATATATATAATCAGGCACGTGTGTATGTATGTATATTCGAGACTTCAAGACGGTGCTCATTGTGTCGTGCAGCCTGTCTTCTCTCTATCACAATGCTTAACTTCAACTACTCAATCACACCTGTTGCACGGGTGCATATCTCCATGGCTCTTCATATATATTCGATCACCTATTATTTTGGTTTACCTTCACATTACCAATAGCAAGAACCTGAGAGGATGAATTCTTCTGAACAGGGCCATGCCATCAACTCTTCAACCAACAATGACAAATTCAATATGAAGATCATCCACAAGATAATCTTGGACTGCGTCCATTCATTTCATTGCACAAGTCGCACTGATGAACTGTTATGCAAGGATGACCCGTTTTACTAATTCCATACAACGAGAAGAAGATTGATTGAGCAGATATCAATCTACAAAAGAGAAATTACACAGAGCCACCAACGCACGAGAAAGAATTTCAAACCAGACTTCAACCTCTTGATATCCCGTGTCTGATACAAGTATGCATTTTGTTTTTAAAAAAAGCATCGTCTCTTGATGCAGTGTCATGATTCAATGCCTTGCCTGCCATAAATTCAATGTGTTATCACTTACAATATCTTCCGTAGATAGAAGAAATCCCAAAACATCAGTAACTATAAGCCATAATCTGTTGAGATTAGAAATGCATCTCCTTGATGTTTCAAAATCTTACAGTTTGAAAATATTAGCCTACAGGATTTTCTTATCGATTAGAATGTGAGTTTCTTTCTCTGATGGATAATCAATCCACAACAAAGATACAGACATTTTAGCCATTACATCTATTTAGCAGAAGTTGCACTGATTGATCATGGAAAAACTGTTTATATAAGCAAACATGCACAAGTCTGCAAATTCAACTGTGCGAGTGCAAATTTTGACACGCAATCTAACTGAGCTGTAGTTACATATGTAGCAAGTTCCCTGACAGCATAAACATATAAAACTTCCAAGCAATTTAACTCCTGGAGACAGAAGATGAGACACAATTCATACCTTCTCATTGGCAGTGATCACCGGTGCAAAGTCTTGCTGTTCTTCCTTGAGCAACTTTATCCGTGCACGAGTTGCCTGATTACGTTCTTCAGCCTGACCCAATAAATAGTCAATAACAGTTGATTAATATTGTTATCTGCTTTGCATTGAGGGCCAGTTGCAATATTGCATGCCAGCGTGTAACCAAACCATCCAAAGGTCAAAACATGTTTTTGTAAAGAAATCAGAGATGTGTGTTATTTTATGAATGGAAATTGCTCTTCCACAAGCTGCATCAGGGCTTCATATGACCACCCTTATAGCCATCACAAAATCATTCTTGTTCCTTTGCTGACTGCTGCAATTAATCATTACAGCATTTCCTTTCTTTTGAATGTTGACAAGAATTCAGTTACTGATTTTTCCACGCTATCATCTGCTTTGGGCTTGACATAGGAGTATTGAAAACTTAAATATTCCAAGGACCAGTGGAATTCGTATAGCTCCACTATAAGTCCCTCTTCTATGTTGCTAAATACAAATACAAGGAGCTACCACCTTACTTTGGGGTCACAATTTCCATTTCAGCATAAATTTGCTAGTTCTCCAGACCAACAACTTTGAGAATTCTGCTGGAGGAAATATACAATGCCCTCAATAGCATCATGATGGAATATGAAATCTCATATGGCTAGTTGACTTATTTATAATGTTGAGAGGCCAACTCCACTGACTATATAATCCAATCTATAAGGAGGTTCAGAATGTTTTATATGCAACTTACAGCTCTTAGCTCAGCCATCAAATGCTCAATCTCATCCTTCTTTGCTGCCAATAAATCTTGAGCAGCATCCAATACATTACTCCTGCATATGGCATCACTAATTAACTAAAGCTCAAAAGTTCCAAGAAACACATTCATACTTCGGCTGTATTTAACAAATAAGAAATTAAATTTCCTGCTGAGTGGAGTGTCACTACTAGGAAAACACTGCAGATGGAATAATCCTAAGAACTACAATCACAGGAAGGTATATTTCCAGCTACATCCAATGCAAAATGTATCATTTGCCAACACAGCGGAGCACTTTATTTATGGAAAAGTTGACCTACTTATCTGCAGACAAAATGTCTAGACTCTGCTCCTCAATTAGTTGTTCCACAGTATCAAGAGATGCTCCCACCTGCAGATGCAACCAGAGTGTGATGCTCTAATGCATAGTATCATGGGACTATTGCTTCTTCAAGCTCCATATGCTCCATCTACTCTGCAACTTTCAAGGATTTGCTACAAGCAAGTGGATGCAGGTTTGGCATGCTTAGCAATTATCAGCATGAACCACATTCACAGCAGGAATACGCCAGAAAAATGCATTTACAGAGGTTAGCTGCTATTGACATTTTGAATAATGACTGCACATAGTCAGTGAAGCTGCCTAGTAAAAGTCAATAATTTCTCAAAAAGCAGTCATCACAACCTGCAACTGCTTCTTGCATTGGCCAATGCTCAAATAGATGTTTCATTACCACAAGGTTTTCAATCACTAGACAGACTACAGTGCAAAAGGCGTCCATACCCAGGTAGAGAAATATCATAATAAGCACATCTAGAATGATCAAGTTGTTTCAAACATCATTGCATAGATCGACCACCCAATCAATAATGAAACTGTTTACAAAATATGCTACTCTTTCCACAATATATGTGCACGAGCAAATATGTCTTCAATGAAGAAAATTTTGCTGAATAAAATCCTACTTTGCAAAAAAAGATCTCCAAATCATATTCATTTTCCATATGTATGATGATACTCCACATCTTGATATTACCACACATAATAGATAGGAACAGAAGGTTAATTAGTGAAAAAGCACCAAAAATAATGCATCACTAAAAAGTATAAAAGATGATGCATAAAGTATCACAAATAATAAGCATACCTGCATTTCACTGCATAAAGATTTAAATTCATCCTGCAAAGGAAAAAACTGCAATGGTTAATTTGTAGGCATCTATAAATTATCAAGATCAATTGACTGAATAACATTTGATCTACCATATCACCAGTGCATGTTTCAACAATCAGTTTCTAAGAATGCCAAGTGTTCCTTCTCTTGCAGCACAGTTCACAGAATCCTATAAATCTCAGCTAATGATGCAATGGCTATTTATAATTTATTATATTCTTTCTCAAAATAAAGTCATCTGTCTAACATCATAAGCAGCCTCTCGTAGCACAACCTATTGTATATATATATATCTCCAAGGCAATCAATGGTATGTTCCAGGTACTGCAGGAGCTGATAAATTGAGACATCCAAGGATATATGATTCGTGAGAATAAAGAACTAGTAGTTATAATTTAGATTCCTGCAAAATACTGAAGAAGCCAGAATAAGAATAGCCTGGATTTGATACCTCCATTTGTCCGTGCAAAGAAGTGATAACCTGCCAATTCGATCATGATCATTATCCTCTAGAGTTAAAACTGATAAGACATTGCCAAGAATCAAACATTTTTCTCGTGAACTAAGTAGAGGATAAGAATTTCACTTCACATACACAGGTAAAGTTCAAATCTGAACTTCATTAACAAATTCATTTCCAGGATCTTCAAGTTTATGTGCTAATTTTCTGTTCTTACTTAATAATCTCCACATTCAGATTACTTTGCATTTTTTTTCCTGATGACAGTATTTAGAAGAAGGCATTGAATGAGGACAAGCACAACATAGTTAACCATAAATTAGGCAAATAATATTTGACGCCTAATTATTTGAGCATGGAATGGTAAATCATCCTTCAATTCACTGTCTTGTATCCCCAGCAATATGTCAATAACATAGCCTGCAAGGATTACAATACGTCTGAATTATAAAGCACTTGCAAGTGGTGCAATCTCGAATCTTCCTTCAAAAAATCCAGAATTCCCGTACACCTTAGCATCAATTGTCTCCTTACGTTTGGAATACTTTTATGTGGACAAGGCTCAAAAACTCCGCAGTTACTTGGCTTGGTTTTAACTGATTGAGTTTTGTTAAGACTACAGCACGACTGTTTGATACTGAGGGAACGTTTAGGCAGCCAAACAATTTGCTTACCTTATGTAAGACTATGTTCGAGCTGAAAAATGTTGTTGAGCTTAAAGAATTGTTCATAGCTAAAAGGCTTCCTAACCTTCACAATCAACAAAAAGAAGTACCTTGATGAGGAGCCGATGAAGATATTTCTGCTCTTCAACAGAAAACCCTGGAAATGCTTTATGGATTTCCTAACCAATGCAAACATATTTATTAACTTCCATAAAACAAATTTACATTTAGAGAAAGATAAAGAGGCAGAAAGTGAGGAGCCTAATTCCTGAAGAAGCATCCGTAGGCAGATTGATCCAAAATTACATCCATAGCTAGCACATCATTTTCTTTTTCTCGCTAATCAATCATAAATCCCTTATTACCCCCCACAAATGCTACCACTGGGAAGAACACTGTCAACCCGTCGATAGATCCATCGACGAAATGGCACTTATATTTTCAATCGAAAGCCAGCCCGATGGTCAATTTTCTAGCTGATTAAATGAGATAACTCAAAGAGAGAGAGAGAGAGAGAGAGAGAGAGGAACCTCCATCGAGCAGGTGGAGAGAAGAGGATGGAGAGCGCGCTTGAAGGACTTCTTCAACTTGGACTGCATCAATCCCATGGGCACTGAAGCCATCTCACTCCTTACATCCATGTCGCCCAACAGAGGTTTACAGTTTGCCCGGAAAGAGGAGAAGACGGAGAAGAGAGCGGAAGCGAGCGAGCGAGCTAGCGAGCGAACCAGCCAGCCAACAGCCTCCTCGAGGACGGAAAGGGACTGAGAGTGTCTCTGCTATGTATTTATTTATCTTTTGATTTTCGCGGTCGCGCCTTGATGGACGTTTCATATGCTGCTCCCGGTGTACTGTACACCCAGCGGTCCATTACAGTGGGTCCCACGATCTGCGCAAGTCGCGCCAGATTGGAGGAGGGAGGAGGGAGGAGATATCGTGCTTGGTGGTGCTGTGGGCCCTTTGACTATGGGCCTTTAAGGCTGCATTTGCTGAATGGGCTTTACAGCTGGGCCGACGTTGCCCATATAATGTACAAAAATCAACCTCGGTGGTGGTTTTACTATTGCAATCTCTGAAGGGGATAATGATTACGTTGAGTTCACTTACCACAAATTCTACATGGATATGTTACAATGCATAAGTCCACGTATTTACTCTATACCGCGAAAATTCCCTCAAATTTTAAGGATATATTGAATAAAATGACGAAAAAAAATCACTTTAAGAAAGACACGTGCGCGAGTGACATCGGCAGCGACGGAGACGTACCGCAAATTGAAGTTCCAGAGCGACACCGTAAAACCCCGGCTTCCTTCTGCAGCCTTCTGATGTCCATCGTTATCCTATCAAGACAGGCTATCTTTCCGAGGCATGACGTCCATTGACTCGGTCCTGCTCGACCGGCCTTTTGCTCGAGGTTCTGATGGAGCAGGCCGAGCCGAGGACGCAGCAGATGGCAACGAGAGCTAGTACGGCTGACCCGATGTACACCCCATCCTTCACGGTGTAGCAATCCCCATTCAGCCATCCCTTACCGTAGCGCTGCTCCCTGTTCATGCTCGTGGCTGCGCTGATCAGCGCAACCGCAATCAGGAAGCTGACCCTGCAATTGTACGGCACGAAGGACTCGATTGAGGATCCGTTCGTCATAGTCTTAGCTCTGCTTTTGGAAGTGGAAAACGAATCGGTTGGAACTCCCCCGTAAGAACGAGAATGAGGGCCCTTTTAATCATGAGGTCGGGTTACCTCCGGATCGGCCTGGAAATATCAGATCTGGCCTTCCTGGTGCCGACAATAGTGTTGTTCAATGACTCTACGCCCAAACATAAATAGGACCGATGGGGACGGAACTCATAAGATCTTCTTGAAGGATGAAATTTTGGGGAAGTGAAAAGGGAAGATTAATAAAACTTATATAATACATGAGAATTGTTCTTTGGGTCAAGTATGATCGACGTCGTGTCTCCAATAAATCCATCCCAACCCTAAATGTCGACCTTCGGAGGATTGGAGCACCTTTCTTGCTAATTGACAAAAGAGAAAGGGTACGATATAGTTAAGAGGAGGGAGGACCTACCAGGAAACGACCAAAAGGCCAGTTGTGACCATTCCCCACCTCTCATCATCTTTCAATCTCTTCTTCCTCGAACATGAAGCCGTAACGAACACGAAATTCCCGATGACCTGAGCAGCGCAAAGAAAGGCCAGAGCTGCGACTCCGTACCTGAACGCGCTGCTTCCCGGCAAATAGCATAGCTTGCCGTCCAGCTTCAGCTCCCCCTCCTGCACAGGGAATGCCCTTTTATAAATAATCATCGAAAAATGCCCCAGATACCGTCCAGGACACGAACCTGAGCCAGGAACATTGAAGACGGAAGGAATAATACAGAAAAACAGCAAGGAAGGCGAAGGAAGGAAGGAAGGAAGGAAGAGTGTATGCGTAAAAGGGCAATTCTCAGACCCTGGTTCTCTTAAACTCGGAGGCAATGCACGAGAGGGACGAGAGGAGGCCGAGGACGACGGCGGCGATGCAGAGAGAGATCGACCCGAGCCCGCAGCGTTCCTCCATCTCTCGATGGTTATGGTTAGTCCGCTCGAAATCGAGTCCTGCTCGTTTCCTTTCTGCGTGTTACTTCCCTCCCCTTTACTTCCTGCCGATAAGATTGGTCATGGAATATTTGCAGAAGTGGGAGGAGAGTATGAACGGATAAGCAATGAATCATGGAGGAAGCTTGGAGTTTACTACTCCCGGAACCGATACGGAAGCTGAAAGGGAAAGCGACGGGACAATGAGTGGTAGTTGAGTGACTCTCATTTTCTAACGAGGTCTTTTCACTCCCTTTATTTCTTCCTCCATAAGACAGGTCCATCCACCTAAAAACGAATAGAAGGGAAGGGAGGAAAGAACAAGGAAATGGACCGTGGAAAAACTAATCTCTCTCTCTCTCTCTCTCTCTCTTTTTTTCCAATAGTGAGCCAGAAAAGTCACCCAGCACTTCTACTTCCGGCCTTTCGCCTTCATTTTCCAGTATCGGCAGGGCAGGTCAGGTCAACTGCACCCCTAACTCTATAGTTAGTAATCCAAAAACATATATTTTTTTATTTAAATAATCTATTGGGCTTAATTAATGTGAATAAAAAGAGATCATAATTAATGTGCACCAGTCAAAATGGTTAAACTCGTATCTCTTCCTTTTCTTTTCTTTTTTTTTACTTTTGTGTCTTGTTTTCATTTTGCCTTTTTGGCCAAGTGGGCATTGATATTGAATAGGCTGATCCATCATGCAACACAAATGGGACACGCTTGTGGATCCCAGCTCGTACGGGAAACTGGCTGTAATATTGTGCTAAGGAAAGTTCGAACGGAGATCCCGTTGGCAGATTCAGACCAGCACTTGACAGAGAAAACGGGGTATCGGGTAAGTCCCGCAATTTTTTCCACGGCATGAATGACTGCGTAAATACAGAGTTAGCCGGATATTGATTAACTATAATATATTTCGTATTTAAACATATTAATTCTATAAAATTCATCTAAATATACGCATAAATACATACTCAACATATATAACTCAATAATATACGATTAAATATATTTAACTAATTGTGTTTAAATACATATCAAACTCATTTAACACATAATTTAAGCATGTATATAACATGACTGTGTTAATCATATATCATATAAAATGACACGTTCAGACATACTTAAGTTAAATTAGTTGTATCGTCTCATGTTAATCCTTAATTAGATGAGTCATATTCGAGTAAATATTTTTAAATCATTTAATAAACAAGTTATGTATGAGTTATGAGTTTTCTTATATGAATCCGTTTATATACGATACAACAAGATATGGATTGTCCGATTATATGGCTTCTTCGAGCTCGGTTTCGAGTTTTCTCGTCGATTTTCCTGTTTTCTAGCGTAAGGAGGAAAATAAGCGGGGTCCCGGGCGGGTATTGCCATTCGCCTCGTGAAGACTTTTCCTTCACTGCCTCAAAATAACCAAATAATATAAAAAAAAACTGATTTTTCTGATTGGGTCATAATAATTTTTTTTTGCCAAAAAATATATAATTTAATTAATAAAAATATAATTGGTTTGGTTAAGTTATAAAATTAATCGAACCGGATCATTTAAAAAATTGCATCCAAGTTTAAAATTCATTAAGCGAAATCATGAATAATTTTCCTTTTCACCGAGGAACCACTTTAAACGGTCGGGTTATTTCCGAGTGGATGATTCGGTTCAATATTTTGGATTTTTTTTTGTGAGAGAACTGAAACCGAATAGGAATTGTATGTGAACCATAATTACTAATAGTAATTAATTATTATTATAATATTAGACACTATTAATAAAAAAAACAGCAATAAAATAAAACTGAGAATCTTATGTGACAGCTTCTCGACGTAAGCAGCGGCTGGGCGATTCAAGTGCTTTCCCGCTCTCGCCCACCTTCGACTCCGCAATTGGTAATCTACTAATCGTCGCGGTGGATTCCATCATCGGCCGCCGCCAGCTGCTTCTTCCACTCTTTGTCCTCCAGAGGTGCGTGCTCACACACACACTCTCTCTCTCTCTCTCGTCTATAGAGATCTTTGCGATAGACTACACAGTGACGGGTTATAAAAACTAGGGCTGATCCAAGTTGGTCGGTTTCTCAAGTGTCAATCGTCGAACATGCGGCTGCCGCTTAGCTCAACTGTTCCTGACGTTACTTGGCTAGAATTTTAAGCTTCGTAGGGTTTTAGTTTGATCCTGGCCTCTTTAAGATGGCTGCCATGCCCGAGAACCCTAAAACGTCGGGGCTCAGGCACCTACCTAAGATCATCCCATCCTCCGAAAAATCCGATTCTTCGATTCAGCTCCCTCCCCACTTACAGCCCCGCCATTTCCCTTCGCATCTGGATGCTCCTGATACCTCCCCAATGGCAAAAATCCTATGTGAAATCCTTGTTCGGACTCCACCAGGTAACTTTGAGAGTGTTCTCGGGTCAACGGGAATACCCTCAAATCTTGCACTCGTGGAAGAGGTTCTCGAATTTTCGTACCACTATCTGCTTCAGCTGTGAAGTACTTCCGTTGGGCAGGGTTAGCCCACAAGCATTCGACTTGTTCATGGAACCGCATGGTTGATTTGCTGGGCAAAAACCTGCTGTTTGAGCAAATGTGGGATGCGATAAGATTGATGAAGAAAGAGGGCGCCCTCTCAGCGGCAACCTTTGCTTCTATTTTTGGGAGCTACTGTGGTGCCAGGAGGTCCAACGAGGCCATTATGAGCTTCCATGTGATGGACAAGTATGGAGTTGAACAGGATGTGTTTGCGGTAAATTCTCTCCTCAGTGCAATCTGCCGGGAGGAGAATCAGACATCAACGGCACTCGAGTTCTATGACAAGATCAAGACTAAGATACATCCTGATGGGGGTACCTTTGCCATTCTGTTTGAAGGCTGGGAGAGGGAAGGCAATGTTAGTAAGGCCAGGACAACTTTTGGCAAGATGATAGTCCGCATTGGGTGATGCTTTTTTATCAACGCTAGTTTGAGGGTCTTACGCTGAGGAGGCTATCAAGTTTCTCCAAGTCATGAAGGGTAATAACTGCTTACCAGGTTTGAAATTCTTCTTGAATGCGCTTGATATTCTCATTGTGAACAATGATTCCTCCAATGCTGCCCATTTGTGGGATATCATGGTTGGGAATGGATCGATGCCCAACTTGACAATGTATAATGATATGATCAGTTTCCTCTGCAAAAAAAAAGAAGAGAACAGTCGTGCATTTCGGCTCCTTGACTCTATGGCTTTTCAAGGAGCTTTTCCGGATTCTCTAACATATAACATGATCTTCCGTTGTCTGGTCAAGAACAAGAAGGTTCGTGTAGCAGCCAAGTTTTTCTCAGAGATGATTAAGAATGAGTGTCCTCCGACACCTTCTAAATGTGCTGCAGCTATAACCATGTTTTTTGAAGGTGATGACCTAGAAGTGGGAATTGAAATATGGAACTACATGGTCGAGAACCATTCCTCCCATGTTGATGCCAGTGCAAATGCGCTTCTTCTTGGGCTTGTAATTTGGACAGGTTGTCAGAGGTTAGGAAGTTCTTAGAAGATATGTTCCACAAAGGAATCATTACCTATGAGTCAACAACGGAAAAGCTAAAGGATTCCTTCTATAGGAAGGGAAAGAGTTCAAGAGAAATGTATGACGATATCTCCAGAAGGTGGAGAGCATAGTGAGTTCTCCCTTTTGCAATTATTATTGTTATATCTACTAGAAGCTCTTGATTCACATTTTTTTTTATACATAAGATGTTTTTGCTACATTGGATTGCACCACCTTTTTCTCCAATTAATAGAAAGTCTCTGTTCTTCTATCTCTCCTATATGCTACAAGTCTCTCTTGAGTGCCTATCATTTTGATCTTTAGCTTGTAAAGCTTCCTTACATTCTTTTCCATGTCTGAAAATTTTCAGAAAGTTGGTGAAGAATCTTGCTGGCATCGTTTTTTGGGCCAACTGAGTTTATTCCTTTGTCTCTGGTCATGTTTACTGCATCTATATTGTGATGATAGCGATGCTTCCATTAACCTTTTTCTAAGAGTTTGATTAGTAACTTGTCTTACTGTCTGATCTTTATTGCATTATTTAGTGAATTGCATTTTAAAACTAGAATCCTCTGTCATCCTTGCAGACCATACTGAATTTTCATTTTCTCATCCAACACAGCTTTGGGCAATTCCGCCCACCCCCTATGTCTCTCTCTCTCTTTTATTTTTTCCTTTTTTAAGCCATTCAACATGGTGTTTCATCTCCCTGAAAAGGGTTGCCAATTTGCTAACTGGCAGTGGACAACTGCTCCACCAATCATCAACTTTCTCATAATTCAATGGGGACATGATATCATAACTCTGATTTTGCTACTATGATCCTTTGTTGAAACAAATTATTCTCATTTTTATCTGGGTACAATCATTTGGTTCATTGCCATTTTTTATTCCCTAGAAGGTGGATAGGTATGTTGAAGGATCCATATTGCGGCCTTGAAACCTTGAAGTTCATTTCTCAACTTTCATTTTATGGTTGTGGCTTGGGCTTGGCAAGGCTTATTTATGGATGCATTGTTCTAATACATATGTTTTGCTTGGTGACTTCATCCATATTCTTGTAGATGGAAAATATGGATGTAACCTGATAGGCAGGATTTCTAACATAAAGTGCCAGTGATATACAATTTTATGAAGAGGGGTCAAGTTCTGAAGCAATGATCATACAATGAAGCAGTTCCCCAGACCAAGAAATAGCTGAGGTGTTGATATAAGAATTCATGTACTACAGAAGTCTTAGCCTAAACTTTTATAGTGATGATGTTATTCCACAAGCATTGAGGAAAAAAAATTGCTAGTTTTGTCTCTTTGATTTCAAGCATAGGGCACACACATTTGAAGAAGGTCAATTGCCGACCTTTCTGGTTTTTTATTGCAGTTAGAGGGCATGGTGAGCATGAGTAGCTTAAAACTTCTCAATTTCAGGGTGAGGTGAAATTTTGCAAGTTATTGCTTCAATTGATATCATTTGAGAGGATTTTGTGGTTTAAATGTCGGGAGTATTACATAAAGCATCCTTTGGTCTTCAAGATCACATGTACCTTGACTTCATCTTGGAATGCCCACGATAAAGGACTGTCAATTTTGCTTACTGAACTGAGCTATTGGTGGACTGTCAACATCATCACCAAAAAAAAAAAGGGTTGCCGAGGAAGGTGGCAGTTCCAACCTATCACGGTAACATAATATTATTTGCTGGGCCACTAATCACTTTCATGGATGTATCTTTTATAACTTTTTACTCTCAGGAAAATAGCTAGGAAAATTAAACTCGGTCAGTTTAGCTCCAAAATATTGTCCACTTATATATTCTAGGATTCCACTAACTCATCACTTGTATTGCCATGACCACTTGTAAAATCTTTTTTGTATGATGATGCATAAATAGCTATAGATATATTCTGTCTGTTGGGTTACAGAATGTAGAGAACTTCCCCAATGACTAGGCTATATTTGTTGAGTTGCCATTATTTGTCTGTTGCGATTATTTGGTGGGGTTTATTGAGCATTGGAATCTCATAGTGATCTTCCGAATGGTGCATGGAATTTCCGAAATTTGAGTGATGTTATATGGAATGATATGGAGATGTTTCAAGGAGAAGTTCACCAGATGTTCTCTTCAGTTTACTTCAAACCATTGCTTGATTAACATTAGTTGGACTTTGGATGGTCTTTCTGTATCTAATCTTCTGACTGTTTTATAGAGCCAAACTTTACCGTGTAGCTACATGAATGCCCTTTTGCTGTATCCCTTTTTATCTGACTTTTGCTCTATCTTTGAGTTTTGAGAAGAAATTTGCAGGTTCGTGTGGAAATCAATTTGATACTTCAACTCAAAATGAAGATCTTAAAATATGAGATGATTAGTTTCTCAAGCAGCGGTATGTAGGAAGACATGATTGAGTCACCATAAATTTGCTGGCATGCTTCTGTTTAGGCCTTTTTGAGTTCACCAGGCTGGCTTCAGTGCTTTTTACAGGTGTGCTGAAGGAACTGGTGCTCTTCATACCTCTTGCCAGTGTAGGATACTACTGTCATGGCATCTCTTGTTGGTTTGCCTAGTTTATGATTTGAATGCTCGTATAACACAGGTGGGGAATAATTAAGTTGTCTGTTTTGCTCTTTGTTTGAATACTGGAGTGGAAGTAGAGACGAAAATAACATTGTTCTCTATAGAAAACCTATGTGGTTTGGTTCATCGGGTGAAAAGATGATTGCAGAGTCTGATTTGGGCTAATTCAACTCAAACCATTTCACCTCTCCCATTTTTGACGTGCATTGTCTGACGCATTTACGCAGTTCTCTCTTAAGAAGGTGCACTGCAGATATTGCTCTGTTTGATTCTCCATGTTATTGAAATCAGCATTGATATCACTAATTGTTGGTGAGAAGTGAAGTGCGGTCCGAGCATCTCGTGAGTGTTCTTAACTAGTTATTCTTCTCTTGTGCGGGATTGCACGAGTATTTGGAATTTGCTCTCTCTGTTTCAGGTAATGGAACGGAACTTGTGAACTGTAACTTGGCCTCACAACGGTGGCAATAAGTTGAACAGGAAACCAAGAAAATTTAGTTCATACTATCTGATTCGAGGTTTCTCTCCCTCTCTCTCTCTCTTCTTTTTTTTCTTTTAATGTAGTGAAGTCCCATTCCCTTGATGTTCACTAACTCATATTTCCTTTTGCAGCATGCTCTTGGTTCCACCGGCTATGAGACGGGTTGAGCTTTTCAAGATTTGGTGGTCTCTGTTCTTCTTTATGAATGTACCCAAAAGAAGGAATGAATGGAACGGAGCGTGGGATCGGAATCCCGTGAAGGCCAATCAACGGATTGTATCTTCCCCCTCTTCACAGTAACAAAATAGCACATTATTTGGGTCGGTACCGTAAACAAAAAGAGCGATTCCTCGGGTGGAAGTGCATCAATGCAAAGAGTAGTCAGTAATCAATGGGTTGGTTCAGTTAAATTATTTCCTTCTTTCCACTTTAAGTAGGATTTTAAATTTGAAATTTATAAACAGAGTTAAGATAAGGGAGTTTAACCTTCGGATGATAAATAGTGCACTGGAAAAGGGAGTAATTTGCTTCGCATTGAAGCACGAAGTGGAAGTGCCCGGAGAATTATTTTCTTATTCTTTTATTTAATTGACGAGGTAAAAAACTCGAATTTGGTCGGATTATTAGGGATAGGATTTAAAACTGATATTATATTGAGAGGGGGGTGAGCATCATCTAATCAGTGGTGTTGACTTTTTTCTTTAAAAAAAATTAATGTGATGGATGAATTCAATTGAAGCCCAAAGCTGTCCGGATTCCTATTCACTCCACGAGAGATGGCTCCTAATTTCCTCGAAATGTAATTATAATATAATGCACATGTCAAGCAATAGAAGATGCCAAAACCCTCACCACCATTTAGAGCAAAGGACCCAAAGCTTCAAATGTCCCCGCCAAACCAACCCCTTCCTCCCTCCTCCTCCTCCTCCTCCTCTCCTCCCAACTGCAACCTCGGGTCCGATCCGGCTCCTCCGCCCCTGAATGTTGATGGTCGTAAAAGTCAACCGCCATTCGTCCTCCTCCGTCCAATAAATGATCCGAATGAGTACGCGAAACTGCCCAAACAAACCCCAGGGCCAACAGACCCACCCCGTCATCTGGTGTGCAGCCATCATCTGTGCCGTCCTCGCTGTCGCAGTCATAATCACCGGAATTGCCGTGTGTGTAGGCTACGTCGTCATCCACCCCCGGGTCCCCTTCATCTCCGTCCTCTCGGCCACCCTCGACGCTTTCCGGTAACTCACCGCAATCATCCCATTCCCCATCCCTATGCTTATCTTCCGTATATACGCCGATCATCGGATTCAATTCCTTCCCTGTGGGGCAGGTACGACGAGGCCGGCCTCCTCGTCACGCAGACCACGATCGACATCCGGGCCGAGAACGACAACAGGAAGGCCCACGCGAGCTTCCAGGACACGAGCTTCTTCCTGGTCTTTGGCGGGATGGAGATCGCCCAGCTGGTGGCTCCCCCGTTCGAGGTGAAGAAGAACGGCACGAGCGATCTCCGCTACGTGGTGGAGTCACAGCCGATACCGCTGGACCCCAAGCAGATGGAGCTCGTGAGCCTGTCGCTGAGGCGGGACGAGGTCGACTTCGACCTCCGTGGCAAGTTCCGGGCTCGGTGGAGGGTCGGCCTCCTCGGTTCGGTCAACTTCTGGTGCTCCTTGAATTGCAGGCTCCATTTCCGCTTGAACGGGACCTACACCAACACGAACCGTTGCAGCTCTAGGGCTAAATGAGACCGGTCCCCTTTCTCCGCCGAGTTTCTTTCTCGACTCGGTGCTCTGGGATCCCGCCAAAGACAGCCTCGGTTACTCGGTTCGGTCCATACCGTAGACAGCCTCTTTCCGGTTTATTTATTGCTCTGATCAAGTGATTAATTAATTAATTAATAATAGTGGTACAGAGCAGTCACACCACAAATTTTAAATTTAAATATTATAAATAAAAAACTTTATAATAGATTAATACGGATGAATGATAGATTTTATTAGGTACCGTAAGTATATACACTTACATACATACATATATATATATATAATGTTTTTGAGTGCTGAGTATCCCGAAAAAAATAAAAAAGAATACACGAGAAGGAGGAGTCTTGTAGGGAAGAGGTTGAGAGAACGGTAAATTGCCGACGGAAGGAGGCGGCCCACGCATATGGATCCCTAAAGCTGCACCAACTCTTGCTTTCGGATTAAGCAAAGCGAGCAGCCACTCACCACCCCCCTATCTACGTCTACATCCATTCCACTCCACCCCCATTGGATCGATCTCAATGAGAAATCGGAAGGAATAACAAATCGAGCAAGCGACACGTGTCTTTAGCATCCGTCGTATGAAATTCAAAGGATTCTCGGCCCCCGACAACCTTACTCTTAACATCCCAAACATGTTCCAGCATCAGAAGAACCTAGCCATCTGCTTCAGTAGCGGGTTCAGCCAAGCGAGGCCCCGGATTTTCAGAGGCGATTCCCTCCGAGCAACTCGAGTGAGTGTAGCCAACCACGAAGGTGATGGTCATACCTGTCGGGAACTGGTTTGGTGGCAAAGTGGGGGCAACGAGGTCTCTCCCTACTTAGCAAACCAGGGCTGGCATTCGCCGGCAACTCTCCACGAGGTGGATTCTGAGAGATTCGTGCACCTTAACTTTCCAAGTGGATGACCAGATCCAATCATTCACCGCTGAGAACCTTTCCCTTCGGTCCAGCAGATAAAAGCTCTTGAATCACCATTCTTTTCTAGATTCCCAGCCATCTCACCGTCACAACTTTCTTCAGAAGTGTGAATTTTTTAAGGACATTTATTTCCAGCTGTGTCGTTATCAAACAAAGAAGAAAAGACCAGTGCGCTGCTTCATTCCATCTTCTACGGCTCTGGAGAAATTAGATCACTGACCTTGAGAGTTGAATCAACTACATTCTAGGGAGAAGGAACTGCTGGGAAATGAAAAGGGTACCCGGGATCCGAGGGTCCGTCCAAACCAATATAGTCTTACCCATAGTTTTTAAAACCGGACCGGGCCGGGAACCGGTGTAGTCATGGGTTCATGGGTTCATGGGTCGGACCGGGGGTTCAATGGGTTGAACCGCATGTTTAAAAAATAATATTAATAATATAATATTACTAATAAATTTACATAATATCATAATTTGAATATAATTTATAACAAAAATCATTAATATAACCATTA
>CXYZ01009522.1:790067-857466 GCA_900006705.1 Sonneratia caseolaris | reverse complement strand
CCGGGAACCGGCGGTTCAATCGGATTTTTTCTCTTTTAATGTGCAATTGGGTTTTTTGAAGGAACCGGACCGGGTGAGTGGCCGGTTCCCGGTCTAACCGGCCGGCCCGGTCCGGTTTTTAAAACTATGGTCTTACCAGTACCTCTGCACAGTGTATCACTGCATTTCGGTGAACCTTTCCAAACAAATCGAACTGTTAACTACTCTGTCTGTCACTTTGCAGCTAAAAGATTCCCATATGTATCTCTCAGAGATCTGTGCACCGGACCATTTGAATCCTTTATCAAGGCCCAGGCTGTTTTTGAAAGTGGAGAGCCTCATTAATGTCTTCAGTTCCCCTGAAACCTAAGCCTCCTGCGCTTTCTCGGTCGACGCAAGATCGACCCGTTTCTGGGGACAAGATAAGATCCCGATTCCTTGCTAGTACCCCACCAAAACCTTTCAATTTTTTGGTCTGTCTTTTTTTACGAACAGTTTTTTTCCACATCAGAAGTAGACAATGGATAATTTGGCATTGTATTGTATTAAGCACTGGTTTAATAGAAAGCAGTTCTCCCCGCCCAAAATTACGGATGCTTTCGGTTCGGTTTTGGTTCACAAAACTGAACTGAACCTTGTTGAACCGTTAAAATGGTTAGGTTCAGTTTGTGTGCTATACTGCCGGACTATGACCATTATAAAGCCATCAAATTGAATTGTTTCGAACTAGTTCTACAGTTCAGTTGATTGGTTTAAACTGTTCTTGAAATAATTAAAATTTAACAAACTAAATATAAATCGAACTAAAACTAAACAAAAGCTGCATTAAAACACAAAAAATGAAAAAAAAACTAAGAACATTAAATTCATAAAAATTTATATTAAAGATAAATTAAATATATAATATTAATATTAGTGGATTCATTTAAAATAAAATTTAGTATAAAGTAATAGAAAATATACTATATAATAGTAAAATAACTTATATATAAATATTCTATATACCGTGTATCTAAATATTTTTAAAAAAAATATTTCTAATATATTTATAATATATTATATTTTAAATATTTTGTAAAAAAAATAGTTCGATGTTTGGAGTTGATTAACTGAATCGTTTGAATTTAGAGTTAATTATATCATTTCACTTTAAAAAAACTATACTATACGAAAATCGATTCATCCCAAACATGTTTTTTCAGTTCAGTTCCCGGTTCTCCAGTTCTCTATGTGTGACCCTACCCAAAATCAGTGTTTTACCTTCCAACCTTGAACTTCAGTATAGTCTTGATTCATTTTTCTTCCTTGAATCATAGCAGCTTGAGTCATACAATATATATACATATATATGGAATATGAAATTTGCTATATATGGAAAGAGGGCACTCACTATATATCGATATGGATGGGTCCATACTGAATAATACCTCGAAAGTCTAGGAGACAGAAGAAAAAAATTTACAATGTGGAAGGTCGTATTATTTAACAGGTCGACTAACTCGACATTCCTAATTACTTAGAATATATTATAATCTTGAATATCGAAAGAAAATGTGATGAACAAATAATTTGATTATTTCCCTCTAATGTGCATTGTGATCTCACGTCCCCGTGTTATTTACATCATACATCGATAGGTTATATATTTATTAGAATTATATAGTGTGATTTATAAATATTTCACATATGAAATATGCAATATTTGTTTATAAACTTTACAATAGGAGGTGGCAAAAATGGCACGGCCTGAAAGTACCGCTTGAAAAAAATTTATAATAAAAAGAAATTGTGAGAAAATTTTAAAAGTGATTAAGTATACATAATTACATTTTAATAATTATTTCAATATTTTATTCAAATTAATTAGATTAGTCGATTAATTATATAATAAAATTTTATTTTAAAATATTAATCATTTAATTTTTTAAAAGTGCAAGTGTTTGTACTATTCGTGTAGGATCCATACCTCCCAAAACACGAAAATTGTGTATGGGCTTGTTTTCCAAGACGTCTGAGTTTTTGTCCTATGTTGGCACAACCCAATACTATATTTAAGTTGTATCAGTACAGTCCAAAAATTTTGTACGGATTTGAATTTACTAGTCTATTTACACTAACTTTGATGATCATTTTAGCCAATTTATTGAATTTTACTATAATTTTTATATTTTTCTAAACGATATAAACTGCACTGCGACACATAATCTATTTGTACTAGTTTGGTCGCAATAGTAAATTATATTAATATATATATAAAATGTCTTAGTATCAAGTATATTGGATCTAGTCTTTCCCCGCTTTCCTCTCTAAGAATGTAGTAGGTAAGGAGGGGATAGGTATAGCTCCAACAAAATGATGGGACTTAGCCCATTATGTTGTGGGCTATGAAGTTGTTTGTTTTGGCTATATATTTTACAGACAAATTAGAAAAGCTATTCAAAGGGCTATCTATGAATTTGATTAAGTAATTCTAATGTTGCGGCAGCTTGGGGGCTATCATGATGATGGAGTTCCTCAATCAAATCCTTGGCATCTCCTGTGAGATGAAGTTGTATGGAGTCCATGTTCTTTGCACAGAGGATTGCTTCCAGCAGGGCATGTGCTTCGCCTCATTTTGGTGTGGTGGTGTTGTTGTAGGTCGACCAAGCATGGAGCAGAGAGTCTTTGGGATCTATACACGAGACTCCGATCCAAGATCCTTCTTGGTTGACTACAACATCAAAAGCAAATAACATTTGATCTCTTTTCTTGCAATTATATGGAGAGGTTGGTGATTTAGAGGAAATTTTATAAGACCAAGCTAATAGGTGCAGTGTAAGACGTTGATCTATACAAATAGCAACATGCAAAGGGTTAAGAGTGTGCAACTTATATCTGTTACTATTGTAGTTCTGCCAGATGTACTCTACACAAATAGATGCTTGCAAGAGAAATCCATGCTTTATATCACCTGGAATATGAAAGGAGTTGTCTAATCCTAATATGAGTTTGACCCATTGGGTCAGTGAGATGTTGCCTAGTTGATCTAAACGAAGTGGCCATCTTAGATGTGCCCATACTATTCTTGAGAATGAACATTATAGTATTAGATGCTGCAATGTTTCATAATGTTGATGGCATAAAGGATAACATGTAGGCTGTAGTTGGATTCTAGAGCTGATCACTTCCCTTGTTGGAAAAACATTCCATACCATCTTCCACATGAGTAGTTTGAATATTTCACGAATGTTTGTTCTCCAGAGAAATTTCCATCGTGCAGGTTCTAGCTTGGAGTTCCTTGAGAATCTATTTGATTGATTTGGCATGTATGCATCTTTTGATGAGAACTTTCCATTCTTCTTCTTCATCCATGTTAAAGCATTTGGAGCAGGTGAGTTGGGGAGCTTAATCTTTAGAATGTTGTTGGTTGTGTCACAATTGAAGCATATGAGAAGAGTTTCTTTGTTCCAAGACATACTTTCAATGTCTATGAGCTCATGTACCCATTTGAGGAGAGTAATTTGTTTCATTTCGGTCTCTAGATTGATAATGACTCTAAAGTTTGGATTCTTTGGGATCCATGGATCTGGCCAAATATGCACATTGCTACCTGATTCTATTTTAAAGCAAGTGCCTTTATGCAATATGTCAATAGTAGTGGTGAGACCTTTCCAAAAAAAAAAAATGAAGCTTGCCTAGGGGTAATATGCTGTATCAACGCCTGATTTCCTAAGTATCTGCAAGTGAGGCTTTTGCTCCCCCTTAGCCAGTGCACAAGCATGATTAGATATAAGAGCTCTATTGTGGTCATACATCCTTCTAAAACCTAGTCCCTCCTAATGTTCTAGGCTTACTAAGTGAATCCTAGGCTTTTGATATGCATATTGGATCTACCTTGACCACTATATCCCCACCAAAAGTTGGCAAATATGGATTCTAATCTATTACAAATGGATTCAGAGAGCATAAAGGTACACATAGTGTAGGTGGGGATAACCGAGGCTGCTGACCTCATTAGGACACCTCTGGCTACTTGAGAGAGAGTACTGGCTTTCCATGAAGCTAGCTTCCCGTTGATTCTGTCTAGAATAGGTTGGAATGTTTTTGCTTTTGCTTTTGCTTTTTAAGTATGTGCAAGGGTAAGTCCAAAATGTTTTGAATTTGCAATCCATTTCTTCGAGCCAAGCTTGAGGCACTATTCTTTTCTCACATGATGTGGCATAATCTATTTGTAATGCAAACTCTATCCGCAGCGTTACTATTGACATTGTTTCCCATAATCTCATGGTGCTTATAAGACGAAAACACCACCTTTATATGTGCGAAAGTTTGAAGGGAAAATTCATGAGAAAGATCAACACTTCAATGTGAGCCGGCAAGAAAGTCCAACTTTTATATATGTATATGTGTATGTATGTATGTATATTCCCTTTCACTCACTCTCATTGCTTGGTTTACCCCTTTCACGAGAAGATTAATGTGACTTTCCAGGCCAGCTTTTTGATTAGCATCCACCATCGCCACCAACTAGTCAGAGTCAGACGGACCTTCAGCTTTTGCCCTTGAATCAAGGCTCCCTTGCTCCCTCCCACGGATAGCCCCACACTGTCCCCGTAGGATTCGAAATCCAAGATTTACTTTTTAAGTCAGATAATTCCGGATCACCTGACCTCACAATCGATTCCATACCATCCCTCCAGCAGCACATTCATCCGCATATCCATGCATTATCTACCTTTAGTGTGATAGAGTAATTCGACACTCATTATCCTAATGGGTGAACTCAAGTTCGAGTTCTTAAATGTATCGATCCGGACAATTCAGATTAATCAGCTGAATAAAATTAAACTTAATACCGAGTCACTATTAACAAAAAAAAAAAAAAGACATTGCCCACGCATTCACGCGACATGAGAATCACGCACGCGCTTTCACTGTAGTCCCACGACAAGCCGGCTTCACTCCACTCACCTGCACCCCCCCCGCTCTCTCTCTCTCTCTCTCTCTCTCTCTTCTCCTGTCATCTATTAATATCTCCGACAATATTAAATAAGAAATTGTCGGTGTGAGAGCGGGAAGGCAGTGACCGGCTGGCAGTGGCCAGTGGGCCAGTATTTTTGCCAATTTATTATTATCATTTCCCGAATGGCATCATCCTGGTAATTGATGGCAAGTCCCGGGCATTTCGGTAAATTGGACCAGTGCAAAAATCATGGATCCCTTCCTACCATCCTCCTTTTTTCCAATGGAAACCATGATGAGTAAGTAGTACAGCATTAATGTTACCGACCGACTTAAAGATTAATGATTCTAAGGAGAGGTCTTTTAGTATATTTTTCCAAGATTTTTCACCTTTCGATTTCCGTTTTCCAGCAAAAAGCAAGAAATTAGGTGTGAATAGATGGGAAGCGTACGGGACGTTGGTACACGTGTCGGCATCTAATTGGTCTGTTGCCCTTATAATTGACGCCCAATCCTCCCCGAGTCACGCGTAGCTTCGGCCATAGCGGCAGGGTTGATAGGCTCAACCCACGTATGGCAACTCTCTTCCCCTTTTCCTTCTCCCAGCTCAGATTTGGATGCTTTCAGTTGCCGGCGGTCTCTAATTCGCTTGGTGCAGGTCGGGAACCGGTTCGCCTGTCCATCGCAGACCGGCCAGATGGAGCCCCGCGCGGCTCACGGCCGGGCCTCAGCTGCTAAATCGGATCCCGCCTTGCATCAACTGAATCGGAGACAGCGGTGAAGGGTGCATGTAGATCTCGCTTTGCTCCCCTGCACCCCCATTCTTCCTATTCTCTTTCCACCTTCTCTACTCCGCCGTGCCTAGATCTCTGGTACCGACTTCTGCGAATCCGGTACTTCGCTTCTGCTTCTGTTGATCGACGCATATTTCTTGCGAACTTTGGAGTTCCAGTCACCTCGTGAGAGCTGATGTTGGTCCGGAATTATTCGATCAAATTTTATTTCTTGTTCACTCTGTTCGTTCTTGTGATGATATATATGAGCTGGAGCTGATTTCATTTCACGCTGCACTGGTTTCAAAGCGTTAGCTGAAAAATCTCATTTAGTTTGACCGTTGCAGCATCGGCCATACTGTTTCTCTTACTGAGTTCATCCATTTGTTGTTACTCTTTACTTCAGCGTGTAATTAATAATCACCCATGACTAAGAGAAATCCATACAATTTCATCAGCATTTCTAAAAAACTTGGAACTGTTTCTTGATGAGTTCTGGTAATATCTGGCAATGTTCGATTCTGTTATACCGTCTATATGTGTTCGATCAATGTTCTCGACCGTCAGTGGACTTTTCCGGGAAAACATGAAGTTGGAACATTTCGTTATGCTCATTGCTGCTTACCATGGCCTGGCGTTATCTCGCAAAATTTCTAGTAACTTTGCTGTATTATATGTGTTCATATATAATATTGGATCGAATTACATTTTAGTTGAACTTTCTAAGCTGTGATTGCAGTCATGCATTTGAGTAGTGGATGCCTCAAGTTCCAGACCAGCTCAGCTCCTTGTAGCACAGATTATGACACTCATCAACCATTCAGCCATAAAAATTCACCCTCATCATCTTCTCAGTTGATTAGGGACACCTTGAATAAAAGAAGCAAAAGCATAGAAATTTCATAAGACTCCTTTACCCAATTAATAGTGCTGACTGATAATGTCGGTGTGGAGCACCAGTGCAAACATTGCAGGGCCAATTGCCATGGGGTCCAAACATGAACTGTCTCTCTTGTTCGCTCCTGTTTTATATGGAGAATTTGGTTAGAAAGTGTTTCCAGCCATAATGAATGTTTGCACGCTGGGGTGGGACTTTGTTTCCTTGCTACCGTAAGATTAAAAGATACTGTTTCTTCATGTTTCTGTCTCTATGTGAATTTATGTCTCTCTGCGTTACTTCTGTTGAATTTAGAATTCCCTCTCTTTTGAAATATACAACGTCGAACTTCGTTTCTGCTAACCAGTATCCTAACTTTTGTGATTTAGCTGAATTAAGGTCGAGTGGATGATGTCTTCATGCGTTAATGCTTTGAATTTCTTTTCCTCATACGGAAAAAAATATCTGAGTCTTCTGCTTTCTAAATCTGATGCTCATCTCCTTTTGTTTTCACTGAATTTATTCTTCTTTCCGCTTTCCGCCTGGGCCCCGAGCTACTGCGGATTGCTAGTGCTACTCATTACCAGCTTAATTACACCATTTAACATTTTGAAGTCTAATAATCATATGCGCTTAAATCTGCCTTCTCTTTTGTAACCTTTATCATGCACGTCCTTCATTGACTGCTTCAACAACTTTTTATTTCCCCTTTTTTACCCTCTTTTCCTGCTTTGGCTTCAAGCTTTCGCACTTTCTCTCTATCATACAGGAACCTTCGCGAGCGAGATGACTAGACTAGAAAATGTCATTGGCCCTTCTCGTCATTATTCTCTGTGATGGGCATCCACCTTTTATTTGTCCAAATTGTCAAACCGCAGCTTTTCTTTCCTGGCCTTTTCTCAAAAGTTGATTCCCTTCTTGCAGCTCTCTAGCCCACCACTTTCTCTCCCTCCGTCGGTTGCTTTCTCACTAACATTGCAGATGTTGTCTCATAACACAATAGTCAAAACTGTACTAGATTTTTGCCCATTAGCTTTTCTCAATCAGGTGGCCTCTTTTTTTTTTTTTTTTTTCTCTTGCAGCTCGTTCTTCCCTCGAAGTTATGGTTGTAAAATTAAGAATATTTGTCTCCCAGCTTTCACGTCATATCTGTTGTTGTAGGGTGTAACTTAACATGAATTAGGGACTATTGACAGAGAGGATATGAGAAAGCCTCTTATTGTTTCAATTGCTTCCACACATGTTAACGCAGGAGCTCTGCATTACCTGTCTCGTTCTTGTAATTTGCATTATATCACCATCACATCAGGATGGAGCAACTCCTCGCCTCAAACTCTGCCGGACTCGTACAAGGCATGAAGTATGAGGCTGTGACATGATCTTTCTAAGCCCAACATCATGTTGCAGCCTTCGAAGCTTCCCTGCAATGCCAAGCTAGCGCCACACATATTATTGCTAGCGAAGTTTTAGCTTTTTACTGTGATCTTTATATTTTCTGTAGCTATATCAGGTGCAGTACACCCGAGTCTCTTTTCGACTATCTCATATCTTCAGTACATTTGCAATTGAGCATGATAGACCAATTGACTGACGAATATTTGGTACTCCATTACCATTACTTTATTCGAAAATCCTTATAAATATTCTTTTAAACAAATGGGTTACAAGATTAGGGAATTCAAATGAGAAAGATTCCACAAAATGCATTTGCACGTTCATGACATTATGGGATCCAACAAACACATAACAGGAAGCCAATATGAATAGAACATGATGATTTTTAATAAAACTACGCTAACTAATTCTTTATATATAGGATGTAGGACACTCTCTTCAGGCCCAATTGCTGAACCGAATCTTTTTGCCCAGCTGGGTCTCAAATTTTGCTTCATCAAGCCCTCGCCCTCGCCTAGCCTCACTGGCTCCACAGGCGATGTGATATTACAGGAGTATACTGTCAACACAGAAATGGCACTGCTACCGATGACTCCTTTGGGTTGACTGACTCATCCAGTCTTGGATCGCTTGGTTGGTAAGTCCGCATGGGGCCTTCCTGTCCTCAGGCGGACGGGTTTTGTGATTCCTTGAACGTCACCAAAAGAATCTATGAGGTGGGGAAAAAGGGGGCGAGTGCATGGAGTCGAGGGGAAATCCAAGGCCCTTCGAGCCGGAGTTGAAGGCGTTACCCGTTGTAACCATTTCCCCTTTCGTATGTTCTCATTTTAATGTCTTAATTGAACGATGAGGGGTCCAAAGGCAATTATGCTTTCTCAAAGGGCTTCGAAAACCGAAAAGACGTAATGAAAATTGAAATCGCAAGCACTGTGTATGGGCTATCCATGAGCCAGACTCATCAACCAAACACGGATGGTGGGCTCATCGCTGATCATCATAATTACGGTATCTTTTTCTTCTTATTTTAAATTGTTAATTGTCATTTTTCCCCCTGCTTGAATAAAAAATAAATGTGGACTGTCCGTCTGGTTTATGAGCCTTTGCAATTAAATTGGGGTTGTGATGGATAGTTAGATCGGGCAATCATGTATACGGAAATTATTTACCTGTGCATGATCAATTTATTCAACGGGTCAAAAATATCCAATGTAAATATAATTATTGGTTAACAAGATACGATTCATTTGACACATATAACATAAATGTGTAAAATATATCACTTAACATTATATGATTAATATAATTAATACAATAAAATACAGAATTAAATATATTAAGTGGATTAATAAATTTAATACACACTTAAATATATTTAGTTAAATTAATTTAATTATATTTTATCATATTATACATGTTTAATCTTTTAGACGTTTTACTCAAAACGAGTTACACGAATCAATCTATTTGGATATAAAACATATTTATATTTTTAATCCGAATTCATCTAATCGGATTATACCAGGTTACCGTGTCACCTAAAAGGGTTGTCTGGCCCATATGGCTTCGCTGGGCGGTGGTCGACGTCCAGCTGTCAATGGCAATGCCCGCATGACCTAATTGGCGCACCAATTTAAACAGGCAGGCAAATGAGAAGTGTGCCTCTAATTTCCGACATTCTGAAATGGATAGCTGAACAATTTTTATTTTTATTTAATATAATATGATTAAAAACCTTATTTAAAAAAGAAGGTGCTTTGTTACACCTCACTAGCAACCTATAATCAGTTAAAAAAACAGAAATCATTTAACTTAACTCTGATTATCTCCATCGATAATCCCAGTCACAACAAGTGGCATCATCTTAGACCGGTCCCACACCCTAGAACAGACGGCTCAGATTTGCTGACAAGGTCCCCCTCCGTCTTCATCTCTGTTCTCTCAATGCATGCCCGATATATAATTTCCTGCTTTCTCACGCAACTCAGCCTACTTCCTCTTGCTCTGTTTTCCTTCTACTCCGGAAAACAACGGCACGCAATCAATAGAACCCGACAGGGAAGGAACAGACCCACTCTGGCCAATTCGGGTACTCTGACTCCCTGCTAACTCGAAGTGTAGGTGAAGCTGAGCTGCTGGACATTCATTTCACTGCTGTCCGCTCATTGTTTGATGTTTCTCCCGACAATCTGCGAGAAAATACTCCTAACTGCAATCCTTAATTTAGCGGCATTACGTGGACGAGCACATGAGTATTCTATGATGGCTGAAGCCTAGGGCTCATCACGGTAAAGGTCCCTTCTTTTCTCGCACTCTTCAGTTTCAAGTGGGTTGGCTCTGTCTCCACATTGTCAGAAACCCACCCCACCCTTTTTTTTTTGCTGTTGCAATCAAATTCTATTCTGCTTTTTATGTTCCAATTTTCTAGAAAGCGGCCTCTGCGCACAAAAATTTACTGAAGAATGTCTCTTTGTCTCTCTGTCTCTCTCTCGCTAAGTATTGAGATGATTATGGAGAAAAGCTGATTCTCTCCATTTATTGTTGAATTTCCAAAATGTTCAAATTCTGTTTTGAAGATTCAAATTTTTTCTGTTTTCACTTGAAATGTCAATCACTAAGTGTTCTTTCTTCCTGGATGCCACCGGTCATTGGTCTTCCATTGCGAAAAGGTGGTCCTGTAAAGTTCTGAACGAGGCAGATAACACAGCAAGTGCGAGAGCCAAAAAAAATTAATGAAATTCTTCGATTGGTAAATGAAACCAAAAAGCTCCTACCCTACTTTTTCTCTCTTTGTAAATTATAAAGTTTACGCCTTTATTACTTTCAATCATCTCTTCAGTACCGATTCCAAAAGGAAAATGATGGATTCGGGTTCATTTTGACGTAGGTATCTTAGTAGCTTTTATTATCATTAATGTAGCTTGATAGCTACTTCAATAAAGATCGAACTCTGACCAACCCACTGGATGAGAGTTCTCTAGTTCCTCTCATTTTAGACATGGATAGGAAATCTACTACTTCCCTAGATAAACATGCACTATTTGCACGGTATGCACAGACTCTTCGAGGGAACGTCATAGATTTTCAGTTTGATTCGTTCTTGTTGTCTAGAAATCTATCCTTGCTCTGCTTGGTTGGTTGGGGGCAGAATTTACTTCCACTGATAAATTGTTTCACTTCTGTTTTTACAAATGGGTAAGAACACCTATGCCATGCACGATATGTATGAGGACCACTTCGTTTTCCATGCCCCAAAGTGGAAAATATGGATTCCACTTCCCCGTTCTTGAAAATGCAACAGCAGATAAGGCTGTAAGTGTCAAACTGCGGATGAAGGAAAATGATTTAGAAGCATTTTTTCGCATGGCAAATAAAGAAACTTGAATCGGTGGACGCGGTTACCTTCTTGACTTGAGTTAATCCACGTGAAAAGAGGAATGGTGAATCCTTTGGACAGAATTTCTGCGTTTTTCCGTGGTTTTATTCAAGTAATTAAATACTCGGTGGAGAAAAAAGGATGGCAAATAAATTTCTTGACTGCAAATGATACGCCGAATCGATGTTTACATTTATTAGAATTATCATAATAAAGTTCAGTTCTTATTGATTGCGTGGGGGCTTTACAGTCAAATCCGCTTCCCCTCTGGACGAATCTGTTGCTCTGTCCCAAAGGAGGAAGGAGAAGAAGGCAGGGGCAGAGGCCAAGAATAATGATGACTATGAGAAGAACACTCCGCTGCTGCACACGAGACAGAGAAACTAGCGTCGACTTCGATGAGCAAGAGGGTAACATCTCTCCCCTCTCCTTGTCGTTTCCCACCACAATTATATATTTTTTAATCACATAATGTCCGAAAATGTTAATGTCTGATATATGTTTTATATGTTAGAACTGCTCAAGTGGTTTGTCTTATGTGATTTTTTAAACAAAAATTTTCTGAAAGCACTTTTTTAAACAAAATTGTTTCTTTTTGTTGGTGAAAAGATTGCTCTGTGGATAGATGCTTACGATACATATCAAATCATGTTCCGTGATTGATGCGGACCAGTTACTGCATGATCCGTCGTGTTATTAACCTAACACATGGGACAAGCCGTCTGAATATGAAACTGGGAAAATTCTAAGGTACAAGGCACCGGTCTCGACACGCTCCCACCATTGGAACAGAACCAATACACGTTATTTATATAATGAGAGGAGCAGAGTAAGATCTTGGATTAGACAGAGAGATTCAACTTTATTTAACCCATACTGATGAAAGAAGTTCAACCATGGCTGCTCGATGAGTCAAACAGTAGCTGCTACCTTCTAGTTTCTAATTTTTCTTTTGAGTTGTCTTACACTGTCTATAGTCTTTCTATTTAATGAAGTCTCAAGGACGATTCTCCCCATTACCCATAAAATGCGAGTGTAGATAGAGAAGACTTGCTGTGCGTTCATGGAGGATCCATTCACTCCAGGGCAGAAAATTAAATGGTGAGAGGGCAATGTATAAATTTGTAACTTCCGAGTCGCCCCAGCACCACCCCCTAACCAATTCATCGTTGCCTATAGTGGTCTCTTATTATCTTTCCCAAGTCAGAAGTCTAGGGATTAGAAAACTGGTTTCAAGTTTTCTTTTCCTACTATGACCTGAAAATCAACCGCTTATAGTGGTTTTGAATGTAACAGCTTCTCATCATGTTCTTTTAAGTGGCAATAATTTAATTTTCCATGAGAGAGAGAGAGAGAACCATTTGTATCATGGAGACGGCATGTTCCATTTTGAAAGTGATGAATCGCTTCGACCAATGCATTAATCTAGCTTGAGCAATGGCCAGATCTAGTCTGACTCTGAAACAAAAGCTTTTGACTTGTGCACCCTAAACTGCGGCAAACGTCGAGATAGTCGTCCTGAAATCTTCTGCTGATTCGCCTTTCCCTGTGAATGTGCTTAGCACACTGTAAACCATTATTCTTGCAATAAGATTCCACCTTGGCAAAAAAGAACTCGCGCTTTAAGCTGGAAGAGTTGCTGAAATGGAAATGAGAGCAGTCACTGATCGTTCTTTTGAACAGTGGGCGGATCTGTTTAGGTGATACTTTTCTTCTTTGATACCTCAAGGAGGACCCATCGGTCTTATCAGTTTGGTAAGTGGGTGCTCACGCACATGGCGTTATGCACTTTCAAGCTTTAGGTCGTGAGTTTTAGGTTTCTATGAAATGGAAGGAACAGTAGGAAAGTTGTGTAGAATCTTGGGGTTTTCCATTCTGAACAAATACATCTTACGTCAAAACAAAGCGATGGAAGGAGGTCCCCACATTAATAGGGCTCCTGAAAATCGCATGACAATTTTGATTGAATCCGGGGACCCCTTTAGTAGTGGTGCCATTTGCATTCATTTCCACCACGCACCTTGCAGTGGAACTGACAACAGATTAATTTCGTGGGGACTCATGTCATCTTCAGCAGGACCTTGTTCCAGAAAAGCATTGGTCCAGTATTTCTTGTTTGGTTATTTGGCACTGCCCTCCTTTATGTATTTTCACGTGTTCAAGAAAATTTCTCTGATATTAGTTGGAGAGTTATTTGCTATGTCTGGGTAGAAATAAACAGTTGGCAGGTGATCCTCTTGAACATTTCGGCCTAGAATTATTGTTGGTGCAACTTGTGTGGAAGTACCCCTCCCTACTTGTCCAAAACATGTCTTATGAACTCCTGTCTTCACTGCAATTTGCACATATTTTATGACTTGCTCAGCCCACCATTTATATCTTGCCTGTAATGCGGGTAATACATCTGACTCTTTGTCCTTATCTGTTGGAATGATCATAGTCAAGACGTACATATAAATCAAAGGGATTCATTCTTAATTAGAGCTAACAGTGTCTGCTAAATAGTTTCATACTGGTCATATCCTGGTATAATATGATCCATTGCTGGTATGATGTTGAAATTAATTGCTTTTTGCTGGTTGACCATGCAAGAAGAAACAATAGGGAGCATCTGCCGCATATATTCTGGAATGTTAATCTACGATCCATTATGATTTTTCTCCGGAAGTTATGATGGAACAAAATGTATTTTACTGACAGGGGTAGTGACATACGATGGCCTGGAGACTTGTATCCTCAACAGCCGGTCTTACGAAAATGATAGCAGGACGAGCAGAGATGATGGTTTTCCCACCGATTCATTGGATGAGGATGACTCTAGCTATCCTTCGAGCAAAGACGCCTTTACGTCATTCTCATCAAAGTGGTCAAGCCTCAAGAGGGATGATCACGATCGGGAGATGGATGACTGGGAACTCGTGAGAAGCCCCCAGCATTTTTATGTCAAAGAGAAACCGGTATACACTATTAAACCTTGCGATGTGGAGACGATGAAGGAGAAGTTTGCAAAGCTGTTGCTGGGTGACGATACCACAGGAGGAAAGGACGGGCTTAGCTCTGCACTCACCCTGTCCAAAGCTATTTCCAGTCTAGCAGGTAATTCGTACGTTTGCTCTCTCCAGGAACCTTCCTACTGATTGACCTTATACATGATCAGGGAACACGACCAGATCAGACCCCGAATCCATATCCAAGCCCCTCCATTTGGAAAAAGAAAATGCGGAGTGCAGAGATTCTACGAACCGATAGACTGGAAAGGCAATTGCTGAAAAATATGGAAGAATTTAAGGATTTTTATTTTCAGTGCTTAGGCCCAACTGCGGCATTCACTAGCATTAATTTTCTACCTGGACCAAGTCCAAGAAACCTTGATGTTCACTAAAGCCCGCCCAAGTTTATGCCAGGCCTATTGGGCCTCGAGAGTTGCCTCCTCATGAACAGGTCCAGTCCAGCTGTTAAATATCCGCACTGGACAAGACTGCTCAATGCGGGCAGTCAAGTAAATTTTTTTTTTTTTTACAGAGATCGATCTTATTAAATTTTGGGCCTTGCAGGTCTGTTTATCGTTAAGAGTATGTAATCAAATGAGTGCCTTCATTGGCTAATCCAACTGTGCAGATTTAAATTGCATGAGTTGCTTTCGTATCTCTTGATGTGCAAGAATTCTTGTTCTGGTGATTGATAAGACCAGAATAAACTTGCAGTGTCGGTTTTTGGGGAGTTATGGAAGCTTGAACCTCTGCCAGAAGATAGGAAGAGCAAATGGCGGCGGGAGATGGACTGGCTTCTCTCCCCTACAAACTTCATGGTCGAACTTGTCCCTGCCAAGCAAAGTGGTGCCAATGGATGCACTTTAGAGGTAATCTTTTTCTTTCCCCTTTTTTTCTGGAATAGTCTTGGCGATATAGGATTAACTTTTTGTTGTTTTTCATAATCTTGGAGCAGATCATGACACCAAAAGCTCGTGCAGACATCCATATGAACCTTCCTGCTCTCCAGAAGCTGGACTCTATGCTTATAGTAGGTGCATCATGATCCTTCATTTACTGATTTTGCCGGTGTTTTCTCCATTTTACAGATGGACTCATCTTCTCTATTGTTTCCATATTCACAGGAGGTTCTGGACTCGATGGTAACTAAAGAGTTCTGGTACATTGAAGGGGGTAGCCGAGCAGAAGGAAGGAGCAAGGACGACAGACCGCACAAGCAATGGTGGCTTCCATCTCCTCAGGTCCCAAGCTCAGGCCTTTCAGATAGCGGAAGGAAGAAGCTCATGCACCAAGGGAGGGTGATCCATCAAGTGCTGAAGGCAGCTAAAACTATCAATGAGAATGTTCTGCTTGAGATGCCTGTTCCGACCATCATCAAGGATGCACTCCCAAAGGTAAACATACTGAACTGCCCAAGAACAACTGCGGTTTTATTGTGGAAAACTGCCTTCTTTTACTATTTTCTTTTCTTGGAAAACACAAATAAGGTAACAAGAAGCATACTTTAGGTATTATGTTGTTTTTGAGAAAAAAGTGAAAAAGCTCTCTTGGTTTCTGGGGGAAGCCGGGGAAAACTTGAGAAAATAGACACCTGCACTGCAATAGTTATCCGAAGGGACCAAAATTTTGATGGTATCTATTTCATGTGTAGATATTCTAGTTCTGGTGTGGGAATCAACAACAGAATCTATTTCTCCCAGAGAAATAAGAATACACTTGGGAAGTAAACTGGTGTGGGAATTCCAGAATGAACAATTGCATATCTTAAACATGAAACTTAGTTGATGAGCTGAAAAACGAAAGATGAAGCCTTGTTGAATCAGTTTAAATTGAATATGCAACCAATAACATCACATATAGTAAAAACAAAATGGAAGAATAATAAGCAATTCAGTTCCTTTGATTAAGCATATTCCTTGTTTCGATGATCATCAAGATGCATGTAGTTTGTTTTGTCACTTTGAAAAACCATATGAGTGTCCGACTTGTTAAATTCTAGCATATCGTTTCTGCTCTATATTGACAGTCTGGAAGGGCAAACTTGGGCGATGGGCTGTATAAGGTCTTGACTTCAGAAACAAGCTCTCCAAAGGAAATGCTCAAGTCCCTGAGCTTAAAATCTGAGCACAATGCCCTTGATTGCATAAATAGATTAGAGGCTGCAGTATTCGTTTGGAAGGAGAAGATCATGGGTCAAGAGAGTGGCAACTCCCCTATCCGGATGTCTTGGTCATTCATTAAGGACCAGATGTCCGAGCTTGATAAGATCGAGTCACTTGTAGACCGTGCTGAAATCCTCATTGAGCACCTTAAGTCCAAGTACCCAAACCTTCCTCAGACATTTCTCGATGCCACAAAGATTAAGTATGGAAAGGTAAGCTCGACTTTGAAGAACCTAAAATTTTTGTGATACAACATAGTGACATTTTCTGAGAATAGGGAATCAAGCAGACACTGATTTGGCTAGGAAATCAATGCTTGTAGGATGTTGGGCATGCCATTCTGGAGGCGTATTCCCGGGCTCTTGGGAATGTGGCATTCAGCATACTCTCCAGGATACAAGACATATTGCAAGAAGACGCCCTGAGGAACCTGAACTCGCCAGTGATGTCATGTTGCTTTCCTGGGATGAAGTGCAGCGATCTTTTGGAGGAACTCGGAATCAGTCACACGGTTAGGCACTCGCTGATTGATCAAAGGAACAAAGTACAGACACGTCTTAGCGAACCCATCACGAACGGTACGTCCAACTTGGTGACACCATCTGGTGAGCTGAAGACAAGTTCTGCGGCAACAGTGCCGAATTGTAGCCAGGTCCGCTGTCTCAGGAAAGAGGTAGTGCTTCTCCCATGAGTTCTCCTTGATGGGTAACACTAACCCGTATTGTATATGACGTTTTTTTTTTTTTTATGTGTAGTGAGATATACGGATGCGATATTGATTTTTTCCGTTCATCAAGCTCATCATATATGTATATGGTCCTTGAGCCACTTCTCAATGTTCGCATGGAGTGAATTAATATGAAACAGTCGATAAGATGGCAGTATACCATAAGCTACTTCTCATTCACTTAACCGGTACAAGGGAGGAAAAACATATATGGATGCAAGAGGGGCTCCGATGTGTAGATTTACGGTTCAGTGTAATATTTGGAATGGATTGGTGACTTTGGTTGTAATGCGGTGGTACTATTAGAATTATTCATTTAAAATTAGTAGTTGTCACTTCTATGCTTGAAATTTTAGAATTGAAACCAATTTACTAATGTGGTAAAAAGAAATCCAAGTATATAGTCACTCTCTCAATCATTCATGTACTTACCAAATGCAGTGACATTGTATTTGACCTACAACCTAAGAAACACGACATTTTTTTAAAAAAATTTCTGAAGGTATGTGGCTTGAATCTGACTAACGTGGTATTTTGACCTATACCATTCCAGTAATAAGGCTTCAAATTGCCAGGATGTAAACAAAATCACGGGTCCTAGAAAAGTGCCTCCTGTGGAAAAAAAATTATCTTATCTGAAGCGGTGCCGCAGGTCAGCAGTGTTCCTTGCCAGTGCTGCTCTTCCGCAAGTACTGTGATACTCATAAAGATAAGATGGTTGCTTTGTGGATGCTAATCCTAAACTCTAAGAATGGCCATGGTCTAGCAGTACGTGATACGTTGAAACAAGTCCTTGGCGTTTTTGGTAAAGTAACCTGATTTTCCGGACTGGTGAGATGTTATAGGTGATAGTTCTTCTGCTGTTAATGAGGAATAGGAACATGAAGACAGGTGTCTACCATATGATTGAAGTCCAGAGGGAGAATACAACGTTAGATTGAATCAGCTAAGATATGTCAGATTAATGTTCTTGGTTATAGGATGGTAATTCTTTTGGATGAGACGATTGTAAAATTGATTAATCGCAGGATTGATAAGAAATCTTGGTATTTCAAGCAATCTATCGATTTGCTTTGTGAACTACATAACCAGAATAAATTCAATCCAGCTATCATCAGAATCCTGAAGTTGCATGCAGACGGAGCAATACAACAGACATTCAGTGGATCTTAGGTCTGTACTTGCAACTTGCAATAAATACATGAGTGAGTGAATTGCATATGTTGAAAGTCTGCAACGAATCCAGCAACATGATTTGGTTTACTATGGTTGATTTTCACCTTATTGATATTGTACTTGACAATGTAATCATCATGACCAACTTAATGAATCCATATGTTGGGGTGTTCATTAGTATAATTAATGTGGTTGTGGCAAGTCGGATTGCAGGGATAAGCACAGTCGATCTTCTGGAAGGGGTTCCTGTCGTAGTACCAGTCTCCAACTGCCTTGGCGATTGGCTGCAGGAAAGGTGACTGTTAGCCTCTGCCTGAAGCACTAAGATTAGCAATTCTTGAAACTGATGAAATGAAGTAAAACACGAGGTGGGATCCCAAAAACATTGCCCCAGCTTTAGTTTAATACCAACTGAAAGCAGGGTAGGAGAATAGGTGAAGGTTCTCTCACCGTGTTATCTAACTCCGGGGAGTTGTCTCTTAGCCAAGTCTCTTGCAATTCAGACTGGCAATGAGCATAGCAGCCATCTATGAACATCCCTCTAGACGGAGAGCCACTGGCTCTGCTCAATGTATTCAGAAACTCCATCCTAAAGTCTGAAAACATACAGATGTGCAAGAACAAGGTGAAACTCAAGATGATCCGCACTATGTATAGTTCATAAGTCCTGTGAATCTATTACCACCTTGAATGATTTTGAGCTGACTCGACGAACACTTCTGGATGTCGTGCTTGCAGCTGTGCCAGGTACCATGGGGATCTGCAACACCTGGTACCAAAATATTCTTGACCTAAAGGCAAAGAACAGAGCCTCTGTCATATTAGTACTTAAAGAGAAACTATGATGATAATCTGATAAAAGTGCAATTTGTTTTATATGCTGAATAAAAGAGTGATTAGAACACAAAACAGCAGAATCCAGTCCGCAAATGCCAACCACCTGCCACGAATCGTATGCAGCATTTAGAAAGAATATTGGTGTCTGAATTTGTGCAACCATGTTTTCCGGGAAGAAGCACTGCAATTTCCATTATGGAATTGTCAATCACTTGGTAACAATTGTGCTGTGCAGAAAAGCAAATAGGAACAACACAATTCCACTTACCAAACCCGGTTCCAGTCTGGAAATGCAGGAAGCAGGTAGATTCTTGGCTGAGCCCTGAGAAAGTTGATCAAAAGAAGAAATCAGAGAACAAACCAAAAAAATGTGATAAGGAAGAGTTGCAGAGCGATAAGAATGAGTACATGTGTTGCAACCACTTGACCGTAGAATTCTTCAATGTGGGGAGCTCCAGAGACATCCTTGCTGATACATAAAAAGAGAAAGTGGGATAAGTTGACTGAATTAAGACATGGAGCCAGAGTTAGTGAGGATCTATTTTGTGATCTTACGCATTGATAAAATAACCTGCATCTGCCAGGCATTTAACTTTGGTTCCTGATGGGAGGAGAGCTTGGAACTGGTCACAGTGCAGTATCGAAGCCAGCCCACCAGCAGAACATCCCGACAGAATAGCCTATCATGAATAGAATTTACCATCAGGACAGGAAAATTGTTGGAATAAAAAATGATAAAGGCAATTGAGAACACATGAATAAGATAGACCAGTTTTCTGCACATTTTCGGCGTTCTTCATCCCTCTTTCTAGCAAATTGTTGACAATAGCTTGGAAGACTCTTGCTCCTCTGAAGTGAAGATTAGTTACCTGATCAAGATTACCCCGTAAAGGAAGATTACTATATTCAGTTTCAGACCATCTCATGTCATATCAGTAAAAATTGCTATGAACATACAGGGTCGACAGCTTCCACATCACCAGTGTAAGAAGCCCCATCGCAGTACCGGACCTTGATTCGGTTCCAGTTGTAAAAGTCTAGGACATTAGAATGAAGTCAGCTTCTTCAAATCTTAACCGAAATGGATAGGAAACAGGTTTCTATTTTTCATGATGAAAGTTCAGCTTTCTAGTTTCCGATCTGCAGATTTTCAAATGTCTTACAGGAGAAAAACTCGGAAACATGTCAAAAAGTGAAATATAACAGTTTTCACGTTGAAAAAGATACACGATGATAAAATGGCATATTCGAACACGAGAGATTTGTAAGTAGAAAAAGATACGACTCCAGGATATTCATAAATTACCTGGATTGAATTCCTGTTTGTTACTTAGTATCCCGGAGAAGGCGACCTCCTTCACCATTCGTCTAGAGGAACCTAATCTGGTGTCTCGACGGGAAAGGCAATTCGTGACATTGTTGCACCAACCACCTCCCTACAAACATGCGACAGCATCCAGCAAAAAATATACAAGAGCTTGCAAACATCGAAACTTACCAGGAACAATACTGACTTCAGCTTAAAACGATCAAATATTCTAACATCAGAACAGCAACATTGAACAACACCGCGACTGCTGAGTTCAGCATATGTCTGAATTTTGATTTGATTAATGTTAAGAAGCTGAAATTTTGAAAAATCTAAATATCTGTTTTCATGAGAGAAAAAAAAAAGAGGGAAATTTGTTATACATTTCTGCAGTTGTCATCCATTAATGGAACTTTCTCCTGACAATCGCTTCCGAAAAAGAACACTAACCTCGAAATGGACAAGCCAGTTGTTGATACCAGCGCCGAAGCCCTCGCTTAAGTGGTAAGCTGGAGGACTACCATCCAAGCAAACTGCAGGGAGCAGTTAAGTTTCAGGTTGACAAACCATTAAAATGAGAAAGCGGGTTGGAGATACACGAGCTTGATAACGGTAACGGTACAAATGAAAGGAACTCACCAGCTCCTTTGGCCACGGCTTCAGTGATGTAAGTAATCCCCACATTGATGCCTTCTGCTCTGAGCAGTAACATCAGCAAGTCCACAAGAACCAGCAGCCATTGGCCAAACCTTGGCTCCCCCATTTTCTAGCAAATATCAAGCATGTACAACTTAAAATTTGTTAATGCAAAAAATAAAACTATTTTTGGGTTCTATCTGAGACGGAGACTTCTTCAGGGAAATTGCTAACTATGTCTACGCGTGGGTATAAAGTTTGAGAACGCATGGGAAGTGCTCGTCAAGGAAAGAGCTTAAGAACAGTGAAGCAGAAGAACAAGGAAAAATCCTTTCTTGGGAAACTAATGTAGTAATCAGCAAGATACAACTCTGTCTCCAGCAAAACTTAAAAAAATGGGGGAGCAGGAGGCGGAAAGAAATTGAGAAGTCCCAAAAGGAAGTGGCTGAAAAGACTGAAAACCCAACTCAGCGATTCCTCTGAAGCCTCCAATGAGCTTTCTTGCTGCAATGGAAGACAGAGGAGAACCAGGTGGAAGCACCCTTTTTTTCCCCTTGTCTTGTCTGCTCTTCTTTTCTGTGTGTGCATTACAGGTAATGTGATCATAATCCACATTATATAGGTAAAAAATCGAATGAGGTCAGTTAGAAACAATAAAAATATTCTTATGAATAGAAAGTTAATTTTTTTTTGTAATTATCTAAAAAAATAGGAGAAATTCAGGGGGAGAGAGAGAGAGAATGCTGTTTAGAGAAGTTAGGAATATTTAGAGAATGCTATTAAGGGAGGGTTTGATTCTTACATAGATTATTATATAAAATCAAATTATAGATGAAGTTTTTTTTACTGTTGAATAGATGTAATTTGAAATTGTGGTGTTTTATATATTTTTTAAATTATCAAGAAAATAAGATGTAATCCTTCTGCTCCATTTTCCTCATCTTCTCCTCCATTTTCCTTCAGCAAATTTTCCTTTTTCCCATCTTCTATTTCCCTTCTGCAAGTTTTGTTAAGGACGCAACGGTGAATTTCACTTCAACGGGCGTGGGCCCGCCCTCTTGCTCTCTCCATCGCACTCTTCCCTGGCCACTCCACCTCTCCCCACCACCACCCCACCCTCTGTGGATAATTTCTTTTTTTCTTCCTTTTTCTTTTTCCTGCATTGGAGGCCTTCTGATTGCGTAGACAGTAGAGATGGAACATTAGATAAATGGAGGAAGTAATCACTTCACAGGGAATACAGGGAATTGGCTTCGACCCTGAAATGATTTCCAGCCCGAAAAAATTCAGACTGCATCCGGTTTTACATCCAAACAGTGTAATATAAGTAGTAAAGCCATCCAATTCAAAAGGTGGAAGGTGAACTGCCACTTCAAAAGGTATAGTCGACTAAACAAGTTAAATTTGAAAAAAGAAAACCATTTCGCTCCATTCCACTTACGCGTAGGAACAGAGGCGTCACTTGTGAGTTACTGCAAATAAACTAATACCACAGGGCTCAGCTCAAGAAACACCATGAGAAGACATGAATGGGGAAATGCCCACCGAGACAGCCCCGAGGAATGAAAAGGAAAAAGGTGGGTGAAACCGGCCAGGCGGGGCAAGCAACAATTATAACGAACAAGGAGATCAGGGGAGGACCGACGCGCATTCGTCTTCTGCGCCAGCGCCGATGTCAGTGTCAGTAGGACAGTCTCCGGACCCGGATCCGCTTAGCAGCCGCGTACGCCGAATCCTGCGGAACGCTTTACGCCTCGGACCATGAATAATTGCTGTCGGCACGGCACGACAGAGAGGTGATCGAGTGCCTACTTATTCGTCACCAGTCACGGGTCTTCAGTAATCCTTATAAATTAAAGAATCACGATAATGCCTCGGACATCAAGTTGGAAATTGGTCATAATTAACTAATAACGGAAGATATCGTCACGGGTGGTGCAGAGATCCAGCTTCGGGACAAGGGAGAGTCACCCTCACGGTTATGGATCACAAGAAACCAATCGGCATGGCTTTTACACACTTCAATTCTGTTATTTAGTCGATACGATAATTTTGTTTGCAGCCCACTGACTCAAGCTTTTTGGGCATTTTTTTATTTGGGCTGAGCTTCCGGTGGCCCATCATACGTAACTTGAGCATTGTGATGGGGGCAGGCATGCATTATGTAAACTCATCTGAAGAATGACGATTGCAAGTAAATCATGATGAGCAGATTCAACATCTACCGCTACTGAAGGAACCCTTAGTCTTGCATTGATCAGTAACATCAGTTAAATCATAATATGCATTTCGTGTTAGTTTTTTTTAATCTTTTTCTTTTAATGTACATCACTCAGTATTCAAAAATCTAATGAATATTTGTATGATTCGAATTTGGGAGTGGTCAAAGTTAAACCGTTGCCATCCACTCGCATTCGATGATGGTAAGTACATGCTTTATTCTTTCTGGTTCAGCAATCAAGATCTCACAGCATTATTTGCTTCTACCGACCAGCGAGATGATACATAGCAATATTTTCTCTATTGATTCACTGCGGATTAGCGGATCGGCCGGGAATGAACGCCTAGATTCGCCACCGCACGAGAAATATCGGGCGAAAGAGGTGTATACATGATATGATCACAGAGGAACGGTCGAGGAAGTGCTGGGAGTCACTACTGGAAGTGAGAAGTAGGGATCGATAAACATCTCCTCCAGGGACGATGAAGCGATCCAAGCATCATCGTAGTCATCGCAGCAGAGCTCGTTATAGAACGCCTTCGCCTTCCTCAAGACGTGCCTTATGGAAGACTTCACGTGCCAGAGCTCCGTTCGAGGAATCCTCGTCACCGACCACCGTCGCCATCGTCGTTTTCTCGGGAGGCGCTCTCGGTATTTCTCTCCGGGAATATCGCCCTCCCTCCCCGCCGTGTCTCCGCTTCTGTTTATCATCCTACTCCTCTGAAGACCGCTCCAAGGCCCGAAACCGATACAACGGTCTGCTCCGTGATTGTGAGATGAAAAAAAAGCGGCGGGCTGGCTCGGATTCGATTCTCGGGTCGAGGCTGAATGGTGATCTTGAAGGCATCGATCGACTTGGGAGCTTAGGAAGGGAAAGATGTGAGCTGACCGTGCTGAACGATGTCAATTGATAGTATACACCCAATATCGTAGCTTAGGGGGTGCCAAGCTAAAACCAAGAGGGTGTATATATAGCGGTCGAGCGATGGCACGATACGGTCTGAGACCCTCCCGTTTTTGTTCGAGGTCGGGCGGGCGAAGATAGTTATCAACTGACATGTACATGTGAATCGCATAGGACCCTCTGTGTCTCCAGCCAGAAAATTCATGTTTTTACCCTCTAAATTAATCTACTAGATTAAAGGGTTGAAAAGGTAATTTGGTTCTCCTCTTCCAATTTTTCTCCGACGACATTTCCTCATACTCCGCTGTCTTCCCCTTTGATGACCATCCATTCCCTCCTTCATGCACTCTATGTTCTACCTCCTTCATGCAGGTGCGTGGTATGCTGTTGCGAAATTAGCACTCACTCAGTCGCAAGTATTAGTCTGGGGTAGATTGATGTAATTTCTTGAAGATTCCTGGTGATGTTATTGGGGGCATCTCAAATCTCAATGGGTAGGCCTGGAAAACGAAATGTCCATAAATATAGAAAAGATAATTTGGGACCTCGGTGCCGAAAATGGCAAGTGGGGGACGCATCGACAGAAGATTCAAGTTGCCTCCGGAATCATCCAGAGGCAAATCGATGTGCCTGTGGTATAAGGAATTCCTCGAGTTCACAAGTTTATTTCTCTGGTCGATTTCCCAATCGTACTGCATGAACTCCAAAGTCCAAAGACCAAAGTCCTTTACTGATTACTAGCTCTCTGTTCCAATATCTGCACCGCTTAACTTGACAGGGCTCTGAGCAAAAAAGACATCTAAAACTCTGGATCCCTCATAAGCCCGATTGTTCTGTCGTAGAGTGACTTCCCGTGCGGGTAGCAGCACTCCCATTTACCTGCCAAAGAACATAGGGTGCATTGTGATTTTGAATCTGTTTTTGCCTTAGCTACTTCATGTCTGAGAACCAAAGGCAAGGGATCTATCATCCATCCTAATTCTCCATGCGAAACTCCCAAGCGATGCAGGATTTCTATACTCCGTCTTCCAGGGAGCCCAACGGGAAATTTCAGAGGAATAACAGCGCAGAATATTTGCATGTGTCGGGATAGGCTTTGAAACCGAGTTTGCTGAAACAAGTCTACCCTCCGGCAGAGAGAAATTTCGCCTTCCAACCCGAGATTCCTCCTCCCTCTTTGACCAGCCAGAGAACTACAGGTGGACTGGACATGTCCATAATAGCCCAAACACTTGCCCAACTGATTAGTTTTTCCAAAATATTTTTTTTAAAGAAAAAAACTTTCAAAACCCATCTTTGACATGAAAATCTACCAAAGAAAACCCCTCAAGCAACGGTCTGATTACTTCAATAGAACATCCATCTACTGTCTAAAGAGGATGTCATCTACAAATAATGAATGGGACATGGGACAGTGAGAGGGATCCTCTTGTCAGATCTACACCATTGGAATCCCATTATTGATGTCTAATTCGAGAGGAGGCTTGTAAAATTCAATAAGAGTAAGATATATTTAAACGAAATATTAGTTCTCCCATTAAGTATGACGGTAAGCTTTTTTTTTTTTTATGGGTAGTGGTGAATTAGTGCTGACATGATTGCACCAAGAGAATGGTAAATTTAACTAACAATTGAGAAACGCTTCACAGTGAGTTCTCAAATCAGAATGGTAACAAAGTTTATGGTATTGACGAGCATTGAAGATAAAAGTGACACTTTACCCTGCATGAATAAGTAAGAAGTATTCAGGAGAATGTTTACTTAGTGCTGTTGAAGTCAAATGGAACAATTCAAGAAAAGAATTTTCGGAGTTTCCTACCAATCCACCATTTTTAAACTGAAAATAAAAAAAGTGGTAAATTACAAGCTCCAACAACCGACCAATCATATGTCACGTTTGGAGTGACACTCCTTGATTTGTGGACTACGAAGGAGCCCACGAATTGGGGGTAAATTCGTGAAATTTTTTTCTTCAAGGAATCAAGAAGAATTGAATGGATCCAGGGATGGGCATTTTCAAAGTAGTACAGATTCATCATTCCACCGTTCGGCACCGCCCTAGTCCATAAAAGTTCGACATAAAAGAAACTGGTAAGAAGGGCTGGACCCTTTTTGGTGATGAGACGTACCCCCCACCACCGCACCTGACTGCTGGAGTCCCATCAAAGTGACACAAACTCAATTTGCAATGAATGCATGCTCAGGTGCAATGTTTCGCCCGAGAAGATCGGCAGCATCTTGAGACCTCACCGTTGGGATCCGAAACAGAGATTTAGACGAACTCCCAAATCGTGCTTCCAAGCGAAACCGAGCAGTCCGGTTCCTCCGTGGGAACCGAACATGTCCCAAATCTTTCAGGACAAGTGACAACGGATTTCTGAATTTGTATTTCACAAAGCTTATGCCCCCCCCTTGAAGTGTGTAAAAGGCTTTCTCCTTCCATCATTGGAAACGAGAGAAAAGTCATGCTAGATCAAAGGGTCCTTGCCTGCCACAGACAAGCACCTCTGACATGTGAATTTGACCCACCACAATAAGGAAAATATATGGTCTAAAACGTGTCCACGACTTTGAGGCGAACATCTTTATCAGCAGTAGCGGCAGCATGCTCGGAGTGGCAAAGTGGACCTTTGCACCACCAACCATCCTCCTCCCCCTGTCTTTCATTTTCCCGAGGTCTACTCTCACTTTACGCGCATGAAAAATCATGTCTGGATTGTCAGAAAATGAATCGACTGTGGAATGCGGATAACTGGTTGGGGCATCAAGCCAATAACTGGACTCTTAATGCAGCAATCAACCGCCTTTAGTTGATGGGTCTGGGCATGCAAATTGGCCACAGAGGCCTACTCGAAGATGATTTTGCCTGCCATTGTTGACCGGACCATCTGTAGTGGCTCGTCGGGTCCCAATTAGCTCAGTTGGCTTCAATTGGATGCGGGAATATCACATCACCTGTTCCAATGAAACATTAATGAGTTCCAGTAGTGGTATGATAAAGTACTGACAACTTGGACGCATGAAACTGACGATGCTGATGATGACAAAGAGACTCTTCATTGCGGGAATGAATTTCTCTTCGCGCACTCAAGTTTCTGAGCAGAACTTGTTCTGTTGAATAGAAAGTTAATCCTATACAGTCAGAACACCTAAATCAAGCTTCACAATACACAAACTATCATCAAAAACCAACTCTGGACCAGCGGCGAAGAAATTAGAATATGTCCCAGAAGCTGCAAAATTTTCCAACTGAAAAGTGAATGCTCGGGACGGGGGTGGAGCAGAAAGCTGCTTTTCTACTTTCATTGGACCTATAAAAAATTAGCACAATCTGAATATAGCATGAAAAAGCTATGTACGCACTAGGATTTTCAAACTGCCCGAAATATTGGGATGTGCTTACATTGCACAAAAATAATATTTATGAGAATTTTTTTAAAATTGATTAATTATATCCATTGTTTATATCACATAAGAATTCATTTAAAAGTATAAAATTATTTCAACTTATCTTTTAAAATATTTATTTGATTTGATTTAGGCTAGACCAGACGGCTTGAAGCACGAAATATTTGTGCCCGTGCCTGCACTGCACAAATTGACTGGTCATTTAAACCAAATCAGCCTAAAAAAAAGGATTTAAATCTAGATTTTTTTACATCAAATTCTTGACAAAACAATAACATATATTTTGAATCAAGTACTCAGACAATTATGTCCATGGAGACACTATATAACTACTTGCTGCCCTGTAATGAGACTCAGCTCTTTCAAAGCTTTCCACCCAAAGAACCCCAAATAGAGTCTCATCCAATTCAGATGGGCTCCTATGATCATACCAACGACAAGTTCCGAGTTGATATAACCAGCAAGAGTATCCTAAAAGCTGCCAGTTCCAACCCCAATACTTTCACCTTAGCTCTCTCCAATCTTGACCTTCTTTCCGGCCGTTTTCCTGTGACCTACTTCTATTTCTACCGGAGACCAGCAGCTGACAAGTTCACATACATCGTTGAAAAACTTAAAAGCTCTCTCTCCATTACTCTGAACCACTTCTACCCTTTTGCAGGTCGAATAGTTCAGAACCTGAGAACTAATGAACCTGAAATCATCTGCGATAACACAGGTGCCCTATTTCTCGAAGCCCAAGCTGATATTGCTCTAAAGGAGATAGAATTCTACAATCTTGACCAGTTTATGAAGGGAAAGCTTGTGAATATTGACCCAAACTTTGCCGTGCAAGTTCAAGTGACCCAATTCTCCTGTGGAGGCACTTCGATTACTTTCACCTTTGACCATGCCCTTGGAGATGCAAGTGCCTTCGGTAAGTTTCTCATCTCATGGTCAGAGATAGCTCAGAACAAGCAGATTTCCTGCATACCTAATCATGGAAGAAACCTGCAAGCACGCAGACCTCCAACCTATCATCCTTCCTTGGACCAAGCTTTTGTCAAGTGCACCATTGATGAGATAATAAATATTCCAACTAAGGATGATACTTTGGTCAAGCGACTGTACCACATAGATGTTGCAAGCATTGATCATCTCCAAAAACTCGCTTCTTCAGGAAGCCAGAGAAGAACCAAAATTGAGGCATTATCAGCTTATCTATGGAAAGTAATGGTCAAAGCAATTGATGAATCTCACAAAGGGTGCAAGATGGGTTGGTTAGTTGATGGAAGAACAAGACTGTGCAGAGATTCTTCTTCTCATTTAATGTCAAATTACATAGGAAATGTGCTGTCTTTGGCAGTTGAAGAGGCGGGTGTTGGAGCACTACAGGATGGCACTCTGTCAGAAATTGCTAGCTTGGTTCATGATACGATTTCAAGGGTAACTAATAGAGACCACTTCCTGGACCTGATTGACTGGATTGAGTGCCATAGGCCCGGTTTGATGCTGTCAAGGGTAGTACTTGGCCAAGGGGGGCCCACCCTTGTCTTGTCATCAGGCCAAAGGTTTCCTGTTGCAGAATTGGACTTTGGTTTGGGAAGTCCGATACTAGGAACAGTTTGTTCCACCATAGAAAGGATTGGAGTGGCTTACATGAATCAAAGGCCAAGTGCACAAAATGACGGTTCATGGACTGTGTCAGCCATGTTATGGCCCAAGCTAGCAGCCGTACTGGAGTCAGATCCAATCTTTCAGCCCATGTCTGCAAAGCTTCTTCAACTTTAGATGTTATATTACAGAAAAAGTTTGTAAGAGCCAAGACAGGAGGATAACTATAAGAACCTAGGTTCGGTGTGCTTTGTCTGTAGTACTTAGTTTGCCAGTTTCCAGTGGAACTGGAATGGAATTATATCAACCATAAAAAATGGTTGCATCTGTATGGTTGGCTCCTTTTCCCTTGTTTGTATCACAGATAAGCTAATAAATCTGTAAATACCAGGATTTTCCTAGCTGTAGAAAAGAATGACGTAAATTTCATGAATACTTGGAAACTAGGATTTTTTTTTTTAAGTCTTAAGATGTAACACACTACACTCTCAAAGAATGATCCATATGTGAATTGCAACAAAGCATCATAAAGATCTAAGATCCGAAAGCAACATAAGGTCATAACACAAGGTTCCTTAAGCATACCTCCTTGTATTTGTTTCATTTGATTGGACTGATCTGCCCAAGAAGCTGAATACCAACTCCTATCTTATAGCAAGAGGAAGAGTAGACTGCCAGCAAGACTTGGAACACGTTCACCAGTTCCTTCACCAGCTGAAATCATATGAGATTGCAAGTTACCCATAGGGACACAAGCGTAGAAGCTCCACAAATCAAGAAAAGCCAAGACACTACACCACATATCAGCAAAAAGTGATTATATGACTTATTCCCCCACCCCCCCAAAAAAAGGGCTTAACTTAAATTAGCTAAGAACAAACATGGCAAAAAAAAACTATCTAGGCATGCTTCATCACCTAATGTGCAGGGCAGAAATAGAACAAGCATAGAAGATAAATGCAGGAAGGCCACCCTCACAAATGAGGTCCTTGATATTTTTTGTTTGCAAATGGTAAAGAGGAATTTTTTCATTTTTTTAGCATTGACAAATAAGACAATTTTACTACTGAAATTTAAGAACAAAATACATGTGCTAAGCAAACAGGGAAAGCAGAAATTGAAACTCAAGAATAAAGATCCCATCTGTAATCTCAACTGTACAGTGGCCATCAGAAAAAAAAAATCCTGAATATACCAAACACTTCCAGCACAATATGAAGCAAGCAAGAGATAAACAACATACGGATAAGGAAAGCAATTATTTATTAAATTGAGGATGATTGATGTGAGTGCTGTTTGCTAAGGATATTAACGAAACACTTTTTTTTTTATTTACCTTACTAGACAGCACACCAAAAAACTTTTAAGACACCATTATATAAAGTTTAACAATAAATTGGGACATGCAAAGAATTGCCAAGAGTAAAAGAAAAGGGAAAGAAACTCATATAGCTGCTGCTAAGCTAACTCAAGGATTACCGGGCTAATAGGACTACCATAAAGTCCTAAAGTAAATGAGTCCATCGTGTTAAAGGAAGCTTGAAAGAATGTGCAAAAGAACCGTCAAAAGACAAGCCAGCAACAGTAAGAACACATTTAGTCATAATCTAGGGTATATAAAAATAAGATGCACAGATGACATGCCTACATAAGCATGGTTATCTCACATCTTCTGTCCCATATTATTTACAAAATAATCACCTAAGAAAGGTTATATACTTGGATAAACAGCACGAGCAAAATGGATGATTATTTATCTTATTTTCTCACAATGTCAGAGGAATGGGACTAGTGTTTAATAACCAATACATGAATGAGAAAGAACCTACTCGAACCATGTTCTATTCAAGCCCATAACAAGCTGAAATATTTCTTCACAAATAGCTTCCATAAGTCTTCACAACTAGCCTCCATAACTCCAACAGTTTTCTGTTGTTTTCTACTTATCAAAAGGACTCCTACAGCCCTGATTGCTCCAGTCAGCTGCTTGGCTGCAGCAAAATACAAGTAAAAATTCTTGCAGACCAGACAAAAATGTTATGAGGGAAGAAGTGTATATATATATTTTTATAACAATGAGTTTATTCCCCCCAGGCAAATGAACACCTCCACAAGCCATGGATCCAGGTAAGCACATGTGCTACATAAGGGAAGAATTGAACCCTTAACCTCGTGAACCACTCACGAGTTGTATGCACGCTCAATCCACTTAAGCTAACTCTTGAGGTTAGAAGTGTAATATAAAAGAAAAGATATATATTCATAGAAGGTCAACCTTATATATCACATGGTGCATATAGGAGATGCCTTCAATAAGCTCTTCAAAAAACCATAGACCTGTAAGTATACAAATCTAATGATGAGCAAGCTATTTCAATTTGATAGACCTGGAAATACTGTATAAAGTCAAACACTGAATGAGGAGCACCTATCATTGACATCAGCACAACATTCTATGGCCAGGATTAACATGAATAATGAAACATTCAGCAGCCCAGGCCAAAACCAAAATGCAAAACATTAAGCAAAGGATTTAAATAACCATATCTGGTTGTGGTCCTCTATAACAAAATTGGATGAGGTTCACCTTCCTCCTGAGCACAATTCCTGAAAACAAGGAAAACAAACTAAATTAAGCATGTCATGAACCAAACAAAATTAATGTCAAAACAAATGCAGACAGCACAAGTCGGGGGGATATTGAAACTACCAGTTGGGATTGTTCCCTGTGTAAGTGTTCAGCTGCGTTTCAATTACTAATACTAAGGCATTTTCCATACCAAGAAATTTCACCTTCATGCTTATTTGAGGTTTGTGCGGCATCAAAACAGCAATGAAAACCATAATCAAGTTTCTCTAAGATTTTTTTAAAGGAAGTATAATCAATATTTAGTCATTGAATACAAGGTGCTGACCATGAAATATGCAGAACCTCTGCATGAGGTGCAGAAAGATGCTGTTGGACTTCCAATAATAAGAACTTGCCTCAGAACCAAGAACTGGACTTTCCTTAAACAGCTTTGTCATCATTTGAGAGTAGCAGCAGCTGATTGCTCAATCCATCCATTGATCAGGGTGCTGTATGTGATCTCATTCAAAGATATTGCTTTGCTGGACATAAGATCACAAGTCTTAAAAGCCTCATTCAGATTTCGTTCTCTAGAGAACCCATTTATTAAGACATTATAAGTGACAGCATCTGGAGCTATCCCACTCTTCACCATCTCATTCAGAAGCTTAGTGGCTTGTTCAGTTTTACCTAATTTACAATATCCATCAATCATTACAGTGTACGTAATCTTATTAGGGCGAATTCCCTGCAAAAATATCTCATGAAACAAATTCTCAGCATGATCCATCTGACCAATTTGACAATATCCCTGAATGACAGTGGTATAACAGATAGTATTTGGTGGCAAGCCCTCTGCTCTCATTTCAACAAGAACATCTTTTGCCCTGTCCACTGCACCAATTTTACACATCCCATGCATTAGAGAAGAGTACGTGGCAACAGTCGGTTGAATTCCCTTTTCTCTCATCTCATCACGAAGTTTCAATCCTGAAGCAATATTCCCTTTGTCACAGTATCCTTGAATTAGGGAATTATAAACAATAGCATTTAGCTCCACTTCCATGGTAACCAACTTGTTGAAAAGATTCTCAGCCTCTTCAATTTTTCCAGCCTTGCAGTAGCCATCTATCATGATGCCATATGTGATAAGATTAGAAACCATACCGTCACTTTTCCAAGAGTCCCAAAAAAGTTTGGCTTTCTCCATACTACCTGCTTTGCAAAGACCGTGCAACAGCAGATTGTTCGTGTATATGTCAGGCAGAAAGCTTCTTCTAACCATCTTTTTCCTTAAGTTTAAACCTTCTCTGACTTTCCCTTCTTTACAAAACCCAAATATGAGAGTGTTGTAGGTGCACATATCAATTTTCAAACACCTCTGCTGCATTTCCCTGAAAATTCTAGCAGCCTCTACGGAATTACCAGCTTCAATAAGACCATAAATTAGAGCATTTGAAGTAGCTACATTGGGGTCATATCCTTTACCTAATAGTGAGAACCAAAGTTCAGTTGCCTCTGAAATCTTTCCATTCTTACAGAGTCCACCCATCAATGTTGTCAATAAAGCATCATTAGGCCTCAGGTTTCTTAGAAGCATCACCTTAACAAGTTCCAGCGCACGGTCAAACTTTGACATAGTGCATAGATAATGAATCACAGAGCTATAGGAGCCAAGGTTAATTTCAACCCCATTTGATAGCATCTCCTCCAAAAGAAGCTCAGCCTGCTCATTCTGATTACTTTTAATAAGTCCCTGAATGAGAGTATTAAATGTAATTTTGTTTGGTCTTAGCCCCTTAGACACCATATTGTCCCTTATCATTAGGGCCTCATTAATTCTCCCTGCTTTGCAGTACCCGTTAATAAAAGTGTTGTATACAACCTCATTTAAGATGAATCCTCTTTCACACAGTTCCATGAGAACACTATTCGCCTCATCAAACTTCTCTAATTTCACTAAACCGTTAATAAGAATGGTGTATGTTATGAGGCTTGGACTTACACGGGCTTTCACCATCTTTTCCTTTAACTCCAATGCCTCAAATAATCTGCCATTCTTGCAAAATCCATCAATCACAATGTTGTAAGTGATGACATTAGGAGATATCCCTGCCTCCTCCATGTTTGAGAACAACCTGATAGCATCCTCCATCTTTCCTCCCTTGCAATATGCACTTATAGCAATACTATAAAGCTGAACATCCAAGATGACACTGCGAGACAGAATCTCGAAAACTTCACAGCAAATCTCAAGTTCTTTGGACTTAATCAGGAATCCCAACAAAAAACTGCAAGTCCTTGGGGATGGAAATAAATTCCTATCAGCCAGAGCCTTAAAAGCATCTAGCGCGAATTTTGAACCTGTACTCTTAAACTGAGTGCAGCAAACATGTATAAGCATGTCCACTGCATGAATTGTGGGGACAGGTTCAGGCAACGAATTCAAATCTGCCAACGCTAGAGCTACCTGAACGTGGCAGACCCCGCCTGGGACGGGCAGCACTGGCAGCTTCCCATCGAGCAGGCGAATAAGTAGCAGCCTTGCGGGCTGCAAGAGTTTTGATGAAATAAGCAGATGGATCAGGACGCAATAAGACCTGTAGGTGAACTGGAAATTGAATGATTCAGACGCTATGTAGAAGAAGTTTAACGTTGTCTTGGGATTGGCATTAGATCGAGCGGCAAGGAGGAACTGGCGGTCGAATGAATGTGGAGACAGATGCGGGAGTAGGGCTTTGCATTTGGAAGAATCCAGGGATGGGCTGGAGAGGACAGAGGCAAGGGATGTCAGCAGCTCCGGATTAAGAGCAGATGACGGCAGCTTCGGATTAGGAGCAGATGGGCAGTGCTTGCTTGTTGGTTGCAAACTGCGGCGGCGAGGCCGAGTTTTGGAGAAGATGGATGCTAAAGAACTTGTGCTGGGGGCTACTGGCTGCACTGTTTGGGCGGCGAAGAACCTCATGGAGGTGTAAGAGAGACGCGATCCACAAAGCGGGCTGGGCAGGAGCTTAGGGGAGAAGGAGATAAGGGAGAGGAGAACCAGCCGCCGACATTATTGTGAGACCAGGTTTCGTTGGTTAACGAGAGTGGCGGTCAGAGAGACACGCTGCAGCGCATAATACTATTTAGAAGTGGCGGAGAGGGAACGGTCTTCGTCCATTGCTCAATGCTCGCATGGCTAACCCTTTCCCCTCACTTACCGTCACGGGCCGGAAGACGTCAGGCGAGGAGGCGGCCACAGAGCAGGGTTGGGGTCGGCGGCGGCGGGAGAGGGGAGTTGGTTTGGGTTGGACCTGGGAGAGATGGGAACTTAGAAGTGAAAACGCCGATTGGGCTGAAAATGGGCCTCAAGCGTCGCTGATGCCGGGACGAGTTCGAAATTAATTTCTATTCAGAAATTTAAAATACATTAATTAATTTAGATTTAAATTAAAAATTTTACATTTAATAAAATTATTTGTGACCGTCTTTGATCGGGTGTACATCATCGAGTCTTCAAGTATTTATAATACTCAAATCAGGAAATTTAATCTTGTAATAATAACTATTGAAACTTGGAAACCTTCAACGATTGAGATCCGATTTAAAGATTTCAACGGTAGGGATTCTAAATATGCAGTGTATATATACATTCCTAATTGCATGTGTTGCATACTAATTTAACGCTGAAATTGAATTTTATATTAGGTATTTCTTGTAAGGAAAAATGAATAATCGAATGGAATAGTGAATCAAATTTAATCGAAATTAAAAAATGGGTTTGAGAAAAATCAATTCTCATGTAGTTTTTTAGGTGTTATTGTACGATTAGTTAATAAATTTAAATAATTAAATTAATATGTTTGAATTGTAAAATTAATTTTAAAAAATGTTTAATATATTTGCAATTATATTAAAAATAATATATAATAAAAATATTTATAAACTAATAAAAATATTTAGATATTGATTTTTTTATTATTGGGTAACATATTTCCCTCAATTCATTTTAGATTTTATCCTACATGAGTTAACTAATCTTAATATTATACATTTGATTATGTCTAATTAAAATTTCTATAATTCCAATATTTTCGTTTTTGTTATTTTCATGTATTCTTTATTTACTTATATTTTAATATAGTTTTTGTTCGATTTAAGCTCAATTTATATTTGATTTTTTAATTTTTTATTATTTTTTAAGAAAAATCTACTCAAATCAATTTACTAAACCGGTACAAAGTAATTCAATTCAATGAATTTATAATTGTTATAATTCATGTACTACAGTGCCCGAACTGAACCAATTGCTAGATAGAACCATGAGCATCCTAGTATATAGAGAGAATAAGCATATTAATAATATGGTTAGGACCATCCAATTATAATTTTTAAAATCGGATCGGACTAGTAACCGATATAGTCATAGGTTCATAGGTCGGACCGGAGTTCAATGAATTGGATTGTATATTTAATAAATAGTATTAATAATATAATATTACTAATAAATATATATAATATCATAATTTGAATATGATTTATAATAACAATAATTAATATAATCATTATATTAAATAAAAATTTAACATAAAATATAAATATAAGTCTAATAAAATAAAATAAGTATATTATAATAAAATTTTATTTTTATTTTAAATTTACCGATTTAATTAGATTCACCGATCCGACAGAGAACCGACCGGTTTAATAGGAGTTGACCTCATTTAAAGTACAATTTGGTATTTTATATGAATCGGATCGGATAAGTGACTGATTTCAAGTTAAATCGATCGAACCAGTAAGTCCGATTCGATTTTTTAAACTATTCGTCCAAACCTTTGGCCATTAGGAGACAGTTGCGAGTAGCCCAATAGGTTTGCGTGCTTTTGGTTGTTATCATGAGGGATATTAATAAAGTTTTGAATAGTATTGAAATTTAATTGAAAATATATGATATTGTGGAATTTAGTAAATATACATAAGATAATGGTAATTTTTATTGCAAAATTGAATTTGAGATTTTTATGCATTATGAACGTAAAATCTACCAATCAAATTTACAAGTTTTAACCACTAGGGTATCGAATTGGTGTGAATTTTACAGCTCTGTACTGCAAGGTATAGAGACGAGCGAAGACCGAAGAAGAAAAAATTCAATGCGAATGGGGAAAATAAAATAGTGAAACACATAAAGAAAAATCTATGGGTACATACAGAAGGTATCGTTCTTAATGCAAAGGAACAGTCTCTCGTACGCCGTGGCCATCTTCTCCGCCGCAAACATAGACGCCGCGTACTTCCTGCAGGCCCTCCCCCTCTGGGCCAGCCTCGAGGAACCTTCTTTGACCGCTGTGTCTATGGCCTCCACCAGGGACTCCGCATTCGGGGCGAACATGAACCCGAACTCCTCGTCCACCAAAACCGTTCCCTTGATGCTCGGGAACCTCGAGGCCATCACGGGCTTCCCGCTCATCATCGCCTCCATCAGCGTCAGGTCAAGCCCTTGGGGCCTGAGGGTCGGGTTGAGGAAGATGTCGATCGAGTTGTAGAAGGCCCGCAGCTGGGCCGGGCTCATCGAGCCGAGCACGATCACCCGGGACCCGAGGTCTCTGTACCGCTGCTCCCATGGACCGGAGCCTGCGACGACCAAGTAGACATCCGGGTGCTTTGAGATGATGTCTGAGAAGGCCTGGAAGAGCACCGGGTGACCCTTGTCCCTCACCAATCTTCCGGCTACTCCGAGTACGAGAGTGGCATTCGAGGGAACCCTGATCTTCGACCTGAGCCAGCAAATTTCAGGGATCGTCCGACGCTCTAACTATGAGGGATCAATTAATGGAGTTCTGTCGAGTACCTGAATGATTCGCCCAGTTTGGGGTCTTCTCTGAAATCGTTCTCACCCACTCCGTTGAGGATCACGTGAACCCTCTTGGTTGGAATCTGATAGACATCCCTCAGCATCTCGCCGCAGCTGTCGCTGATGGCGACATGGTGGGTATAGTACTTGAAGAACCGTATCTCCTTGAGCACCTTTGGAATCACGCCCTGCACGCTATGGTTGAAGGCGGGCGAGATCGGCTCGTGGTCGGGGCGGAGAGCGAGGTCCTGATAGATGTCCGACTGGAGGCTCTCGAGGGCGATTCCATGCCACGACACCGCGAGGTTCGGGAGCTTACGGGCGAGCCAGTGGGGCAGGGCCACGCTCTCCGAGTGGACCACGTCGAACGGCTCCCCGGCGGCGTTCTCCACCTCGAACTGCTCCCACGCCTTGTTGTACCGCCACCGGCCCGGCTCCCCCTCGTGGAAGTGCAGCTGCGGGACCCCCGAGCCGGCATTCTCCGACGGGGCGGATATGCCGGTCCCGTCGGCGACCGGGGAGGTGAAGACATGGACCCGGTGCCCCCGGCGGGAGAGGGCGGTGTGGAGGGTGAGCGCGTGCCGCTCCATACCCCCAGGGACTGTTCCCACTGGCCATTTCCGGGAGAAGACAGCGATCTTCAGCGAAACAGGGGGCCGGGGACCGTACCGTCCCTGATCAGAGAAATCCAGACGGTTCCATGCAAACTCGGCTGAGCGGAGGTCGCCGGACCAGGGCTTGCTGGAGCGGGCGGAGAGGTTGGTGCAGATGGAGGCGGTGGTGGGGGTGTGGAGGAGGAAGAGGGCCGGGATGGTGAAGAGGACGACGAAGAACAAGGTGGTGCAGAGGCTGGACTGGAAGGTGAGACTAGTTTTCTTGGATTTGTTGTTGGAAGCCATAACCTCCGAGAGCTCTCTCTGTCCCTCCCAAGCAACGATCGACACAGTGATCATATGACATTCGACGAAAGCATAAAAGGCCAGCGAGGAAAACGAAAATGGTGGGTCTGTTTGTGTGGCACGCGCTCGAGCAAGTTCGTGTTTGGAGTTTTGCCCTCTGAGTGCATTCCTCACGCCCTTACCCTTTAAAAAAACAAAAACAAAAGCTGCGCGGGTATGAAATTAAGGTATTTTTTGTATTTAATTTTAATTAATTAAAAATTTTCACTACCATTCTATTTTCATTATTAATCCCATCTCACTATTTTAGAGCCACATTTATAATTGAAAAATTAGAATAAAGGATATAATAATTCACTTTTTTTGGAGTTTAGCCTCTAGTGGTGGTGGAATTCTGGATTTTGTTTGGACCAGACGCACTTGCGGGGGTTGAATTTTGACATTCGACACCGCCATCCCCCTCCAACGCCACCATGTTTTGTCTAAGTCAGATTTAAATATTCAACCCCTGTATTTGGCCTAACTTATGAGAGATGTAGGGCTCACACGACAGATCGTTTTTTCCCCCCGGCTCGCCCTATAGCCTATCAGCTTACACTGATAAAATTCTAAACTAGATTGATCTAAGTAAATAATAGAATTCACAAAATAGATTTTAAGAAAAATCACAACAAATCATCTTAATCTATTAATTTATTATATTATTTAATATAAGTGAATTATATTAATTTATTATATATTTAAATAATATGTCATTTTCACACAGGTAGGGATGACGACGAGGGGATATTAAAAATCTAGCTAATTTCCTACCCCCACCCCCCCTAGATTTTGGCTTTTTGTGGCAGAGGAATTTGGTTTTCACGCCTCTCATCTTGACCCTTTGATTTTTTATTTTTTATTTTTAAATGCGCCTTAAGGTCTCGTTATTCTAAATTTAAATATATTTAATTTAATAAAGGATAAACCTTTTTTTCATACCGTGATTTTTCCTTAACTGTTTATTATAATCGAACTCAAATGGTACATGAGAATATGATAAATAAGACCACCTCACTCCACTCACATACATCACATGCACACCATTTGAAGTTATTTAGTCAACTGCCGAGCGGAGAGGGAAGGCAGCCTGAAAAAGAAGCTTGCTTGGTCCGAAAGCACGTAAGAGGGGCCACTTTGCTTGGCATATTCAGCTAATTCAGTAGTACGTTTCATTCCTAAAAATGCTCTCACATGGGGCCGTGGCCCTTTGCTTGCAGTAGCTTCCCTCATATTGTGCAACGACTTATATCGCCCAAAAAGTTTTACCATTAACAGCCCTCGATTACATACTAGCCCGACGAGCAAACTCATGCATGGAGAAGAGGAGGTTGGACTTTGGTAGAAGCGATCGTTCTCGAGGTAAGACGAGGAGGTGCCCTTGACCTGTCAGTTGAATCTAATTACGGTCGGTTGGTTGGCTTGTTCTAGTTGAGGAGTGCTTCCAATGGGCTCGGCATTATCGGGACAGGCTTCTCAGCCTGGCAGGAAGTGTACTTTGATGACTCGGCGGCACCATGCTGTTATGGAAGAAGAGACGCTTGCCTCTCCGAGCACTGGGGTTCTTCTCGCATGACATACAATGGGAGATCACACTAATCATCATCTTGGAGGAAGGAATTCTTACCATTAGTCGCCACCCTTTTGATTGCTGTCGTCAAGAGATAAGTGACAGGCGATGGTCTTAGCGTGGAAAGGCTGGATGGGTGAGGCCTCAACCCTTCATATTCAAATTCCAAACAGGAAGAAGAAGAAGAAGAAGAAGAAGAAGAAGAAGAAGAAGAAGAAGAGGGGGATAACGGCTACACCTAGTTAGGATCGCCGGTGACACTGACAACCTCAACGGGTGGTGGCTGTGGCTAATGTCGACGCACCCTCCCTTGGCATTGGCAATTGTCCTTTGGACTTGGCTGTACGTAGTCTGAACAGTTGAGCCCCCAATGGGCCTAATGCGTGAATTAAGTACTAATGGAAGTCCCTCTCAAATAAAATTCCAAAGGGAATAAATGCTTTTCCTTTTCCTTTTTAAATAAATGACACGAAATCATATGACTTCATCATGTTCACATACACGGAATGGAAGGGCGACGGGTCATCGTCCTCTCCTCTGGGCTCTGTCTGAACTCTCCCCCTCCACCCACAGTAGAAAGATCTGTTGCTTCTGGTGCTCTTCAAAGAAAATTTTCCTCAAGAGCAGGGAGAATTGAGCGAACGTCACGAGCTTTGATTGTTTCCAGCACCGCAGGATGATATCCTTTCAGACTGGGCCACACTGTTGAAGAAAGATCAACAGAAGCTGCTGAAGAAGGCGATGAAAGAGGAAGCAACGATAAATTGGGAAGCGGAGAAGATCGTGAGGATGCTGAAACAAACATCAGCAACGATGACTGGGTTAGAAATGAGCGCAGCAAGATACTAACGACGAAAGGACAAATATTTAGCTGTCTAAGAACATGTCAACAGAATATAGAGCGAGTCTATTCTCCAGGCTGTATGATCATCAGGTCTGCCAGTTGTTTCTGTGTATCCGACTCCAAAAGTTTAATGAGAATGAGTCATAACTCATTACAAGTGATTTCATCAGGTATCTATTACGATNATGAGTCATAACTCATTACAAGTGATTTCATCAAGTACCTAGTACGACCTTTTCTTCGTCACATACAGATCACTAACCCAACAATTCCCCAATTGGTTTGGCAAAACATTCTTCTGGGCAGTTGACTTCGCTTGTTGCTTCAGATCCGACATGTAAGAAACATAAATGTCCAAATCTCGGTACTATAACCTTTCCTTCTTGGAACTTCGACGATTCCCAATCCCAAGGATCCTAGTCATTTTGGACCTTTGTCCAGCAAATCTGTAGGGATGGCCTGTCAAGGCAGGCACTGCTCGAAACCAAGAACACCCAAAATTTGTGAAAAGATCGATCCCCAGGTGAATTCCTTTCCTTCCCATGAACAACGTTCGCTCTTCAGTAACTGGCACTTAAGAAAAGTACAGACCAGGCAACCCAGATTTCAAAGGCCGAGCTCTGAAAAGGTGCCCGAATTGACAGCTGTCAGAAGCTGAGGCATGCCCCATCCTCCAAGATCTGCATCTGAGATTTTGTTTCGGCCTTACTGGGTTTGTTTGATAGAACTCACAGTGTGCCCATGGTTCAGTTCTGGATCCACCTGCGCTTCTTAGACACAGAGACCTAGGCGAAGGAATCAGGTAATAACCAAGTAGCCCGAGAACTTCTTTCTTTAGGACTTCGATGGTGAACTATGCATTTTGACCTGATATGAGCAGAATTAGATACATATGACGGGACCATCGCATGTACAGAATGAACTGCTTTTGCAGAAACTGTGCCAACAAATCACTCAAGCTTCCTGATCATCATACAGCTGAAAAGAATAGACATTTAACAGGCGATGACACTTCTTATAATTGCGATTTCTCAACTATATACGTCAAGCAGCTATACGCTTTGACTCTTGCCTCACGATCTTGTCCACGATCTCGGCGTTTATCCTGGCCCTCTCCTCGTCTTCCTTCGCCTTCTTCAGCCTCCTTTCCTGTTCTTCCACAGAGAACGTGCTCAGGTCGCTCAGCATCCCATCGTTCCGGCCCCACCCCACGTCCTCCGAGCTTGCAAATCGAGAGTTCCCAGTTCTGGATCGGGTCTTCTTACTCTTCTTCGAGGGGAAAGCGAAGCAACACCGGATCATTTGGAGAAGACGGGATCAGTAGAGAAGATGATTCACTGGGTGGGGCGTGGATTGATCGGGAAAGCAAGGGAAACCTTGAAGGGGAAACTCATCTTGGATTCTTGCAGATGAGAGCGTGAGGAGATGGGACCCATCCATACGTAATTGAGCACTCGCGATGCTTTGACGAGGAAGCCAGTGGAATTTCATGGCTTGTTCGTAGTCGGTGGGAGGTGCACGTCAAAGCTTGGGCTGCTTCCTCACGTTGAAGTACTGCGATTTACTCAGTTCGCTAGGAGGCTTCTCCCTGTCCTGCTTAGGCGTCCACTTGGCTCGATTTGATTTGATAAAGTCGTTCAAAACTAAGCCGGACCGAATTATTCACTAGCGGTGGTTGATGTATCCCTTCCCTTGGCCAGGTCTACAAGGGCTGGGCAGACAAATGAATCTCAATCACTCCTTCTAGCATGAAACCTGGACTCGAGACGATGATCTTCCACTGAGCAGCCGATCCCTCTCCGAGACTATCCTAATACAATTTAATATATGTTGACCGTAATCGTTTAATATCTCTCATTTATTATTATTCCAAATATAAATCAATTACGGTATTACATATCGGTTCTAGTAATACATATAGGCTATTCCGCTTAGAAATGTCGACAGGCTGGGGCATGGCTAGTTTTTGAAGGCCAAGGCCAGCCCCGCCCTATCCCGCTCTGCGACGGGTCAGATTTGATAGGCCCACGATTGCTCGCACGGGTCGGGGCGGGCCCAGTTCAGACCCGAATCACTTTAGATTTCAAAAATAAGATAAATTTTCATGACAATAACAACAAACTAAGCTCGGAATTTCTACAACGCACGTACAGATCTTTCGATCCAGGACAAGGTTAAAAGTTAACAGTATGAATATAGAAACCTTACAAGAGGAGGGATCAAGGGAAGGAAAGGGGTAGGGGTGGGGTGGGGGAAGGAGGTGGCCCGTGACCGAACTGGCCTGCACATGGGTGGGCCACAACCCGACTTGTCCTAGTGCTGGACGGGTAAAACCCGACCCATTGTGTGGCGGATGGGGCAGGTCAGACATTTTTTTGCCGTCCCTAGCTCCTCCCTTGCAATTGGGCCGTTGCGCTTATGCATCCACACTGAGAATCCAAGTACCATATACGTCATTAGTCCAATGCTCTATAGAAACTACCGCTAATAAGGACTTATATTTACAGGTACGTGCTACGAGTACTGTCTACTTAACTACATCGAATACATGTGAAACTTACCAACGGCTCTTTCTTTTTTTTTTTTTGTGTTTCCGTGTTTCGATTTTATGATTTATTATTATTATTATTATTAATCTTTTTGTCACATTACTTATTAATAGAGGGTTTTTTTAAAATATCTTAATTTCTTATATTAGTAATACCATTAATGCCCATGATACTTTTTAATGTAATTGATAAAAAAGAAATGTATGGAACAGAAAAAGAAATTATTTCTTTTTCTTTTAATTTTATTACCAAAAATGCTGGAACCCTAGGTTTTTTCATTACGAAAACAGATATAAAAGGCGGAGAGGCGCCCAGCTCGAAGTTGTCCACCCAAATCGCTGTGTCTGCGTCCTCCGCCTCCCATCGGTCGTCTCTCAACGTGCGCAGAGAGCGGGCCCGGCGTCCAATTGCAGCCATCCATACCTGTCCGAGGTGCACGAAACTGTCTCTCTCCCCTCTCTTCTGAGTGGATCTTTCGTATTTATTTCTCCTCCCCAGTGAAATCTGACGAGGATATAGATCTGTCCTGTCTCTTGTTGAATTTCAGATTCCGGGGAAAAGGTGTTTGTCTTTATGATCTTGTTCTGAACTTCCGAGATCTGTTTGGGTCTTACTTTCTCTGGTCTTTCTTTTATTTCGGCTCTTTCCGACGGGTGATGAAGTTAATTCCCATTTGACTGCTAGATCTATAGCTCTGCCAGTTCTTTGTGTTGAAATCCTGTTGGATTAGCTCTCTTTGAATTTAGTGACTACGCTAATCAATTTCCGTATACTTGCTAGTAGAAGGTGCCGATACTGAGGTTCTTAAATGAATTCGTGTGCTTTTGTGTCTGTTTTTGCATATGAAACACGTGGATCCATTTTCATAAACTTGTGATCTGAAGCCACGGGCGTTTTCACTTTCATGCTTATCTGTTATTAGGGTCAACTCTGGCTGGCATTTTCGTTCAGTATGAACTTTTCTGACGCCATATTGTTTGCGGCAATTATTACTAGTCTTGGGGTATAGGTGGAGGGAGGTAGATATGTTGATGTTTTTTCTCGTAGTTGAATCTGATTCAAAAGGTGTCATCATGGTTATATATTTGATCTGCATACTTAATCTAATCTGGTTTGTTTTGGAGCTATATTATTTGGTGGGTATTGGTGCTGTGTAATTGATGTTCATTCATGTCCATATATATTTACTTAATGGGATAGACTTCCTGTTTGTTGGGGGGGCAATGCTTCAACGTGTCTGATTCACGGGACTTTTCTTGACTTGTGATCGGGTGTTCTTAACATTAAGTAAATGGCTCATTTCAGAAATAGACAACACCAAGATGGTTGATCAGGTTCAACACCCAACTGTGATGCAAAAGGTTGCTGGCCAGCTCCTTGTTCGCTCTAGCCTCTCTCAAGACTTGGGCAGGTGTGATGGAGTCAGGCAGCCTGCACTGTACCAGAGACGTGCATATGGGAACCACACCAATGCTGCATTTCAGTATCCTGCACTCCCTGCTTGCAGAGCTTCCACTGATTTATCTATGGTTGCTTCAAATGCATCCCCTATGTTCATCCATGCCCCTGCAGAGAAAGGACTTGCTAGCTTTGCTATTGATTTCTTGATGGGAGGAGTCTCAGCTGCTGTTTCAAAGACAGCTGCTGCCCCTATCGAGCGTGTGAAGCTTCTCATTCAGAATCAGGATGAAATGATTAAGTCTGGCAGGCTCTCAGAACCTTACAAGGGCATTGGTGACTGTTTCAAGAGGACAATTCAGGATGAAGGGTTTGTGTCATTGTGGAGAGGGAACACTNCAGTTTTTCTTTTTTGATAGTGTCTTGATTTTGCTTGAGATCTCACATCTCTCTGAAAATTTTCCCAGGCCCTGAACTTTGCATTCAAGGATTACTTCAAGAGACTCTTTAACTTCAAGAAGGACAGGGATGGCTACTGGAAATGGTTTGCTGGGAACTTGGCTTCGGGTGGTGCAGCTGGTGCTTCATCCCTTCTCTTTGTCTATTCTCTGGATTATGCCCGTACACGTCTTGCGAATGATGCTAAGGCTGCAAAGAAGGGTGGAGAGAGGCAATTCAATGGATTGGTTGATGTCTACAGGAAGACACTCAAATCTGATGGTATTGCTGGCCTATACCGTGGTTTCAACATTTCATGTGTTGGAATCATCGTCTACCGTGGTCTCTATTTTGGAATGTATGACTCTTTGAAGCCAGTGATCTTGACTGGAAGTTTGCAGGTCTGTGATTTGACTTGTTTATTTCTTTTTCCTACTGATTGAAATCAATTAGTTTTAGGAAGGCCTGACATACATGTAGTGTAGCTTTTCTTAGGGTTTTGTTACATTTATAGCTTGATCATAGTGATCCATAACATATAGCTAAGGGATGTTAGCTTGTAAAATGGTTCAGTGGTTGGCAGATGCATTCTCTATCATAAGCTTGATTTTATAATTAACATGCCTAGGTGCCTGACTGCAGATATAGAAGTTGCTCTATCCTTGGCTCAACTCTTTCTTGTTACTCTGCTTGTGGTCTGCTATATTTCTGTTTATTCTTCAATAAACCTGCTTTCTTATATGGGATTTGCAGGATAGTTTCTTTGCTAGCTTTGCCCTTGGTTGGCTCATCACAAATGGTGCTGGGCTTGCATCCTATCCTATTGACACTGTTCGAAGAAGAATGATGATGACCTCTGGTGAAGCAGTCAAGTACAAGAGCTCACTGGATGCCTTCTCACAGATCCTCAAGAATGAGGGTCCCAAATCCCTCTTCAAGGGTGCTGGTGCCAACATCCTCCGTGCCATTGCTGGTGCTGGTGTTCTTGCTGGTTACGACAAGTTGCAGCTGATTGTCCTCGGCAAGAAGTATGGATCAGGTGGTGCCTAAGCACCAAATCGCCACGTATCCCCCACTGTGCTAAGTTTTTAGATGGCGATGAAAATCCTGAGTCTTTAAAAGACTATTTCCAGCTGGCTACATTTTCTTCGAATAATTCACATCTAGGAGTTGCTCCTGAAACTGATTGTTACCGAGGACTGTAATTTTGATCTTACAGACCACAATTTTTGGAGATTGTTGGGCAGTTACTCAGCTGCGTCATTCAAAAATATTTATCTCAACTACTCTTATTTATGTAACCAATGAGTGAGTGTTCTCTGAAGATAATTATTGGGCTTCTCAGTTCTCTGATGTTATGTGATAATCACTGTTCATCAGAAGTTTGGCAGCTCAGGTTTTCTCAGGTAAACGACTTGTGCTGGTGGTAGGGTGCTAAAATTTGAAGGGCTCAACCAGATTGCCACTTTCCTTGGCCCTCTGGGACTTCTAATGCATCCAAATTTAGTATTCGGTTTTTCAGCCAGATTTGGCAGCCTGTTTTTGTCGTTCTCTTTTCCTTCTCCATGTTAGTGTACGAACCATATCACGACTGTTCTCACGGGTCGGCGATTTAGGAATGGCTACTGGTGCAGTCACTTCCTTTCAATTCCAAAGAAATCGTGAATTATTCTATCATTTTTTTCATAGATTTCATATATTTTTAAGAGATTAAAATTGATTTCTCCCTCTTTATTCCAATTCTTTCACACCTACATTCAATTTTTGCTACGGCTGGGATTCAGCTCCAAAATCCATTCCTGCCTATGTTGTTGGGACTGTTGACTTTTAGTATTCGGTTGTCAAGCACAAATCTAGAATTTTCATGGCAAATATATTTTGTCAATTTAAATTGTTCCCCCACCCAGCAATAAAAAGTCTTAGTTATCCCCTCAAGGCTCAAGTGTTTGAGAGGGGCGATGTCAATCTCATCTTGAGCTCTATCAATTTCCACTACCATACTCCTTGAAGAAAATCACAGAAAGCTTGTAAACTGAAGATAAGTAACATATTAATAGACTGGTATCAAAAGCATTACATGATCAAAAAGGAATTTCGATATCACAACTGTGAACATTTAGTAGTACAAGATAGATTGATATGGTCAATAAAATCATACAATTCCAAGCAAAAAGCCTAGCATGCTTTCATCAAATGATAAAATTTATGGCAGAAACGCCTGATATGCACCCATTGTTTCTTCCACTCACACAACAACCCATTTAGATTGAGGTATACTTATTTTGGATGCTTTGAGAGGGGGAAAGAAACCCTCTGTGGAGTCTGCTGTTGCTGAGGTAAGTCCGTTGCCTTCTGTTCTTGAGAAGGATTTGTGTCACTTCTTTCATCCTCCTCCATTTCTTCTACTGCCTGAGCCGGTTGCCTCTTTGGGATTGCAAGCTGGTAGTTTGGGCTGATCAATGTATCTTTTTCAGGTGGGAGCGAGATACCAGGCCCTGCAATAGACTTTGGTAATGGAATCTTGTTCCTGCTCCTTGCAAGTTCCAGTAATACCTGATCCAGCACAGTGTAATGCAGAATAAAAGAGATATCACACGAGTCCCACAAAACAATTATAATAATAAAATGCAAACACAGATGAAGCAACCATAATATAGAAAGAGAACGGTAAAGAAGCCTCAGCTAAGGCATAAGTAATGTAGATCCCACAGAAACAAAATCAACAATCTCAGTGGGCATATAATCTAGAACCTTAAGCTATCCCTCATATATCATATAACAATAAACAAGTAGCCAAGTCAGCTGCCATTAAGACTCTTCTTCTGCCTCAGCCATAAATAATCAATTGGGTTGTTGGGGATATAAAAATATGATTCCAGGAATTACAGTAGACTAGATCAATTAGTCTCACCTTCTGCAGGGAAGGGTAAAGAAACATGATCATTTCAAACTATACCCCAATGAAACCCATCGAGATTTCGATTCAAACCCCAGCATTCCTCGGCTTGGAATGAAACATGGAAACAAATTAACAGATTATAGGATGTAAAGTTGTTTGCATGAGAAAAAGTAATTGATGTATGTTATGCACTGCCCTCAAACTCAACATATGGCTTTGTGAACTTCATCATCATTAAAATATATATATATATATATATATATATATATATATATATATAGAAGCAGCAGAACAATGCAAAGATTACCTCTCTTGGAGGAGGCTGGGAGAAACTGAAATTAACTTTTGACTGTGTAGCAAGTTTAATGTCATCGCAGTCAATCGTACTCTTGCCAGCATGCTCAGAGTAGACCTGTGCATCTGTCAGTACATCAACAACGTAGCGGTACCATAGCTCCAAGAATTGGTGTATAACACGGGGTTCATATTCTTCAACGCCCATTGACTTTAGAAGTGATTTCACGATCCTAGCATCCCTTGGCAAGTCCTCATCTTTGTCTGCCATTTCCTTCTAGCAATTACACTATCTCTGTACAAAAAAAAAATTATTTTTTGCTAGTGAGCTCAAGGGAATTTGAAAATTAAAGGTTTTAGCCATGTCCAGTTCCTGAAAACAGAAAGAAAAAACGGTAGAAGCAAGAACACGGACCGTGTAAACAAATTCAAGCCAAAAAGGAAGTGACACCGAGGATACTATAACAGAGCAACAATGATAGGATCCCAATTCAGTACTAACTATGTAAACCCTAATTGGCCTAAACATGCATGCCTCGCAATTTGAGGGATTGAACAGAGTGAACTGGAACTGAATGGTGACAATGAAACAAGAAACAAGCTCGGCCTCCTACGAAGAGCTTCGATTACCTATCAGAAGCTTCCTCCCACGAGCACGGTTCACTACGAAGAGCTTGTGCTTTCCTCGATTTCGGGTTCCTCCTGCGAGACCACAAAGCAAAAGAAATCACTTTGAGAGGAAGTTGCATTTGAAGGCGATCGGTGGAAATCCAGACACCCATCAAGGCATACCAGAAGAAAATTAAAGGGGAAGCCTAGACGGAGGTAGTCGGAGGACGTAACAAGGTGAGGTCGTGGCCGAGGGTATTCGGGTTTCGGGGCAGAAGAGGGTGAAATTTTTTTCCTATTTATTAAAAAGAATTTAAATTCAATATTCCGAATAAATAATAATATATACAATTTTGAATGGATCCGGTTGGTTCCATATACCGACCCAATTTCGGTTCTCAATATCCGATTTGGTGCAATCCAATCCAAATAAGAATCGGATCCAAAGCTGACGGGCCGGACACGGGAGTTAGGAAACAATCTCGTCCGGTAGCCGCCTCCAGTCCATCAATATTCCCTCTCTTCTCTCTAGCTGTAGCTCTTGGCTCGCCTGAAACGTGCGAGAGAGAGGAGAGTAAGATGACGAGGGGGAAGCAGAAGATCGAGGCCCAGAGGCGGAACGCTGAGAGGAACCAGAAGCCTAAGGGCTCTCAGATCGAGGCTCGAGCTGTTGGTCTCAAAGTCATCTGCCCAATCTGCAAGGTCCTCAGTCTTCCCCTCCCCTCTTTCTATCGCTCTTTCTAAATGCATATGACGTGTGTCCGTGGATGTCTTCTGTCGTGCTGTCAATTAAATTCGTGTGGATGTTGATGTGTTGAAACTTGTGATCTTCTCTATTACTGGATTCCTTACGTTTGGTCACGTCGCGTAATCATTCATGATCTGTGATGATTGTTTCTGTCACTGCGCAGTTGATTTGTCCCCCGTTTCTTTTCTGCTCTGTTGATGATACTTTCATGTAATTTGTGTGATTGCCCTTTCTTTGCTATAGATTTGCTGTTGAAAATCGGGGCTGTTGTAGTTCCTGGGATTGGTTGGTTCTATATGAAGTTGCAGGAAGGGGAAACCAAGGAAAAAAGGGGGAAAAACTTGGGTTTGCTGCCTGATGAGGCATAGCCGCGTAGTCATGAAACAGAAAGGCATAATCTTGATTGACCGCCAGTTTCCCATGGCAACTTTTGGTACCGTCCCCACATTTATATGAACACCAGTAATGGAATCATCAATAGCAATGAACAGATGTGTATAGTCAGAGCGCTCTTCATTGACGATATTCTGTGAGCTGTAGTTCATGGAATAAGGGACTATGTTGGGTTATGCTGGATTTTTTAGGCTAGACCTTGATGATGCTAATGTGCTTCATTGACGATATTCTGTGGGCTGAAGTTTATGGTATCAGGGACTGTGTGCGGGCGAGCTAAACTTTACATTTTCTTTTGCAGGTTCAACTGGCAAATCATAACCAGCTTGTGGATCATTATGGCTCAAAACATCCTAAGGAAAAGCCACCTAGTGACTCAGGTTAACTGCACATTTATTCGCTGGAAAAACCCAGGAAGAAAAAAGGAAACATGGGGGGAACTTCTGACCCTACTGTGCTTGTAGTACTAAATCATATGATTGCTTCGGGAACAGCAATTCCAAAGTCAATGTTATTTGCCGTGTTTCTGTTGGACCTCTGAATGGTGCTGATAATGTGATGCCTGTTGCATCTTGTATGTAATCTGAACTCTTTGCCGCACTCCAAAGTATTGTGCTCCAAAGAATAAGGAGATGGATTTGGATCAATATCCAGATCTTTTTTATATTTCCTAGCAGAGGTTTTCTACACTGCACTTAGTTTGCTCTAGGCTTCATCCATATTACATCATAGGATTCCTTGCTTTTAAATTATCCTTGGTTGCCTATTGAATATGCTCTTCTAAGGCTCTCATCCTCTGTGTTTTCCTTACTGAGCTTCTTGAAGTGAATGAGCTCAAGCTCTCTGCTGTGAATCCATCTTTATTAATACTGATGTCTCTGACTCTTGAGCCTTAAATGGTTTTGGTTGCTTCCTGTTGACTGGACAAAGTTCAATGCTTTCTGGACGTCTCATATCTGCCTTGACTAGGCTGTGGCTCCAGCTGAAGTTGACCCTGTGCCACCGTTGGTCTCACCAAGTGATATCAAACTAACATTAAAATTTTGAAATCGGCTTTGTTTGGAAATTTGTAAGGCAAAGTTAGTGCCAGTGGAGAGGATGTCTCATGACTTAGTTACCACACCGTACCTTGACGTCGTTTGGGTCCTTACAAAAACTTCACTTTCCAGTTTCCTGTCAAATCTCTTGTCATGTTCTTGTCTATGCTTTCGGTCAATTACCAAAGCCCCAGGAAAAACTGGAGACGTTACATTTTATCAAGCAAAGTCCTCTTCTGTGTGAGTTCTCGTTAGCTATGCCTATCAAATAGGCTCGGCTTGATGGTGCTCAGAGGCTTACTATGATCGACCTTTCCTCTGCATCTTGTTGAAGCCGGGGCAGCTTCTCTTTCTGGATTTCCTTCCAAAGCTATGTGTGTGTGAGAGTGAGAGAGAGAGGACACATTCTCACTCAAGGCTCAAGTGGGGTGGCAAAGAGTCAGCAAACCCATCAAATCGNGCAGCTTCTCTTTCTGGATTTCCTTCCAAAGCTATGTGTGTGTGAGAGTGAGAGAGAGAGGACACATTCTCACTCAAGGCTCAAGTGGGGTGGCACTGAGTCAGCAAACCCATCAAATCAACTGCTTGGGCCTTTGAGATTGCAGGCTACGATACAAGGACAACTTACGAAGATGTGGAGAAAGCTAGTGTAATAATCATGTCTTCATCTCGATCAAGNGGAGAAAGCTAGTGTAATAATCATGTCTTCATCGAGCCTCTTAGATCTCATTCTCTCGATGAAGCCCCTTGTGCTTATTATTTACTCATTTATTGTTAATTTTATCCGATTTTACATTTAATTATTTTTAAGTTAATATTTTTAATAAATTTTATTANTTTACTCATTTATTGTTAATTTTATCCGATTTTGCATTTAATTATTTTTAAGTTAATATTTCTAATAAATTTTATTTAAATAATATATATCATTTAACTCGGGTATCGTATATCAATTTAAAAAAAATAAAGGCTTTGTAATATATAAATTGAAATTTTACTAATATATGTATAGCTCTTGACTTTGAGGAACATTTCACACCAAATATTATTTCCATAAAAGTTTGTGACACGATTATATTCAATATTAAAAATGGCGAAAATACGAGGAAACTGCTAGCATCCTGTGAAGTGACATATAACTCTTTTATTATTTATTATTTATTTTTTAATAAATTGTTTTTTTCATTATGTTATTTTTTTATTACTTTACTGATTCCAAGTTGCTGCGCCTGCATTCTAAATCAATCGGCGGCCTTCGTCTTCGTCACATCTCACCCCGACCTTCTGCTCTCTCTTCTCGCTACTTTCGACGATGCAATTCACCTTGAGCTCCTCCAAGAAGTCCTCCAAGCCACCCGCCAGACCCATATCCAGGACCTTCGGTTTTGGTGGCGGTGACCACGCTCATGGTGAGCAGGCGCCGCCGGAACCCACATTCGTCACCGAATTCGATCCCTCCAAGGAGGCAACCGACGCCAAACGCTCGACCCCGATCATTCCCCCGAAGCCCAACGAATGGCGCCCCCTCAAGAAGATGAAGAATCTCGACCTTCCGCTGCAGGCAGACCCCACCGCTGATCTCAACAAGTTCGAATCGCAATCAAGAACCCTAGACGACGAATCCAACGCGTCTTCAATATCGTATGGCCTCACCCTGAGGAAGAGTGCTAGCGACAGCAATAGCAGTAACGGGCAGCCTGCAAACGAAATTATCGAGCCTGAAAAGCCGAGAAAGTTCGCATCTCTGGAGGTGCAGAGATTGAATGAGGACTTGGAAGGGCTGGGGGATGATCCCGGCTTTGAGGACATGCCAGTGGAGGGATACGGAGCAGCGTTGCTAGCGGGATATGGGTGGCGCGAGGGGAGAGGCATTGGAAGGAACGCTAAGGAGGATGTTAAGGTTAGGCAGTTTGAGAGGGGGGCTGGTAAAGGTGGTCTGGGGTTTGAGCCTGATAAGGCACCTCGTAAAAATGAGGCAAGGGAACGTCGTATGGAGCGAAATGATGGAAGGCCTTCTCTAAAGAACGAGGCAGGGATTTCCGTGGGAAAGGAGGTGAGGATTGTTGGTGGACGGGAAGATGCTCTGTTGGGGTTGAAGGGTGAGGTTTTAGAGGTTTTGAATGGTGGTGAGTTGGTTATCTTGAGAATTCCACGGAGCGCAGAGGAAGTTAAAGTTAGAGCTAAAGATGTTGCCGAATTGGGTTCTCGAGAGGAGGAGAAGTGTCTGAAGAAGCTAAAAGGGTTGAGGATAAGGGATGAGAGTAATAGTGGAAATAGGAAAAGGAGAAATGAAGAGGTGAAGAGAGCAAGCGGTGATGGGAGTGGCCAAGTGAGATGGTTGGCTAGTCACATTAGGGTGAGAGTAATCAGCAAGGATTTGAAAGGAGGGAGGCTGTATAGGAAGAAGGGGAAGGTGGTGGATGTTGTAGGACCCACAAGTTGCGATGTGCTGATGGACGAGACCAGGGAGCTTGTTCAGGGTGTGGATCAGGTGCTTCTTGAGACGGCTCTTCCCAAGAGGGGGGGGCCTGTTTTAGTGTTGTCGGGCCATTTTAAGGGTTCTCATGGAAGCCTTGTTGAGAGGGATTTGGATCAAGAAATTGGCATTGTTCGTGATGCTGATACTCATGAGCTGTTGAAAGTGCGGCTTGAGCAGATTGCTGAGTATGTGGAAGATCCGAGCTTAGTTGGATACTGAGACAGTTGCTCTTTTGCAATGTGATGTATAAGAAGGTATTCATATCCATCTGTTTCTGTTTCAGTGGCCATTGTTTCTTTCAGTCAATGGATCAGTTTCTGCCGATGCTGGCTAATGTTTTCAGCTTCTACTCATAGAGATAGATACTTAAAGAAGTCACATTTGAAATTGTTCCCTTTTTGTTATCTTCAACAGTTGATTCGAGTTGCAATTTCACTATATTAGTGATTAGACTGTTGCCCCTTTCACAACTAATCGGTATACCATGCTTGGATTTTTATGACGTCACTGAGTGGACATATCCCAGATTGTGAGTGCTCTGATATAATGGAAGTTATAGAACTATAATTTAATAACAATAGTTGCTCAAAATTGCTGTACCTAAAAATGCAAGGAGTCTGTTCCAAATCTCTGCATTTATTTGATTAATCACGATGTCATACGATATATCTGTCAGCTTTGAGAAGGAAAAATTAATCTATTGTATGACAGACTCATTAAAATGGCTAAGAAGAAGTAAGGTAGGCAAGTGATGTGCCTTAACTTGCTATACACTGGAGAAGAATCTTTCATTAGGGATGGCAGAATTTTATGATGATAGTTAGCATGATTGTTTTAGGAAGGAATTTTTTGCAGCTACAGAATTTTGTTGGAATTTATCAGCAAGTGATTGTGGATTTCAGTGCATGAGGTGTGCCAATTTATTAGTAACCAAATAAAGCTTTGGAAGGTTATTGATCAGATTGTTTTGAGATTCTGGGGCTAAGTTAATGTGTATTCCCCAAGGAATATTAAGATGTAGGAGAAAACTGTTCCTCATGTACTTTACCTTGTGAAAGCTTTTCTGTGTCCTATTTTGTTGCATGGTCTGCTATAGGAGAATGTATTTTTCTCGATAGTATTGTTAGTGCTCAAGCCTAGAAATTTGGTCATAAATGCTGAACTATATCATTCATGCTCTTCCCCACTTCTAATAAAGCCAGATTCGGTCTTCTTACTGCTAGAGGAAATGGTTTGGTTCATTACTCTTTAATGGGGTCATTGTAGAAACTAGGCACAGACATAGACTTAAGTTTTTGTGTCCTCCATTTTTTCTAATTTCAACATTTCTTCTGGCTCGAAGATGTCCTTTGTGCATGAAGCTTTTCTCTTTCCTTGGGGAAATCTATAACGAGAGGATTAATACTGGATTTGTTACCCAAATGTGGTGCTTTTCTACAATGACTGCCAATATTCCTTATGTCGAGATTGCCCATTCTTCTATTAACCATTAGGTGCTAATAATTGCTGCTAACTACAGGAAGAAACACTTTTGTTATTTGACAAGAAGCGTTCAGCTCTGAAAGATGAATGCGAAGTTGGAGAGCAGTGTTGCTGAAGTTACAGTATAGATGAGATTCAATACGGTTCGTACTGAACCAGAGTAAGTGCTATAGATTAAAGTGGCTTGGTTGGATAGAGGTTAAACTAAAGCGGTGTATGGATGGAATAGAATCCAAACTTTGATGCGCTTTTCCAGTTGTGCAAAGTTACTTATTAAACGTCCCATGACATTGCCTTTGGTGTTAACAGTACAAACCGGTGGCTCTGCTTGTGAGCTCTAAGCGACAGACTGGCAGGAATTTCCATGTCATTGATCGAGCGAGCACCTGCTGGCTTCTATCAAGGATGGAGAAACAATAGACTGAAGCTGCAATTGCAATGGGAGAAGACCTCGAGAGTGGCATAACCACCAAGGACTCCGACTCGATTATCTGAAAAGAAGCTTGTAGTATTTAGGCCATGGACATGGCTATCAATTGTGTCTTTGGTGTGATGATGGATGCCATGGAAAGGTTTCTCTCCGCTTTTGTTTCCTAGTTCATACTTTGATTATTCATAGTTGTTATTTGCCTTTGAAACGAGGAGATATCGAGCAGATATTCAGTGAGTATTACACAATCACGTGGCCGTTTAAGATCCTCTAAGAATATTTGCTCCTCTTCACAGTCTACTCGGGGCTGTGTCACCCGACGGTACCAGAGTGTGTGTACGGCACCGCACGGTACGATTAAAAATGTGCTTGGAGGAGTACACCAGCAAAAAAGTTAGTCAAGATCGCAAGCTCTATCAATCATGCATTCTCATCGTTTACTAGATCAGGGGGATTTGATATACGTCGAACCACGATACAGAAGCATGCAAGTAACAGAAGAATTCAGCCAGGCTCACGATCATGAACTCTAGAAAGGTCATTATTTACATTAAAGATGATATTGGCAAGGATGAACTAGGCACCAACAACAAGGAGTAGTTATTTATTACTTTAGAAAGGCAATGTTTTTTTTCCCCTCGATCGTTAACAATCGGATATTTCCGCTGCACATACCGCCGCCCCCTCTGGCGTAGTAGAGTAGGATTTTCCGCGCTCTCAGTGATACCCGAGAGGAGCAGGAGCGTCCCTCAGCTCATGACCCTGATAATGTATGTCCTGCGCAATCCATGACAAGAAATCCCAATCAAGAACTGTGAAGGAACAAGTATAGAGCATCTAAAATTGACCAATCATAGTCCTATACGATTTCTGTTATTCCAGGTGGCAAGGATAACATTGGCTAGATCTAAGTAGGATGACTTCTTTTCATCGCCCATAATCTTACAATTGAGAGTAGATCTCTGAGTTAGGGGGTCCTGTTATGCATCGGTGTCCGACAACATACCACAGTACGACTACTAGAATCCTATGTCACAAAAAAAAAAAAAAAATTCTCCAAAATGTGAAACCTTACCGATGCAAAGTGGTTCACGTCGCGGTGGTGGGCCTCATCAGCCCTCACAGCCACCACGACGTCCTTGAGGGTAGAGCCAGGGGGCAGGCGCCAGTAATCGACAGCAATTGCAGGAGCCGGGACGTTTTCAATGTTCCCATTATCAATCTCCTTGAGGAACTCATTGTAAGAGTGAATGGCTTCCTCCTCCAGGTACCCAACCACGCGATGTGCAAACTTGGGGGAGATCATGTACCCGAGGAAGTAGGCATTGAAGAAGACACCCTGCACTGCAAACACGAGTGCCCGCTCGTACCACCGGGGATCGGAGACCTCCATGAAGGTCATGAGGTGCATGCGCTCGTTCTCAGCCTCCTCGAGCAAGGCTCTAATCCATCCTCCACTGTGCTCAAACCTACGTAGAGATTTGCAGTGTAGCAGCAACCCACCTACCATTCCAGGCACAGCCGCCACCGTCTCAAGCATCATTGCTCGGCAACCATACCTTCTCTGTTACAAAATATGGAGAGGTAATCAGTATTGAATGTTGAACTACANAAGGCTCTAATCCATCCTCCACTGTGCTCAAACCTACGTAGAGATTTGCAGTGTAGCAGCAACCCACCTACCATTCCAGGCACAGCCGCCACCGTCTCAAGCATCATTGCTCGGCAACCATACCTTCTCTGTTACAAAATATGGAGAGGTAATCAGTATTGAATGTTGAACTACACTAACGAACCCAGATAATCAACATGTTGGCATCCATCGTTTTAAGNGGAGAGGTAATCAGTATTGAATGTTGAACTACATTAACGAACCCAAATAATCAACATGTTGGCATCCATCGTTTTAAAAGCCATATCAATGCCAAGATAAATGTTAACTTTCTCCAAAGGAATTCGTCTTTTACCCTATACACTACCGTCATGGAGAACCCTTGCCGCTAACGCAGGAATGGTGAATATCTGATGATATGTCATCAATGAATCAGCAGGCTGGTGGGTATTACTAGTATAATCAACAAATACCACACAAATATCAAAGTAGGAAATTTCTGCACTATGCATCATCCAAAAATTACTGCTGATCCGTATTGAATCAGATCAATTTTTTTCGTGGGGGTAAAAATCAAGCATTATCTATCAATTGATGATGACTAATTTCCAACTAGTCAAACAGAGCCTGCATATCCTTGTCCACAAATAGGTACCTGAAAGAACAAGTCAGTTGGGTATCTCAAGATTTTGACAGTCCAAAAAGCCATCTTGTCCAAGAAGGTCGACGGAGCGTGATGTTTCTTCAGATCTATTGACAAGTCAGCTTGGTACGCATCCCATGGCTGCATATGTCCACACCGAAAAACAAAATNGGTACGCATCCCATGGCTGCATATGTCCACACCAAAAAAAAAAAAGATCAGTCGAGCTGGATATATATAATTAAAAGAAAGTCCAACAGGCAAGAAAATCTCCACATCGACACAAAGACGATGACCCTTACCATCAGCAGATTCTATATCCTGCAAACCATCGGATTATATGTAATCAACTGATAGTAGCTTGCAATAGATATAAGATTACATATCACTAAATTTTTATTTCGATCATGTTTGCGTTCAAATCTCAACAAAAGGGGCGGAAGGAAGCTCATGAATCTCTTCTATGTTGGAAATCATGCGCCTACTTTGAGTCTATGACTAACAAATCAAGAGAATTTCAAAATATCACCATACCGCGTTAAACGTCCGATACTATATGCCCCCTTTCTATTTGGAGCCGAGGTGAATACGGGGCGAAAACAAAGATTTCACCTAAAAAAATGACATTTTATTTTCATTAGAACAGAGATAATCGCGTGGCTGCATATCCTCCAGCCACCCCCTCGGCCTCCTTGTAACAATAATTAATCCTGAAGAATTTCATGGAACAGAAATAAGATCAAACGATTCACGGTGTGACATATTCATTAAGTAAGAGGGAGGGAGGGAGGGAGGGAGGGAGGGAGAAGACGAGAACGATATTAGCTCAATACCCTGAAACATCTCCATTTCCATTCAGTTCCATCCTCTTTGGTGACCTTACTTGGCGATATGCCCCAGTAGCTCACAATCCCTTTGTCTTCACCGCCTGCTCCCGCAGATCTAGCCTGCTTATCCTCGCGGCTGTCAGGCTGCTCAGCCCTTTCTCCGAGGGCAAGCGTGCTCTCATTCCTCATTCCGATCGCAGGAGCCCTGATCCACGGTACCGTCATCGTACGCACGGGACCAGCTGACAGCTGCGTCACCAGAGGGGCAGTGCTGCTGGAGACGCCACGCAGGGCTGAGGTGGTGAAGAGGCGTTGCCCCGCCGCCGCCAGCCTGCCACCATGACGGCCGATCATCATCATCATCTTCTTCGTCCGACGAGAGAATGTGCGAGGTTTATGTTCCTGTGTAAGTCGCAGAGGCTTAGGAAGACTAATGGCCTTCTTCTCACGACGAGTCCTCGATGGTCCTGAGGCGGTATTTATACCAGCGCCACCCCGACAGGATTTGATTGTGTACGATAAAAATACGGTCTCAACTTGCCAGTTGATCAATCATGGACCGCACAGCAGTGAGCCCGTACAACCGACGGTCCATGATGATCTCCTCGGATGTTCAACCGCGGCGGACTAGCATGCACCGTAATGGTGGGTGGTCGACAACCATAGGATAAATATCTATACGATGACGTGGACATGCTATCTGGCGGACACGTGCACGAACCAACTCGATCTGCCCTGGCCGGACAGGCCATACTTGGGGAGAAAGAAATCCTCCATATAGGGAGCCGCGCATATTCTGGATGTTTCGCCGTGTCATTTGACCAAAATGTCCTTACCATATTCTCCACTGGAAGAATGGTTAGATGTGTACGTGGCACTGTACCGTCATCAACCCGTTACATTCTACATTCTATTCCATCCCCCTCTCAACCATGTGTGTATCTAAAACGTAACGCCGTTCGAAAGGTCCGCGCAGGAAGCGGTCGATTTCGCACTGCGGCCCAGTGCGGGGGTGTCAGAAGNTATCTAAAACGTAACGCCGTTCGAAAGGTCCGCACAGGAAGCGGTCGATTTCGCACTGCGGCCCTGTGCGGGGGTGTCAGAAATGGCCGTATCGTGATCATGGGCGTTTTGGTAATTTCACAATCCTGCGCGTGACCCGAAATGCCGCCCGATTATGGCAAGGCGGCTAATTCTAGAGAGATGTTACAGGGGAGCGCGTACAGAAAACGTAGCGGCCGTTTGTTGCAACCCAATCAACTAATTACTAACCAAAAGAACAATAATTTGTTTTGGCAATAACCATCTTCTCTGCACGGACTCATTCATTTAAAAATGGTAATTTTAACAAATTTATTTTTGTAAATTCGAATGTGGGAAATGGCTATCAAATCATCCCGATTATTTTCTTGTTATTTGTAACAACATGCTTAATTAATAATAAAATTATGGTAAGTGTTTTTTTTGGTAAAAACAAATTATGGTAAGTTGCGTGGGGGGCCTGGAGGCTCGTGACTCGGTCTGAGATAATTTGAGCTGGCATGCCAAAGTTGGCAATTTTTTGGAATTTTTTATTTTTTATTTTTTTAAAAAAAGAATTAATTTAATAGGAGGCGTGTCCGGCTTTTGCTCTGTAAACGCGGTCGCGTTTGGCAGGGCGCCCCCGCCAGACCCGACAACGTAAGCAGTGACACTCGCCGAAGGACCTACCGCGAACTTGACGCTTCATTAATTAGCTAGCTCATTTGGAGGGTTGCATTTCAACACGGGTGGTTGGTCGAGGTGGTTTAATACCATTATCTCACTTATTAAACAAATTGCTTGACCAGTGTTCCACATGTTAATAAAATCACATTTTTTATTGGACCGATTGATATGATTAAAATATTTTATAAGATAAATTATCTTTTTATTATATGAATGTTCTGATATAAAAAAAAAGTAAAATGAGTGATAATTAAGTTAAATTGATTTATTTATGGGTAAAATTATTTTAATATAATTTTTTATATATAAAATCTGAATTTAGTTTTTTAAAAACGATTCAAAGTCAGGCTTTACCGCAGTAGTTACTGTGACAGCTGTTTAAATACCCAAACGAGGAAAGCGGGTGGAAGTGTCGCAGGTGAATCCATCCGTCGTATCACTGCGAGCGACGACGTAGGCCTGACGGGGAAGACCCGTCGTTGTCAAGGGGACAAACTCAGAAGAACCCCCCGCCGCTATCATCGGAGCGGCCGGAGGCTCCGGGGAAGTCGGAGACGGAGAGCAGCCTTGTCTTGCGGTGGATTTACATTTACTATTTACACGCTATCGGCAATTATACCCCTGCGGCGGCTGCACACGCCTGTCCAGTATTTGCCGTACAAGCAAGAGACCTCATGCTCAAGATGTGCAAGCTCTGCCTCCCGACACTGACAGACCCACTGGCACTGCTTGGAAAAAAGGTCCGTATTCCTCTCTCAATTGATCAGAACACATGCATCTTCATTCACTTGATTTCACTGGGTTCCCCCACCTCTTATCAGAAATGGCTCATTCAAACATCAAAATGCTAAGTAAGTTTGTTTCTCATGTGTATCTGTCGGTATTTGATGGTTTAATATATGTTTCATAATCTGGGCATGAGAATTGAGTTAGTTTATGAAGAATGAACCTTTTAATTTTATAAAGTTTTAAACTTCAAACGGACTGCTCGACTCCCACATGAACTATCGTGGTCTATTGGCCTTCCATGAGGCAGAAACTACTGTACATAGTAAAAACGGCCTGTGTCCTGAATTTGTTGTACATAAATACTCGCATGCAAGTCATTCATTTAAGCGAAATACACAACTTCTTACCCGTTAAGGTTTTCCATTTGACAGAACAAAGACGAGAACGATATTGAACAACATTCCTCTTCGTAATTCCACAATAATCTCGAATTGCTGTGAATTTCTGTTTTTCGATGATCAGTGATACCCGACTGGAGCAGGGGCCTCCTTCAGCTCGTGCCCCTGGCACTGTATATCCTGCAAGATTGCGATCGAATCATGAAGTTCTGTTATTATAATTCATCTACGCGGTCGCGAAAATTGTCAAATTGTCATGCAAGCGTTCCGGTTTCGTGTATACTTACCGATGCGTAGTGGTTGATGTCACGGTGATGCGCCTCATCGGCCCGGATAACCACGATTACGTCCCTGAGGGTCGAGTCCGGCGGCAACCGCCAGTAGTCAATGGCGATTGCCGGAGCAGGCATGTTCTCGAAAGTGCCGTTGTCGAGATCCTTGAGGAACTCGGTGTAGGAGATGACGGCCTCCTCCTCCAGGTAACCGACGATCCGGTGGGCGAGCTTTGGGGAGATCACGTAGGCGAGGAAGTATGCGTTGACGAAGGCGCCCTGGACAGCAAACACGAGGGCTCGCTCGTACCACTTGGGGCGGGCGAGCTCGATGAAGGTCATGAGATGCATCCGCTCGTTCTCGGCCTCCTCCAGCAGGGCCTTGATCCAGCCGCCGCTGTGCTCGAACCGCCTGAGTGACTTGCAGTGGAGGAGCATCCCTCCGACCATCCCGGGGACCGCAGCCACGGTCTCCAGCAGCATGGCGTGGCACATGTGGCGTCTCTGCTCGGGAAAATCAGGATGAGCTTTAGCTGTACTCCATAGAATCATCGTCAGATCTTAATTAATCCCATAGTATATACCTGAAAGAAAAGCCCGACGGGGATTTTGAGGGTTTGGACGGTGTAGTAGGCGAATTTGTCCATGAGAGTCTTAGGAGTGTGGTGCTTCTCCACCTCAATTTATACATCCGCCGAGTATGCCTCCCAAGGCTATCATCATGAATCGAGAAATCAGAAATCTCACCGACGGATCAATTGCTTTACTCCGACTAAACAATCGATGAGTTTGGATGCAATAATAGTACAGATATATACCCTGAAGCAGTTCCACTTCCAAGCCGAGCCATCCTCCTTGGTCACCTTCGGCGGAGCGACACCCCAGTAGCTGGCGATGGCCTGGCTCGAGTCCGAGCTGGCCGCTGCCTTCTCCGAATCTTCTCTGGGATCGGGAGAGCCCACAGTGGCCTTGGTCCGAGTTCCTGCCATCAGGGCTCCGAGGCTGCCTCCCTGCTGCCTGTAAATGGCCGAGCCTGCTATTGCAGAAGAACGGAATGCAGGTGTCATGGAGGCTCCACGGCCGAGCTGCCTCAGTAACAGTCCTGACAGCTCCATTGCGCGGCCGCGATTCATCATGAGTGAACTGAAAGTACGGAAGAGAGAGAGAAAGTCGAAGAATTGGAATGATATTGCTGCGGATCACAAGCTAGGTTTGTTGTAGGCAATGAACTATATGTGGACTCCCGGGGTTCTCGGAGGACAATGTCCAGAGGAAAGTATCTTGCACGTGGCACCTGATGGGATACCTTCTTCGTTGGAGGATAGGAGATGGGCGTGGCGGGCCAAGGAAGGGGTTTTGACTTTTCTGGCTCTGTGAGGTTTCCAGGGTTGACACGGTCCATCATTTGTTGAATTGTTTTGTGGTTGACTGCTCCAGGATCCGACTAAGCTGATCGACTATTCCATCAATATAAAGAAATACTAAACCAGCGTGTACGCCTCCAACTCTTATTTTTCAGCGTACACGGTTGATTCTTGAAGTAAAATAGCAATGCTTAGGATCGTACCGTCATGAGGTAGTAAATACTACCAGGAAAAATCACGATGGAAGTCCGAAAACTTTGCAATGTTTCGGCATGAAATCCTATGGCTCTACATGTAAAGAATGAACCATAAAATTTCACCATTTTCACTCAAATTTAGTCAGGTTATTAGTGGACCAGGTCATCGGCTCATGCATTGCATGGGTTGGCCAACAGTTGTAGTATCTCCCGTGTGTAACGAAGTTTTTCGCAAATTCTTGTGTTTTGCCACTCTAGTGGATTTTATGAATCGTCATATAAACCCTTTTCGTTGGAATTTCGTTTCCTAATTTAAAAGAAAATTACTAATCAATTTTGTGTTTTGCCATTCTAGGGGGGGAAGGCACGTCAGTGAGGGTGGCTAGAAAGTCCTCTGTGATCGAAGATAGATGATCAATGATGAAGCTTACGTTTTCTACCATGATCGAAGATGTTCGACTTCGTGCATGCTAAAGCTAGAAAGTCTTCCCGCTAAAACTGAGAGCTCAGTGAACGTGGAAAATATAGTGCAGACTTCACGTAGGAAAAGAGCCACAAGAGAAACGAATGCAACTCAGAAACAGGGCTAAAAATGGCGACACATTCAGAGAAATGGTCCACAGAAACAGCAGCACTCTCGAGAGGAAATCTATTAGAAACGTCTCAAAGTTGATAACATAATAGAGGCAGCCATAACAAATGTACCATCGGCATAACATTCATTCAGGTTCAGGTTCCTTCCTAAACAAAACTGAGAAATTCATCATATGAGACAGACGAATGACTAAAACCTCTCCCCGGAGATTCTACTTCTTGTCCTCCTTTTCAGCCTCAGCTGCCTTCTTCAACCGAGCACCAAAGTGCCGCTTGTTTGCCCGCTCTACTCGGAGTTTGGCATATGCATTGAATGATTTCATCTCGTCAGTGACCTTGACAAGCTCCACGGTGGGCTTCTCCCTGACAACAGGCATGTAACAGCCTTGCACCTGAGTGGCGCTGGCAAGTTCCTCTGCAGTAGAATCACCAGCCTGCAGGAAAAAGATTCAATGGGTATCACTTTCATCCGCAGTATACAGGATTTTGACAAAGCTACAGGCTAAGAAGAGAACATGGAAGTGCATTTTTTAAGGGGGGAAAGAGGCTATCTTTGCGGATAAATAATCGAGCAGTTCAAAAGGGAACATTTAAAGCTTTTCCTAGGTGTCACTTGGTTCAGTCAGCCTGCAAAAAGAGTACTTGAAAGAATTTATAAACCTGCTGTCTGGCTCATTAAAGTTCAGTCTAACCGTCTAAAACCCAAATGTCAGACATGGCTATCCTCATCAATATATGTTTGCAGCCAAGTAATTTGGTTTTTACCTTGAACTTCCTTGGTCTTCTTGGGAAGACAACCAACTTGGCCTTGTAGGTTTTCAGCCTCTGCACATTGGCCTGGAGACTTTCCAAGGATCTGTTATTGCGGCGATGGTCCACTGCAATTCCAATAGTAGGAGCCAATTTCTTGGGAATACCAGCAGCCTGAGATCACATTCAGAAAAGCAAAATTAAACTCACACTTCCTTCACAAAGAGCTCACAAGACTATAAAATGCACTCATAGGACATTGAATGAGCTTTTGTGCAACTAGCATTGACAAACGCACCTTGAGCTCCTCAAGGGAGAATCCCCTTCCTGCCCTAACTTTCATGTTATATTTCAGGGTCTGGCCATGAACAATCGGCCTGAGTGGTCCCTCAGTAGGCCTAGGGAAAATCTTCACAGCCTTCTTTTGCCTAGCTATTGATGGTAACCAAAGACATTACACTTGACTTCAGAGATCGGAGAAACACAGAATGAAATCAAGCAGCTATATCTGAATGGGGCAGCCACTGGAAGAATCAAATAAATGGCATACCGAGGCGTCTCCTCACTTTGCGGGCAGGTTGATTGAACCAGGTCTTGACATAGTTCTGCCAGTGTTTCCTGAAGTGCCCATTAGGCACAACATTATTATGCTTCACCATGACTTACCTGCAAGAGCAAAAAAGACCATATACTTACAACAACTCACCAGTTCAACGTTACCCTACTACTTATGAAACTCTGAAATTAGGATAACAGAATCAACTCACATACTTTCTTTTTTTTTTAATAGAAAATTTGTTCAAGATAGAGAAGCCATTACCATAAACGAGGAAAATTGTCAAAGAAAACATGCTGTCATGCACGAAAGCTAAATGGGATGTCCTCATAAGACTACTATACACAAAAAAATCTAATCAATAAGAATCATAGTACACCATTCACTAAACTGTGCACACACATATACATCGAAAGCATATGGCGCCCAGTGACACCATCCAATCAATTAATTTGACCATCAATTTGCTTTCCTCGGATATGAAACCTCCTCACACATTAACCCCAGATAAAAGGCTAATAAGACCATCGTCACAGCAACGCTCACTCCAAATGATCTGGACAACAGAAATGCAAAGGCAGGGCTCTCACTATAGTACCGGCGGGATTGGGTTCGTTAACTCGTACTACTAATCAAACGCCTGGACACCGAAATATCAGTCATTGCATCACGCAAGTGATTCGCTGATGAGATCAGCATGCACGGAAGAAAACGTGCAGATCAAAAGGAACAACTCATATAATATCAATGACAGCCACAACAGAACCCAACCACAGCTGACAACTGAATGAGGAACATCTGTGCTAAACAATGTTAACAGTCGGAAGTGATAGACATCGAAAAAACCCGTCGGAGTAATTTCAGCACCTGCGTTGGAGCTGTCGCAGACGCCGATTTTGGTTTCTCAGGCTCTGGGCAGCCGCTAAGGTTTACAGTCGACAGAGGAGAGAACTTTTATATTGGAAAAAAAAAAAGAAAACAAAAGAAAAGAAAAACCCTAGCTCAGAGGCTGGGATCGCTTAAAATAACGAAAATACCCCTGGCTGCCTTTCTACTGATGGGCCGGCCCAGATTCATACCTTCACTTTTACATGCATTAGCAGGCTCGGCCCGACAGGTGACCCTCAGTAGAAAGGCAGTGGGATCCGTACATTTGTCCCCGGCCCACTTTGAGAGAGAGAGCAGTAATGTTAGTCGAATGTCTTCATTGACTCATCGGTTATAAAAATGATGGTAGGAGGTGGGTCATGGGTCAGGAGACCGACTTGAGACATTAAATGAGAGAAAGGAATGTGTAAACAACATTTGAGCTCAGTCCATCTTAGCACTAAATAAATGTCTCTTTTTCTAAGCCCAGTAAAAGGCTGTCAACATGGTCAGTTGAGGAGGGTTTGGCACACTCTCTGTGCAGATAACTTCTTGGATTCGACTTTCATGAACGAGAAGGAGCTGTATCGTAAGAGCTCTTGCCCGATACCGGTGGGTGCAAGGCGAAAACGCAAGAAGGAGGAGATGGCGGTGACGGTGGTGGCGGCGGCGGCGGCGGCAAGGCTCATTGATTACGTTACGGAAGGGAAGCGTCGCAGAGTTAGGCTGCATTGGCGATGATCATCGACATCAAATCAACACGGAGAGGACTATAGCATCACATGCCTCTGCATGGAGCACTTTTTTTTTTTAAATTGCTACTTTCTCGTATCCATTGTGGAGGTGTGTGAGGGGGGAAAAGAGAGGACCGCATTGTCCTCCTCCTTTGCTAGTTAGTAGTGGCATAGTTTTTAAAACCGGACCGGGCCGGCCGGTTCGACCAGGAACCGGCCACTCACCCGGTCCGGTCTCACAAAAAAATCCAATTATTATTTAAATGAGGTCAAATCCAATTGAACCGGCCGGTTCTCACTTGAACCAATAAATCCAATTGAACCGATGAGAA
>CXYZ01009522.1:743023-787606 GCA_900006705.1 Sonneratia caseolaris | reverse complement strand
ATATAGGCAAATAGGATAGTGATAGGTAGTTTTATATATTACTAGATCTTTAATCTTTCTTTTAAAGTGAGATCTCCTCCATTAACAATATACTTCATTGCAATTGTGGAAAAAAAAACCCAAATTCTGTACTGCTTTTACACCTTAAGTATCTTTCTCGCTTCCTGCTGGGATGACGATGAGAGGGAACAGAAGTTCAGAAACACATGCACGCACGTCGATATGTATGTATATGCATATGTGTGTGTGTTTAGCACAGTGGCATGCCCTGATCCCTTTGGATGAATATATAAATGAGCGCATGTGGAAACCAGGCTATTGGCTCTCGAGAATCGAGATGTCTCCGTTTGTAATTGTGCTCTTTTTTTTTTTCGCCCTATTAGTTTTTTCTTACGCGGACTATAATTACTATCGTAACAATCTATTAATTTATTAGATATATAGTATATTGTACATATTATAATTATCCAGTAACCTATATATACTAATTCTAAAAATTTTTGAATTTTTAACCTGGCTTATTACTTATTGTCAACGGAGACTCATAAAATTAGATAATTTTGGTTGAGTTTTCTTATATATATATTTATATGTATATACTCATACAGGTACGGATTGATTAAGTAGTCAAATGTGGGTATCGATCAAGTTGAGTCAACAAACTTAGAAGATGACAACCGCTACTACGGTGCATTCTAAATTTAGTTATGTAGATCGCACCGAAAACTATAATTTGATGTTAATTATCTGAATAATCGATATAATTGTATTAATTATTTTCTCATTATATTATTATGAAATAACGACATATTTAGTATATGTTCCGTTATTTATTTCCCGGTGGGCAGATTAATCCTTTCGTGCCGGGAATTTGCCGCGTGGTACGACAAAGGTTCCATTAATGAGTGAAGCCGCTTCTTGAATATTATTGAACTTGGGGTTGGCACAATGAGTATGAGATTTGTCGGGCCATGTGACGACCACGCGGGAACGTGCCACTTGAAATTATGAGAAGAAAAAACGTCTCAAGTATCTCTTATTAAACGTAATTATGATCCGTGTCTAAATTTCCTCCCTGACTGGATCATCTTGGGAGCCCGGATACAGCAGACGAACGGTCTAAGTATCCCCCAGAGTGGCCCCAAAGTTAAGGTGTAATAGGGAGGATACACAAAAAAAAAATTGTTAAATTCTTTGTGAGCATATAAGGGATATGACTCGTTTTTACTTAAAAGTTAAAGCTGATAGGTGGCTGACTACAAGCCAAACTTCTGGACTTGGGTCGGGCAAGGTGTGAACTCACTGGCTCTAATACCATGTTAAATTCGTTGTAAGCTTATAAGAGATCGGATCCGTTTCTACTTAAAAGTTCAAGTTAATAGGTGACGGTATCCAACTTTCTTATAAATTCACAACATTTTTATTATTTAATCGATATAAATAGTATACATTTATAATACTGATATAAATGAAGTAGAATCAACAAAAGGGAGACAACAGAGCAGGCTAGACTGAATCTATCTGTCCATCTGTCAAAATATTTTACCATTGTTACGAGGAGAGAGAACAGAGGGCCTGACAGCTGCGAGACACCGTGCCAAGAACGTCATAGATATCTCAAATCATTGACTCCCTGAAAGTTTTACGCATTTTTTTTTCATATATTTCCATCTGTATATGGCTAATCAAGAACAAAGTCATAGTTTTGTCGGTGCAAGAGAATCGGGTTCCCGGGTTCTAAAGTCCAGCCTAACTCATGTGACGAGACAGTACTTCGTCCTCGCTAGGTTCACCGAGCAATCTCATGTGCACAGGGTGCATTTGCACTACTTTCAGCCGAACGCGTCGGGTCCGGAATAATAAATGAGCGGTGGGAGTGAGACAAAAGCTCGTAAGCAGAGAGTTAGTGCAGGAGAATAGTGAGAGGGAGTGGGAGAGGAGAGAGTTCTCCGTTTATGGATTAATGCGCATCATCTCCTCTTCAGTTCAGTCCTCTGAGCAGAGCAGCAGCTCTCTCTCCTTCGTCGGTTCTCTGTCTCCGTCTCTCTCTCTCTCTCTCTCACTGCGGTTGTCGAGTGAGACGAGACGAGAGACCTGGGACAGATCCCAACTGCAGTCTCCATAGATTTTGGAGCAGAGTGGTGAAGTGCAATTCAGAGTCAGAGAACAGAGAGAGGTACGGCTACCTGCTCTCTTTCACCGTCTATCGCACGCCAGATACGTTGGGCATTGCCATTTTTACTCCATTATTGTCGTCCTTCAGCTCCAGCCCTGTCAATCCACTGCCTGCTTTTTTTTGGGATTTGCACCAGATCTGACCCCCAATCTTTGGAGGTTGTTCCATTAGAGCGTGCCTCTTTTTATTACCAGAACTTTAGCCTCTGTCTGTTGTACACTGTTTTGATGTGTACCAGCTGTTTCCTGACCCCTTTTCCAATCTCTCATGGGGTTCACCGTTCAGGAGTGGATTTTTTTGCTTCGTTTTGATCTGAACGTAAATGGGCAATTTCTTTGTTCTTCGCCCCGAAACAACTAACTTGCAATTTCTCCTTTTTTCTAGCGTTCACAAGAATATTAACTGAGTGAAACGGACGTCACATTACAAGTTGCAGGAAGTAGGCTGTTCCAACCTGTAATTTTCCTTCTCCCCCAATCAATGGCTTCTTTTTCGCATCGTCCAGTTGATTGAGGGGAGAGAAGGGAAAAGGCAGAGCCTTCGGTTTTCTTACGTCGGCTCCGCTTTGTTTGACCTGGGCCTATCATGAGGACTTTGAAGGAAATATTGAAAAGGCAAAGTTGGACATGAAAAAGAAAGTGACGTATATGACTCAAGTTTGCTGTCACATTTTGTGTCCTTGCAAATATTTCCCAGTGGCTGTTACATATGTTCGTCATTGACTTACACATAGACGCAGAGTGTAACGGTTCTCTTCCCCCCTCCTGTGTGGTGTTGTCGATCCGGTCAGTTTCTTTTCCTCTTCCTGTGCTTATCAGCAGTTAATTTGGTGCTTCGAAGCTCTGTGATATTCAGCATATAGGGCCATTCTTAGATGTTTTGTTCTCATCAGTCGACAGCTTTTCTAGCGAGCTGAAAGCAGCAGTCTGCTCAGTCCTCCTACGTGTAGATCTGTTCTACTCGACGCTCGGCTATCCAATTATGTGAGTCTGCAACTCAGAACTCTTCTATTCATTGTGTTTGACATGCAGATTTTAGGCTGGGTTGGATTTGTTGGACAATGAAGCACAAGGATGGAAAACCAGGGAACCAACAGGACAAGGAGACCCGGGTCGTTCCCATGACGGTAATGCTTGTTGTGCTCTGTGGCTTCTCATTCTACCTGGGTGGAATCTTCTGTTCCGAGAAGAACCTTGAGCTCAGAAATCTCAAGAACGTCGCCAAAGCTGTCCCCGCACCGAAAGAATCAGCAGTCGCTCCACTTCTGATCAAGCCTGTCTCATTCCCTGAGTGCAGCACAGAGTACCAGGACTATACTCCCTGCACGGATCCTCGGGTATTGCAGTCACTTCTGTAATCACGGTAGTTGATAAGGGATAACAGAACCAAATTGAGGGGTTGCCGGGAACAGTTATGGAACGTGTGATCCGATCCCAAGTATATAAAACCATATGGAATCTTAAACTTGTACAAATCTGTAAGGGAAGTATATTTCAAGCTTCAGTTATTAGCACGTTATTGCATCAAAGTGTTGATCACACGGTGGTAACATGGTGATATACGTGCAAAAATATTTATTATGATTCATCCGTGCAGAGATGGAAGAAGTATGGCACGCACCGGCTCACTTTCATGGAGCGCCACTGCCCGCCAGTTCACGAAAGGAAGGAATGTTTGGTGCCACCACCTGATGGTTACAAGCCGCCCATCAGATGGCCAAAAAGCAAGGACGAGTGCTGGTACAGGTATTATTGCCGACACTATAATCTGCCTTGTCAGCTTTTTGGCATGAGAATTTTGTTCATCTTAGCGGGAACTTTGTGATTCAGGAATGTGCCATATGACTGGATCAACAAGCAGAAATCCAATCAGAACTGGTTGAAGAAGCAGGGCGAGAAGTTTCTTTTTCCTGGTGGAGGTACCATGTTTCCCTACGGTGTGAGCGCCTATGTTGACCAGATGCAAGATTTGATCCCGGGTATGAAAGACGGGACTGTTCGAACTGCCATCGACACTGGGTGTGGGGTAAATCCTGCAACTTCCTTGCAATCATTTGACTATGTCATGTAAATGTTCGATTATCTGTTCTTGTTAATGGTGTGCTTATGTTGTCTGTATAAGGTTGCGAGTTGGGGAGGTGATCTGTTAGATCGCGGGATATTAACAGTTTCTCTTGCTCCAAGAGATAATCACGAAGCTCAAGTTCAGTTTGCGCTGGAACGAGGGATCCCTGCCATTCTCGGCATCATCTCTACCCAGCGCCTTCCTTTCCCTTCAAATTCGTTCGATATGGCTCATTGCTCCAGATGCCTTATCCCATGGACTGAATTCGGTAAGCGTTTCTTTAATTGACACTCCAAGCTCCAGTGCACCCAACTCCAATTTAATCACAGAATTGCTGATACATTTTTTTCAGTTGATCATTTGCAGGCTTATGATAACCTCAAATGAACTTTCTTTAGAACGCCTAATTAAATGAACATTTCCATGTCGGGATTAGTTAAGGAATACTTTCTAGGTTGCCTTCTCTCGTCATTTTTTTCCCGAAAACATTGATTTTGTTTGGAGAATCTGCCGAATGTAAAGTTTACAAATGGGAAATCCAATCTATTCTTTCTACCTCTCATTCACTATTTGTTTTTTATGTGTTTCTTCCAGGTGGAATCTACCTTCTGGAGGTTAACCGTATTCTTCGTCCTGGGGGATTCTGGGTCCTCTCTGGGCCACCGGTGAACTATCAGCGTCGATGGCGAGGGTGGAACACGACCGTAGAAGAGCAGAAATCTGACTATGACAACCTCCAAAAACTCCTCACCTCTATGTGCTTCAAGCTCTACAACAAAAAGGGTGATATCGCTGTGTGGCAGAAGTCTACAAACTCGAGCTGCTACAGCAAGTTCTCAAAGCCCAATACCTACCCCCCGAAATGCGACGACAGCCTCGAGCCCGACTCAGCCTGGTATACTCCACTGAGGCCCTGCGTCATGGTCCCAAGCCTGAAGCTGAAGAAGTCGGCCTTGAAGTCGATCCCAAGGTGGCCCGAGAGACTGCACTTCCCACCAGAGAGGCTCTCGGAAATATTTGGTGGCAGTGCCAGTGCATTCAAGCACGACGATAGCAAGTGGAATGTGAGGGCAAAGCACTACAAGAAATTGTTGCCCGCACTTGGGACCGATAAGATTCGAAATGTGATGGACATGAATACACTCTATGGAGGGTTTGCTGCAGCTGTGATCGACAAGCCACTTTGGGTTATGAATGTTGTCTCCTCATACGGTGCAAATACGCTTCCTGTGGTCTATGACCGTGGACTGATTGGAACTTACCATGACTGGTAATCGCATTATTTTGTCCGACAAGCTTTATTTACATTAGTAAAAGATCTTTTCATTTGATCGTCTTGTAATCAAGCTGAGGCTTGCTTTCAATGTCCCTTGGTAGGTGTGAGGCTTTCTCGACTTATCCTCGGACATATGACCTTCTTCACCTCGATGGTCTGTTCACTGCTGAGAGCCACAGGTTTGACATTCTACTTTACTTTCCCCATTGTTTCTTTTCTTTGTGAAATTCATCTGTTGATTAGCATTATGTCGGGTAACTGTGAGACCTAGGAGTGGATGATGATGGTTTTGAGAATGGATCTTGTGGGCAGATGTGACATGAAGTTTGTCCTCCTGGAGATGGACCGGATCCTCCGTCCCAATGGGTACACGATTATCCGAGAGTCGAGTTACTTCGTGGATGCTATTGCTTCCATTGCAAAGGGTATGAGATGGGGTTGCCGTAAGGAAGACACTGAATATTCCGTCGAGAAGGAAAAGATACTGGTTTGCCAGAAGAAGCTCTGGTACTCCTCTTCTTCCAGCAAGAGCTGAGTTAGAAAGCTATGAACATCAAGAGTATATTCGGGATCGATTGCAGAGGATCACACTATCAGGATTATAAGTACAGCGAAGTTTGTTGCAGGAGGGCTAGCTTACATACAAATTGAATAGCAGGGAAGATCCACATTCATCATATTCATCAACCAAAGAATAGCTATGCAAAATAACGAGCTTCTATTAATTTTCCTTTTTCTGATAATTCTTTCCTTACCTTTGAATCTGGCGACTTTGCCCTCTTGAGATATGTTTGTCGGAATCGCAGACCTTGGAGTGAAGCAAGAACCATGTACCTCTTTAAGGTACCATGTAGTCTCCGTTGTCTTTGCTCTCTGTTCCCCATTTAAAAAAAAAACAGAGACGTAACGAACCCAGAAAGGTGAAAGAGGGGTTCTTTCGATGTTTGATAATCAAATACGAATACGTATCAGCAGCAGCAGCAGTAATATTGCCCCCCACCAAGGGCTTAGTTTAATCCGACATTCGTATGTGTTAAATGGGATTTAGACTTATAATTTTAAACTCATCAAGTCTAGGAGAGTGAGTTTTGAATAACTGAAGTATCATTTTCTGTGATCTCTCTTATGTAGGATTGACACGGCCCTAAATAATGTGTTTTCTTTTTACTTACAATTATGGTAAAAGAATTTGCGTCATGGGTTGAATTAAACGAGCAGATGTCAATTTGGTCTTTGTAGATCTCCTTATATGTCAGTTTGTGTAAATGGTTATATCCATCGGGCGCTTCCTCTCCATTCGTGAGTGAACTTGCTTAGGTCCGGTGGCCCATCTAGGCAATGCGTGATGGTTTAACGAGTACTCTCTAGGCCTCCGAGCCAAGGCCCACGATCATGATCGTGCAACTTTCTACCAATTTTTGGCACGGCATCTTATTGCATCAGCACCCCCACCCCCACCATCTATCATCGATCTCCAACATTATCCCAACAACGTGCAACCTCGTGCCGTATCGACAGTAGCTGTCATGCGATCGGTCTGTCTGTCTATCTTGAGATTTTCGGTGCTGATAGGAGGGATTGGGGTCACGTGCAACTGTGAATTGGGAAGGAATTTTAACCTGCCCAAAGTGTGACTGAGACTTTTGTGATTGGACGTTTGGAGGCTTTCCTCAAAGTGGACATCCATTCCGTCGTAGTGCATATTCCCCTTGCGGGGTCAGGCTAGTGGGAATAAGATGCGCACCCACCCAAGCAATCGACCCAAATTCAACCATTTAAAAAAATATCTACAACTTCTAAGGTATGTCAATTGGTCCGGCATTTCTCTACCTCAAATAAGTTATCTATATTCGACCCTCATATATTATGAGGAGAATCCACAGGACCACAACTATAAGTGTTATATCTATTAGTGATTAACTTAACTTAAATATGAATTAATAAGAATTTATTGGATTTTTAGATACGATATAACTCATGGCATGGCATGGCCCCTCTCTCATTAGTGCAAGGTTAAAGATTAGATTTAATGAGTTAATGGTGGGGTTTGCCAATGCAATTGAAAAATTGCATATCACCCGGACGTAAAGTGATTACGATGAATCAAAAGTGTCAGAATAATTTATTTTGACTAAGAAAATATGATTATAGCTATTACTTTACATCGAAATGATGTAAAGGAGAAGTAAAATTGTCCAACTCCACGGAACCGGGGGCAATTATGATGAACCAAACACAATCGGAACATTAATGTCGCTGGTCACATTTGTAATACATTGCATTGCTTGTATCATTCATAGTGGGCACGTAAGATTTTTGAAAAAGAATTACTCTTACCAAATCTGTTTAATCAATTTAACTAACAAATTGTAAAATTTTACATAAAGGAAAGAAGTGTTAAATTCTAGAAATTAACTCATGTTCGTTATTATTTTTCAAATTCACTCTTTGTGATATCTTCTTTACAGAATTGGTCAATAGTAATTTGGGCAGTCACCTCGTAGAACTGTCAATTTGGACCGGTAGGGAGATCTTGGGCAGAAAACTGTGTGCATTTTCCAAAATAAAAAGGGCTGAGATTTTTGTGGGGGCAATGACTTGACTAAGTTTGAATGAAGAATCTCGGACTCTGAGCCCCAAAATGGGGCCAGTATTACAAAGGGACAAGCTACATTTCATCATCAACATCCAATCCATAGTAATCGCCCAATTCTGAGCCGCAACCCNTCCCATCATCAACATCCAATGCATAGTAATCGCCCAATTCTGAGCCGCAACCCAGCTCAAATCCTTCCCCTAGCCTACCGACATAATTCAAATTTAATATTGTGCTCTTGAAGCTATATATTATCTATAAGATTTAGAATAATATTAAAAGAAGAAAAAATTTTAAATTTTAATTCTTATAAAAAAAAGATTAATTCTACCCTTTACTTTCTCCGGACCCTCTCCCAGATTCAACCAGGAATACTTACCCATCCTCGTAAAATTTACCATAAATAATAGGCAAGGCAAACACAAATTCCTCAAAAGTAAATTCCGAAGGCAATGTTTTGTCGGCCGGTCAGCCCCAGAATGTCGGTCAGGGGCGGCAGCGGGAGACGTGTCAGGAGCAGCTTGTCAGGCCAGAAGTCGTCCACTATCATTTATATTCGATTAGTCTGTGGCTTGAATTAATTTGAATTTCCACACGGTGATACTTACGAAAATATAAATTCAAAAGTCAAAGGCGCGAGAGAGAGAGAGAGAGAGAGAATGTAAACGCGGGACGCCACGTGCGCTCAAAAAATTTACAGTGATGGGGGTGACGGCGCCCCGGCGCCTATTCACGTTCGCCACGTAATCCTGTCCCTCGGAACAGCCGCCTCATCCTCTGGCGCGGGATCACCGGGCTTCGACCGGGCTGGTCAGAATTTTTTCTTCTTCACGGTCGACGCTGTCGTCTGATCTGCTGGCATAGAGCTAGTCAAATTGTTTCTAATAATTAATTATGAATTGTCTAATTAAATCATGAAATAATTTATAAATTATATTATAAAGGTCATTTTCTCCAAGATTCGTCGCACTCGTCTAATTTCAATCTTTTTTTTCTCTCACAATAGTTATTTTTTTAAAACTCTTGATATTTAATATCTGAAAATTAATGAGGAGATTAAACTGTATAATATATCATTTAATAAATTAATACATTATTATAATATCATATTATATCCTATTTAAAAAAATTTCAAACATTTTTTACTATTTTTCACTTGTCTGGTTATGGTGTAAAAATTATAAATTTTATATTTAAAATTTTAAAAATGTAAAAAAAATCCCAAAAGTGCATCTGTATGCTCTTTTTATGTAACAATTTATATAAAATAATTTTAAATTATCATCACATTTTCCAAAAAAAAAATTTATGACAGTTTATTATTTAATAAAATCAGCTTTACTCCATGCAGGTGAGCAAATCCATTAAATCCATGTATGAATGGCGACCAAATTTTCCTCTGCTCCATTTTTTTTTGTAAAAAAAAAGCTCTTTCTTTCCTTCTTGGAAGCTGAATGTTTTTCAGCCGAGTTGAATCTTGAGCACGGTTCTTTACCTCGTTCCCTCCCTCTGAGGCGTTACTTTATTATACGTGAATAGCCGGCCGGCGGTGTTGCTGTAATCTATGCATGGACCAGGGATTCGATCGCAATGCTGAATTCGTTGCCTGAGCTGCTGGGAACTCCCGATCGAGCTCCTGATCAGAGCCGAATCCATGCTGCTGATCCGCCAGTTATGAACTATCAGGTCACTTAGGTTCCTCTGAGGGGAGGATTTGTGCTGATCTTGGCTTCCAGAGGGTCGCCTGCTCTTCCGAATTCAGCTTTGGGTTGCTTGTTGTTTCTCCGTCTTCGAGGTAAAGATGTCGAAGGTTGTGTACGAAGGGTGGATGGTGAGGTATGGCCGTCGAAAGATCGGTCGGTCTTTCATTCACATGAGGTACTTCGTTCTCGAGTCTCGGTTGCTTGCTTATTACAAGAAGAAGCCTCAGGATAAGCAGGTCCAGTGCTTTCATTCTTCAGTTCTCTGTTGCCTCGCAATTAGCAAGTTCTTTTTCTTTTTTTTTCTTTTTGCACTTTGTTCATCTCTTTTTTCCTATCAAATCTCTCGATGGTTTACTTGAGAAATCATGAAAATCTAACTCTCTATTGTTGTACGTTTTTCTCAATCAATTTTCTTCACTTGGTATTTCAAAATAATCGAGTGCCAGCTTGAAGTGCTTCTCTGCGCCTATTAGGTCCCAATCAACACCGTTGTAATTGATGGCAATTGTAGAGTAGAGGATCGTGGCCTGAAGACTCACCATGGACATGTAAGTGGAGTTCTTGGGGTCGTCAGTTCTCTGTAATGATCAGATTTATTGTCTGACGATATTGATTGCATTGATCATGTTCATTTTTGTGAAGCTGGTCTTGTGGCAATGCTATGGTTCTTATAACTTAAGCTGTCAAAGTTAGCTGTTTGCCTAATGACCTCGGATGAGTAATTAGTTCTATGAAGATGTTAATGCCAAAGAGAAATCTCAGAATAAATTCTTTTTTTCTCTTTGGACCAGGTAAATGATGCTCTTTGTACACGTTTACATGAGTATGTACAAAAGCATGTTCTATGGATCAGAATTCTGAAACAGTGGGAGTTCATGAGCTATAAGAGAACTACCCGATCCCTAGTTTAGTGATGATATTCAGTGTACATTATCTCTGACCCTCCACTGGTCACAATTGATGCTTCCTCTTTTCCTGAGATGGCATATAACTAGCTCATATAGTATTTTAGTAGCTGCATTTTCTGTTGAACTCAGCTGTTAGAATGGTCGAGGCTAGGAAATTTTAGTTAAGTCAAATAACGGCTTGTATACTCAAATAGATTGTTCTAGACCTTTTGGTTTACTTTTAGACATGCATTCAATTTGCTTCAATTTCAAGTTGTTTGATTATTATTATTTTATTTTTTGGCTGAATATCAAGTTGTTGATTATTATCTTCTTATATAGTCTTTTGTTGACAGATGGTTTATGTATTGTGTGTTTATAACAAGAAAGACAAGTACCAACGGATAATGGTATGCCCTTTTTTTTTCAGCTTTCTAGTATTTATATTCTCTGATTGGTGAATATGCCCTGTTAATTTTCCATGCGGATGAAAAAGAGATTTTCATCAGAGATCAAATTGTGGAAGAAGTAATTAAAAAAAATTTCAAATACTTTTTCCTAGAACTATCTGAATTTATTAATAGGGAGACAAGTGTTGCCTAAATTAAAAGTCTACTATGTTCAGTGTACACAATTTGTTTTGAGGATATCAATATTTTGTGTTTATTCTTAAGCTTTGAGCAAGTAGGGTGTTGAAAGGGTAGGTGGGGATCACGATTTTCTGAGACATATTCAATTGAAGTGAATGAATAGGATGGAGGATATGTAGAGTAGGTGACTTTGTGGGTACAGTTTGTTTAATGCAGACATGGTTATATATACTTTCTAGCAAGCTCTATTAGGCCTGTGAGCATATTGAGCTAATAATCAGCAGGGCTATCTCAAGTGTTTATCCAGTCGATTCCATGCATCTCATGGTAGCCAAATGTTTAGATGTCTAGGCATAATAAACCCTTTTTTATCCTCATAAGTACTGTAGGTCATCACTGTGCTTATATTGTCAACATTTGCTCTGTATGCTTCATTTCACTTTTTCTTTAAACATCTTTCTGGAATTTCATAGGCCAGTGTTAAAGTTGAGTAACCAATTAGCTATCCTGCAATGTGGTAATCTATGTAATAGCTTTGATAATAAATTCTGACTGCCAAAGCACAGTTTTATAGTTGAACATGGTAAAAAAAAGCGCTGTAGTCATACAATCAAATAGAGTAAACAAGGCCTTTTCTTAAAAATTCTTGACACCTAAGTTTTATTGCTTGAGCGTCTCTGTGACATGAGCATATCTTTTGTCTGTGGTTTTCCCAGATGGCAGCTTTTAATATCTCTGAGGCATTGATATGGAAGGAAAAAATTGAGGCCATGATTGATCAGGTTTATCCCCTGTATATTTGCTAGTAAACGTTTACATCTTGTCTCTTTTCCTTTCTTGAAGCTCATCCCTAAATATTGCCTGTTCAACGTCTCTTTAGATCTTGTCTTCTGAACAGATACACAATCCTTAAAATAATTGAATTAACTTCATGCTACATATTATACTGTCTTCATCTGGTTGAGGATCCAGAATGATGTTTTTGTTTCAAGGATTTAATATGTTAATTCTCTGCTTTCCTTTGTTCTCTCTGCAGCATCAGGAGTCACAAGTATCAAATGGTAATAATAAGTTCATTTCTTTCGAATACAAGTCTGGGGTGGATAATGGAAGGTCAGGTTCTTCATCAGATCGTGAAAGTCAGTAAGTATCAGCTTCTGATTTCTTGTTAGGGCCTTGTATGCTTAATCATGCCGAATCATTCGTTTTTACGGTCCTGGCTTTCTATTCTGTGAAAATGGTTTGACTATTTCTGTTTATGCTTTATGGAGCATTGTACAGTCTATATTATCCATGATGACCACAATAATAGATGAAAGACTATTTTTTCCTTTTATCACCTGTTCTCTGCTGGAGGCTTCTGTTCTGGGTGAAGAAAGATATAACGGTTTAGCATGGTTACTGCATGAACTTGCAAAGACGTTGCAACTAGGTGGTTTTGTTACTAGGACCAAGGAGTCAGGACAAGAGCAGTGAGTATCCAAGGATTATGGTTTTCATTCAGTCACTCTACTAGTAAATTTTTTCAAATATTGGTTTATTGCAATTTTTTGACTTAATTGTTTCTCTAGCAATGTGTTCATGCCACTTAAAATCTTCATTCTTATTTCACAAAAGTAGTTATCCAGATGGCTTTGTCTATTATCCATTAATGTTTTAACTTTGTCTGGTTCACCATATACTCATGTTAGTTTGTTTACCTTATGTTTAGGAATAGTGGTCAGGAAGAGGAAGATAAACCCCATCGAACTTTGTTACGGCGGACCACAATTGGAAATGGTTCTTTAACTCCTACTGCTGAATGTTTAGCCTTTTGTTACTCAGTTTGAGCTTGTTTAATGTCTCATCATTATCCCACTAATTGGGTTATTAAATATTGTGCTTCTGCTAATGATAGGTCCTCCTGATTCAGTACTTGACTGGACACAGGATTTCAATTCTAACTCGTCCCATAAAAAATATGCCAACCAAGCATTTCCTAAAAAGCATTGGCGGCTTTTACAGTGTCAAAATGGTAATGTTAGATTACATTCACCCTATGTAGCATGTTGTATAGCTTAATAAATCTTACATGCTCATTAATCTGTCAACTAACAGGTCTTCGTATTTTTGAAGAGCTTCTTGATGTCGACTACCTTGTATGGTTCTACCTCTCATTTTCTTCATGCACACTATGTATATGGGGTTGACATTCCATGAATGTAATTTTTTTGATAAAATCCATAAATGTAGCTTTTATTTTATATGTCTGTGCAACTTTTACCTTTTATTCCTTGGGATGCTTAAGAGCAATTTCATTTGTAATTCATCATATGCAGCCAAGAAGCTGCAGTAGAGCAATGAAAGCTGTAGGAGTTGTGGAAGCTACTTGTGAAGAAATATTTCAGCTCATTATGAGCATGGATGGAACACGGTTTGAGTAGGTGTTTTCCTTATTTAGATATTAGCTATTTAAAAGTGGTCCCAGTCCCTGAATCTTGTGGTAAAGTGTGAATAGATAAGACATATTGGTCATCCTTTTGCTCTTTCTGTTTATTCAAGTGTGCAAGCTTTTTCTTTAGGGAATCATTAATATCTGCCAATCTGAGAGTAAATAACCATGGATCAGAAATGAAGTTAACAAGCCTCATTAATATCTGCCAATCTCTTATTTTTATTTTATTTCCCTGGATAATACTAGAACCAGCACTTTGTTATTTTGGTTCTTTTATGGGATTTGTCATCTTAAGTGCTCTTTATTAGGAGAATGTTACTGTAGAAATTGAATCTGTTACCTTTAAGGTAGTCCTATCAGCCTAATATTCCTTGAGTTATTAGATTGTCAGCAGCTATGGGAGTTGCTTTTTTGTGAGTCCCTGCAGCCCTCAGTTTGCTGCTAAACTCAATAGGTAGTGATAATGTCAATTCTGCACTTGAAGGAACTCCCACATGGTGTTTAATATGGCAAATCATGTGCCCTGGAATATCCTTTAGACATACAGACATCTTCCCATTCATATGTCTCTAATAAATCTGCTATCTATGACTTCTATCTTGTAGGTGGGATTGCAGTTTCCAGTATGGTAGTTTAGTTGAGGAGGTAGATGGACATACAGCAATACTTTATCATAGACTTCAGATGGACTGGTTTCCAGTGTAATTTCTATATACTGAACCTCCCTGATTCTGCTTATACCTGAATTTTCTGCTATATTTGTTGTTGTCTGGCTTCAGATGTGAATCTTATTTCTTGTTTTTGCTTATTTTTTTGTACTTTATCAAAGCATATGGGTAGGGCAAATCCATGTTTATTTTTCCGACTTCTATAGTTGCATTGAGGATTGCATGATGCCAAGGTTTGTGAAAGTTATCAAATGGACAGAGTCCACAGTTAGCAGAAAAGGAAAATCATGTGTCTGAATAAGCTGCGCTTGCATGACAAATTCTGATATTTGTAACTTGTCAAAGCACCTATTTTGCACAGATTATGACACTTGATGGCCTTTTCTATGTGCCCATATAAAGGTCGTTGTTAGATGTAGGATGTAATTGCAACAATTAATAACCTTACTTTCATATGAGCAACCTTATTGCTCATTTTAAAGGGTGAAGTAGTATATGTCAATCACTGCTTTTTGGAACAAATATAATTTAAAATTTCAACTGGGATTATTGCGAATAATTCAATAAAAATCATGCGTTTTGCCCTGTCAGGCTAAGTTTCTCTATACTGATATTACCTTCACTGATGGTTCAAGGTCATGTCAGTGAGATCACAATCATGCATCTCTGATTGCATGTTAGGTGATGGGCATGCTTTAGTATTATTCGTCATTTTCCTTCTAAACCTAGTGTTGCTTCTAATATTTGCACTCTGGTTCATGTTTGCTCCTCGAGACCATTTAAGTTCAAAATCGTAAAATCCATTTCTGAAACAATCATCATCAATAATTTGGCAGGTTTGTGTGGCCACGGGATCTTTGCTATGTCCGCTACTGGCGTCGAAATGATGATGGAAGTTATGGTAATCTTTCAAGTACTTTTTCTAGCATAGAGCTTTTTTGTGCTGCTATGCTGTAGCGGCAGGAATGCTTTATGGTATTGTTCAATGAGCTTTCTCATGTGCATAATTCTGTTTCACTTGATTTATGCTGCTTGTTTGCAGTTGTATTATTTCGCTCTAGAGAACATGAAAATTGCGGTCCACAACCTGGATATGTTCGGGCGCACGTAGAGAGTAAGTATAGTGCAATGGCAGCTAGAATTTTGTGCTGAGAGCATAACATTGATAATTAAATGATTTGCCATCAGGTGGAGGATTCAATATCGCACCTCTAAAATCTCGAAATGGAAGGCCTAGATCACAGGTGCAGCATCTCATGCAGATTGATTTGAAAGGATGGGGTGTAGGTTATTTTCCATCATTTCAGCAACATTGTCTCCTTCAGATGTTAAATAGTGTTGCCGGTTAGTGCTATACATCTATTTCTCAATCAAATGTCTTCTCTGTCTGCTTACTTTAATGGAGCTCTTTCACGGTAGCTGGCACCAGCGTGTATTGATTAAAAAAAAAAGTTTGTAAAATTTGGATAAGAATATTTTTCAACATTTTCTTATTTCGCTTTAAATTTGTAAAAGGAAGGACTGAAAAAAATCTTGAAAAATTTTAAAAAGTTTTAGGTGCCATACTGCATCCTGAGGGGGCTTAATGGACTCATTTCATTCTTTATTCTGTCCCAAATGAACTGGGATCCCTTGGTGGAGTCTTAAGATTATCAAATCAGATTTTGAGGTTTTCTGAAGCTATTTTGACTACTATTGTTAATGCTTTTACTGTATAAACTCAATGAACTTTCCAGATAGTTTGCGTGATAAATTTGGAATTGGAATCCTTCAATTGTTTGAACTTTCTTCTGAGAATGATAAAATGTGTTTCAGTAAATTTTTTTGCACCTGATGTGGATTGAATACATTTAAAGATAAATTTATCACTTTTTCTGTTGCTTTTGTTGTCTTATTGCTTTTTTCCCATGCAGGGATGCGTGAATGGTTTGCACAAAATGATGAAAGAACTTCTGCTCCAAGAATTCCAGTTATGGTTACTATGACTTCAGCCTCGATTTCATCCAATAGGGCTCAAAAACTTAATGAGTCCACTGTTCATCCTGGTCCTTCTCTTCATCAAATGACTGCTGGAAGCAGAAATTCTGTCATGATGGATGAAGAATCTGATGACGACGAAGAATATCAAATTCCTGAGTCAGACCAAGAGGTCGCTGTCTGGCTTCTGTACTTTCTGTATTCATTGGACTTTTGAAGCCATTGCCTTCTTTCATGCTACTGGAAATAAATTTCACTTTTGCTCACTATTCAGGCTTTTGTCACCCCACCTGAAAATGAAGTGAAGAAGATTGGTGAGTGGAGTTTTCTATTAAATTTATTTGCAGAAGAACTTATATATGGAGCTCATAAGGATACTCTAAATTCTTTTGTTGAGTTAAAGCATTTGAGGAAGAGCAAGTGGAGCACATTGATTTATCATGTTTCTCTGGTAATTTACGGCGTGATGATCGTGATAATGCCCGTGACTGTTGGAAACTCTCTGATGGGAACAACTTCAGAGTTCGTAGCAAGCAATTTTGCTATAACAAGTCAAAGGTCACCATTATTTTTTCTTTTTATCTCTCGTGCTTGAAAAAAAATTTTGATTTTTGGTCTCCAACTTATCCCAAATTTACTTTTCTCCCTTTTCTGATAGATTCCAGCTGGGAAACACTTGATGGATCTCGTTGCTGTTGATTGGTTTAAGGATACGAAGCGAATGGACCATGTTGCTAGACGGAAAGGTTGCGCAGCACAGGCAAGAATTTTCCATCGTCTGGGATAAATAAGTCATACTTAATTATTCTCCCATTTGGCTGCAAAATCTTATATTCTTGTTCCTTCCATGCTCTTTAAAAGAGAGAGGCTATCTTAATTGTAAAGGACTATCAATATCTGTTGATCATTCTGCTCTGCCCGTTTCTCTGATCTCCTATCTAGCCATATGGTATTTCACAAGTCTGCAATTCTGCCTTATTGCATTTGGGCAAAGCTGCACATATATATGTATAGATATTTTTCTTCCAGTTGATAATAGTTCTAAAACCTACTTTATCCTGCATATAAGCTCATTAACTCCGGTTGAGCCATGGCTAAACAGGTTGCTTCAGAAAAGGGGTTTTTCTCTCTGATTATAAATTTGCAAGTAAGTTCTTTCGTTCTCTTGTGTTAGATAAATGTGTACATGTCTGTTTACATAACTCAACCATACACACAACTTGGAACTGTTCTCTGAGTCTGTACTCTGCACAGGTGCCTGGGTCTACACATTATAGTATGGTATTTTACTTTGTAATGAAGGAATTAATATCTGGATCTCTATTGCAACGATTTGTTGATGGGGATGATGACTTCCGCAATAGTAGGCTAAAGCTCATTCCTTCAGTTCCTAAGGTACTTCCATGGCAGTCTGAATTTCAAGTATCTGTCAGATCATACTAATAGTATAGATTGCATTCCATTTTCAGCATCTTCTCAAATCATGTTTGCACGGGCAGTTGGAAAATTATCCTAAAGCATTGTTTCCACCATTGATATTAGTGATGATTTATAGCAGAAGATTTAAGTACATCTGTAAATCCCCTTCTTGTGTAAATTACGTGACTTCTGGCCATCAAATATGTTGTTCTGCTAGCTAGCAATTATTCCTTGTGATTTCCCTTGTCCTTCTGCAGTTTTGAACTTGGAGTGATTTTTGCAGGGTTCATGGATCGTGCGTCAGAGTGTAGGAAGCACTCCTTGTCTGTTAGGAAAAGCTGTTGATTGCAACTACATCCGGTGTCCTAATTATTTAGAAGTAATTATCCATGACTCTTTTTCCTTAAAAAGCGTCACTTCTCTGGCATGATTTTGGGCTATGTTCATATTCCTTTCCTTATGCAGATTGATGTCGACATTGGTTCTTCTACTGTCGCTAACGGAGTCCTGGGGCTCGTGATTGGAGTAATCACAACATTGGTGGTTGATATGGCTTTTCTTGTACAGGTACTTCTTACACTTTTCGTCACCAATAGCAAAACATACGATCTGTGTCAGCTACTCATTCAGGATCCACGACTGTATTTCACAGGCTAACACCACCGACGAATTGCCTGAGAGGCTGATTGGGGCGGTGCGGGTTTCTCACATAGAGCTTTCATCTGCTATAGTTCCTGAGCTCCCAGCCGAATCACCTTGACCCCATCCCCATCCCCCATTTTTGCTTCAACTTGTTTGCTGGTATACGATAGATGTATTCATTCCTGAATACAACTTCATTTGCAAAGTGGGATTTTCCTTCTACGATATGGTTGAACCAATTGGTCATTCCTTCGTATTCACAGTATCCTCATTTGATCATTTGTTAACCATGTTCTCCCACTGCATGTGCCTTACATCATATCAGAGGATTCAGGAGGTCTCATCATCGATCAGGCCGAATTTCCATGTCTAATGAATCATCCCCATAGAGAGATACCGATCCTAGTTTTCTGGTCTTCACCGCTCCAGTTTAGATTGATCTTAAGCCACGTCATTGTTATAGTCTTACAGCGAGCAGTTGATTTTTCGTGTCTCGAATATATGAAAGCACTGTGAAGTTGAAAATGCTGAATTTGAGAGGCAAGTGGAAGAATTCATACTATTTGGTGACCGCCAAAGCGCTATGGAAAAGCAACATTTCTTTAGCTACTTACTACTCTCCAGGATGAGATCCCCGCAGGAAAGCTTCTAATGAAGCAACCGAACTCTCCGGCAATCCTTCCTCGAACTTGCCTCTGAGGTCCATCGACCTCCTCCGAATATCCTCATCCCCAAGGACCACCTCGATCCCCTTTACGATATCACCCTTCTTCACCGTCTGCTCCGGGTACCCCTCGGACACCATTGCCCCGACGTGGAGATAGCTAGCCACCAGCTTGGCATTGTAGTACTGGTCCCCTCTGATTGGCCACGCTAGGATTGGGACCCCTCTCACGATCGCCTCCGCCGTGGAATTCCACCCGCAGTGGGACACAAATCCCCCGGTCGATGGGTGGCTCAGTATCAGCAGCTGCGGCGCCCACCCGTGCACCACCAGCCCTCTCTCACGGACCCGGCTGTCCAGGCCATGGGGGAAGTATCCGCTCTCTGGCTTCCCAGGGGCCGATTTCCGCTGGATGACCCATATGAAAGGGATGGTCAAGGCCGACTCCTCCAGTGCACTGGCCAGTTCTGGGTACTCCTCGGCCGATGGGCCGACCTCGCTCCCGAACGACACAAATATGACCGATCTATCCGGCTGTTTGTCCAACCAGCTGATTATCTCATCGTCCGTGTAGTTGGACTCTCTCTTGGGTCGGATTTCTCTTTCCCGGAGCAATGACTCCGACGACTGCCAGTACTGGTCCGGCAGGAGCGGGCCGATGCCCCATACGGGTTTACCCGTCAGATTGGCCATGTAGTCCAGGAACGGACGTTCGAGCTCGTCGCAGGTGTTGACGAGGATCCCCGCCGAGCTCTTCACCTCCTCCACCCAGGGGGCCGGCTGGCCGGGAAGAGGCGGGCCCATCATTTGAGGCCTACCGCCACCCTTCGCATCTGGCGGCCCCCCGCCTCTGCCTCCGCTGCCACCGCCGCCGCGGGGAGGCATCCAGTGCCGCTTCTGTTTAAGGTCCGAATAGGATAGCACCATCCCGTCGGGAAGGCCGGGCAAGGTCCGGACCTCCCCGGGCCTCATGTCATCTGGCTGGACCACCCACGCGGCGTGCTGCACCGCCGCCCAGCAGGCACCGGAGGTGATGAACGTCACGGTGGGGATCCCGAACTTTGCGAACACTTCCTGAGACCTGTACATGATGTGGTCGACGATCGCGCGGGAGGGGCGGGCAGATTCGGGGCCGCGTTGGGCCAGGACGGCCTCGATGCCCCGGGCCAGGACATCGTGCTGGCGGACCGGAGGCAATCCTCGCGGGGCCGCTTCAGGCGATGGCGATAGTGAAGCTGAGACATCGAGGACCCTGAAGAGCGGGGACTGGGAGAGTGAGGAGGGGATGGAGGATGTAACGTCGGAGTCCACGAGGAGGGTGATGTTGCAGGCGGCGCCCCCGCGGAGGAGGTGCTTGCAGAGCTCCATGCAGGGGAAGAGGTGACCCTGCGCATTCTTGGGCACCACCAGAATCTCGCCGGACATCCTCGGAAAAGGGAAAAAGCTGATCGACGAGAGCGAGGATGACAGGAAATGAACAAGGAAGGCGATGGCGATTTGATCGGTTTAAGAAGATAAGAAGGAGTCCAACGTCTTCTGTCGGCGTAGGGTGTGGGCCGTATGGTGGAAGAATGTGTGGTGGTGGGATCTGAAAATCAAAAGGGAAACTTTTTCCATTGTAGGTTTTCTATTGTTCATAATAGTAGTCCAACAACACTGGGCCCTTCTCAGGCATTTAGAAATCCATGCTACAATATCTCTTATACAGTTTTAACCTTAGATTTGAGTTCTTCTTCTTTTTCCTTAGATGGAGAAAGTTAAAAGATTCCATAGATTTTTTTTTTACTGCTTAGATTAGATTCATTCTTACAATAATAAACAATATATTCCCACGTAATAATTTCATGGAAGTGAAACAGAAATCAGAACTCTGACATGATTTGTGTTCGGGGATTTCTTTGAGGGTGGTATCACAGGTACCGCTCCATGTATTGCTCGACCGTGGTGTAGTTAACGTCGGGATAGAGCTGGCAGGCTTCGACTTCCCCTTCTTCTCCGATCTCGAAATTCGTCAGGCAACCCTCGTAGCAAACATGGTAGTAATGCACCAGCCCCACTTGCTCTGCGTAGCCTTGCCCTTCAGCCATCAAACAACAATATAGGTTAAACCCAGTCTGCTATATATATATATCGACAAGTTGTCCTCTTTTTTCTTTTTTTTTTTAATTACAATTCATTAATAAGCAAATTATGCACAAAATGTACACATCAAGAGAGGTACATCACGGAGAAATCAATACGGAACTTGTCTAAAGAGTTAAAAGACAAGCTGTTGTCTTTGAATTTGGTTGGAAAACCAGTGATGCTCTCTCTCTCTCTCTCTCGACTGGTTGTCCAGGATTGCATACACCCTCAAGAGTTCACTGTAAATCCGTTTCTGGAGATGCATGCCTTGCTACAGGCTTGACTGTTGGTATTGTACCACCGGTCGATCGGACGAGCTTCTCTATCCGAACAATTCTCCGAGAGAGAGGGAGAGAGACTAGTTCACTAAAACACGAAGTTGAGTGGAAATTAATCTGTCTTACCTCTCATGCAAGCGAGAAAATCTTCTGCCGAGATTGGGGACTTTCGAAGCTCTTTCCCGATCAGTTTCTCCCAGATCTTGACTACTTCTCCCTGTGAGAGGATGTTCTCGGGTGGTCGAATGTGCACGGTCTTGTTGAGAGTTCGAGGGTCGTCTATGCTCCTGATGGTGTATGTTGCTATATCATCTTCATCAACATATATTGCTGCACAAATTCGAACATTAGGAGTTATGGTACAGTTTGATTAATCAGTCTGAGCAGCCCCTGACCGAAGGATGGACGGTTGCTGCATGCGAGGAAGCCGATTTCACCAAGCACTTGTGATTGAACATCGACCGTGAAATCAAATCGCCTATAACCTCCTAGAAGCTGATGGATATAGTCAACATCGAATTAATTGTGGCAGCGTGACTTTCTGCCATTGATGTCGATTTGTTATCGTTGGTTTAGAAACGTAGAAATCCTTTCATTTCCGTCCTCCTCAAAATTAAGAACCAAGTTTTTCACTGAAAGCATCTGATCTGTTTCCCTGCTGGTTGTATCAGTATCGTTATACCTTTCTGGTTACCATCTCCCAGCATCGTCACCGACTCCCTCGACGGAAGGATGTGGCCGGGCTGACACAGGCCCCCGAGGAAGTAACCTGCGAAGCAGTTGGCAGAGACGTAGGTGCGAGGAATCCCCGCTTCCTCTATTGCTCTCCTGACCACCATTTTGTCGTCGAACGTCACTCTCCCTGGCTCCATCGCATTCTTCATCCTCGCTGGGTCAGTCCCGAACTCGGAGGGATAGAATCTCTGCATGTACGTAGAATTCAATTCATATCCAATATCATATCCGAGCCCACTTGGTTAAGGACAGGACACAGCGCTTACAGACTCCTGTAACCCGGGCTTAATTGTTGTTCACCAACCTTGATATTTCCGGCCTCCTTAATAGCGTCGACGAGCTTGAGCTGGAGGAGTACGTGGTGGCTCCTGATGTGCACACCGGAGATCGCACAGATGACTACGTCCACCAGCTTCACGGCCTCCACCAGGCTCCTATGGTCCTCGAAGCTACCAGGCACGAGCTTAGCCCCCTGCCGCTTAAACCCAAGCAGCATCTGAACCTTCTCGATGTCCACTCCGATCTCCGACCTGTGAAGGACGTAGGTCTCGTGCCCCAGGGCCAGGCTTGCCCTCACCAGCCTCTTCCCCAGGTACCCGGTTCCCCCAACCACCAGCACCTTGCTCTTCATCGTCGCTGCCAATGTCGTCTGTTGCTCAGGTTGCTATATACGTCTTGTTCCTCTGTCACCCTGATCAGGTTATGAACTCTGTGTGTTGGAGATCTCGAGTTTTTGTAGGGGAGAGAGACCCTTCCTAGGATGATACCGTTGCTGTGTCTTAGAATTCACCTGGAGAGGTTGCTTCAGTGTAAGCATTGCAGCAGCTTTGGAGTCAATCTTTGCCTATCGTTAAATAGTATATATATGCAAGTGTGTGTGTGTGAGTGTGTTCGTGTATGGTTTTTGTGGGGTCTGTTTCTTTGTCTTTAGGTCCAAGGTTGCTTGCCTTCCGAGGTTGACGCTTCCCCCGATTTTCACCTGCTGTCATGACTAATCTTGGTTGATAATTAAGATGCACCACCGAAGCCTGAACGAGTTAATCATAGGAAAACTCAGAGAAACGCCAAGAATTCATATGAAGTCTCGATTGATCCCGGCAACGCCCTTTGAACAAACTAAAAGAATATCGAGCTTCAAAAAAGGCCAACGACTGAAATGTAGCTGCATCTTGCGAGATTGCGCCGTAGATCACAGATTGGATCCGGGTACGCATGTTCCCTTCCTCTGTAAATTTGTGTATAATATATACACACACACATATGCCTCTATTTAGCATTAACGATATGATTATGTATCTATCTACACACTGTTGAGCATCGTAGGCCGCATCACGATTACACGAGAAAATCAAACCCGTTGAAGGACTGCATAAAGGGGGAGAGCCATAGGCTGGCTAAGTACTAGAGCTAGTAGACGACATCAACTATACAATATACATGCACATACATATCAGTGGCGAAGGGTAAGGTTTCCGTTGTCGGAGACGCTGGGTACCTGGGCCGGAGGATCGTGAAGGCGAGCTTGGAGCAGCAGGGACACCCGACCTACGTCCTCCAACGCCCGAGGCCGGCCTCGACATCGACAAACTCCAGATCCTGCCCTCGACATCGTGGATGCGGTCAAGCAGGCCGATGTGGTCGTTTGATCTTTCCGACACGCGGACTGGTTGGTAAACCCAATTAAATGGCCCGGTCACTCCAGACACCAGTTGTCGTATCGCTTTTCCTTTTCTTGAAGGAGACTTTTTCTCACCCATCCTCAATGGATACACATTAAGATCATAATAATAAAGGCCGCAAAACGAGCAGGAAACCAATAGTTTTGACTGTTCTTGGTCTGTCAATGTCGTATTGAATCCGACATGAGAGGGACACGCTATTTCAGGAAGATCTACTAGCTCGTGTAGTTTGGATTAATCATTTGTAATTAATTGCCTTGTGTAATAAGAATGCAACAGCCGGGCTGGACTGTGCGGGGAAATTAAGTCGGAGTGGCGCACTTCTTCCACGTATTCCACCAGGGCTGTCTCAACTCCGACGAACCTTGAAATCGGTGGGAAGGTGCTGAAGAAGAAGCTTCCCAGCTTTATCCCGAGGTTTGCTACACCGGCATGGATGAATACCACAAGTGAAGTTGGTACTCGTAAATTAGACGAGTCGGTCGGACTCTCAGAACTCACAGTGTACATACTAATTTTTACTAAGTACACGTACTGTTCAATCAATCACTTCTCTGTGATATAGTTTGGCATATCGCGTACTCCCCAACTGATATCCCTCAGATTAAGGCTTACGGTGCGGTCTGTTTCATTCACTGGAATGGGCCGGCAGAAGGGTATCGCAATCCACACCCGGAATCCGAGTATCAACTCGGGACGAGTCTCCCATCCTCCATTGACAAGAGGAACTCCCATGGATCACCAGAGATTTGACCTCGGCAGCCATGGCGGAGTTGCAATCCCATGAAGTAAGGAAATTGGACGCAGTCGTAAGGGACCGCGAGCATATGCGAGCTGATATGAAAGAGCAGACTTGGAAGGTAAAGAGTAGGATGTTACAGTTGAGATTTGAACTTCACTTACAAACTTGGACCGACAGATTCGCAGTAACTAATTCTCTTACATCCCACAATTAATTACTCTTGTTACCCAACCTATCTTTCAAGTGAAAGACGGACTCGATCCTCCTCCACACTCCCAACCATGATTTTTTTTGTTTTTATTACCAAACTTTGATCCGACACTTGATTGACTAAACAGATGCACGCACCAGATCATCTCGATCATCGATTCGCATTGGTGGTGGGTCTAATGAGCTTTAATATTAGGTTTTTTTTTACTGTTGATTGTTGATTGTTGTTGACTATTGATTTCTTCCTCAGATATCCTCTGCTGCTATCTTTTTGAGCAAAATGAAAAAAAAGAAATATATATATATGTATATATACAAAATAAGAAAAAGAAAGTTGATAACAGCAAATTCAAGTGACGTGGTCGAGACTCTGATCGGGGAAGCTTTGATTTTTGCAAGAGCGAATATATATCATAGAATATGACGCAGTTGGAGAATGGAATCCGACACAGCGGTGTCGTCATCTGATCTCAGCCTTGAATGTCGCGGGCCCCATCACAAGACTTTGTCACCTTGCATACTTTTTGTGTGTGGCTCTGAGCGACCTTAATTGTCACGGCGGGTCCCAACTTGAAGACCCTGAAACAACCGACCATTCAAACACTCTAATATTCAAACCAAGCCTATGTCACAGCCTGAACTCTCATTTTGCATTCTGGTTCTTTTTTTTTTTTTCACTTTTACAGAGTGGTCTCATTTTCTCGACTCGTTACGGTCACTTTCTAAGATCTAAGTCCACAGGAAATTTGAGGTTAGGGCTCTTAATTCAATCCAATGGAAGAAGAGAATATATGATAATGGAATGCCATTTTCACTTACTAAAAGCTAGACATTGAACCATGGTATAGAATCAAACAGTAAGTTCTTTTCCCCCAAGTGAACAACATCAACATTTGTGCATCAATGGGGAAGAGTAAGGTTCTGGTGGTGGGAGGCACTGGGTACATCGGCCAGAGGATGGTGAAGGCGAGCCTCGAGCAGGGGCACCCTACCTATGTCCTCCAGCGCCCCGAGATCGGCCTCAACGTCGACAAACTCCAGATCCTGCTCTCCTTCAAGATCCGAGGGGCTCACCTCGTGGAGGGATCGTTCAACGATATCCAGAGCCTTGTGGATGCGGTCAAGCAGGTCGATGTGGTCATCTGCACCATGTCGGGGGACCATTTTGCAAGCCACAGCCTCCTTCTCCAGCTGAGGTTGGTCGAGGCGATCAAAGCGGCAGGAAATGTTAAGGTGCAGCCCCCTATGCTATCTCTGAAAGATGTGTTTTGGGAAAAATAATGACAGCTATTAGAAAAGGTAATTCCAAGATGGCTCCTAATCTTTTCTCGTACCTTGTCGTTTACGTTCATCAGGATGCAGCGGTTCCTGCCCTCAGAGTTCGGGATGGACCCAGCTCGAATGGAGCATGCGATCGAGCCAGGAAGGGTCACGTTCGATGAGAAGATGATTGTCAGGAAGGCAATTGAAGAGGCTAACATCCCGTTTACATACATCTCGGCTAACTGCTTTGCGGGCTACTTTGCCGGGAACCTCTGTCAAATGAATATGCTATTTCCTCCCAAGGACAAGGTTCAAATCTACGGCGATGGAAATGTCAAAGGTGCGCGTATGGATTGCTATCATAGTCCAAAATTTTCATCTCAGATTTTCTAAGATAGAACCTAAGAATTAGTAACTGTAAGTTCGATCAAAAGTGAGTCTTATCCACATCTCTCTCATCTGAATCATGCCACTGCTTTCGGGCTGAGCTTGTGCTGCAGCGGTTTTCATCGATGAGGACGATGTTGGGATGTACACGATAAAGACCATAGATGATCCTCGGACTCTGAACAAGACAGTGTACCTGAGGCCCCCAGAGACCGTCCTCTCCCAGATACAGCTAGTGGAGATCTGGGAGAAGCTGTCCGGGAAGAAACTGGAGAAGCTCACCATCTCTCAAGAAGACTTCCTTGCCTCCATGACAGGTAATTCATTTCAATCACTGTCAATCTCCAATAAGTACAACAACAATACAGAGACACTTCAATTTGGTGCTCTTTAAGTTATAACCAACCGAAAAAGGTGAGCCAGACGGTTTTCCAATCGCCGGAACCAATAGCTTTGACTGCTGCTCTTGGTCTGTCAATGTTGTATTGAAATGGCGGTAATAGGATATGCAAGTTCGGCAAGACCAACTACGTCATGTAATTCAGGATAGTCACAATTGCGTTTCTCAGCGTACTGAATTCGAGTTCAAAATGCAACCACAGGACTGGACCTTGCAGGGCAAGTTGCAGTGGGGCATTTCTTCCACATATTCTATGAAGGCTGTCTGACGAACTTTGAAGCTGGGGAAGGAACTGAAGAGGCATCCCAGCTTTATCCCGAAGTTCGCTACACCCGCATGGATGAATATCTGAAGCTGTATACGTAAATTAGTTCTCTAAGAACATGCATATATACAGAGAGAGGGAGAGAGAGCGAGAGACATCACCAAATGCATCGTTCGAACTCTGTAAAAAAAGTTCAGTATCGTGCACTTCTTTGTACTAAAGCTCCGGGTGAGCCGAAGCCTCCTATAGTCACCCCCTTGTGATTGTCGTCATATATGAAACAGCTAGCAGAGGCAAGAGACGAAATGGTTGCTAAAATGACAACACGATTCATTCAGAACCTGATTATATATTACATATGAGGATGCCACTTGTTAAACAAAATCCTTAGGTAAATTCAAATGGCGGGAAAGCAAGCGAACACAAAGACAATGAAAGCAAAGAAAGTGATTACAGAGGCCATGAAACACATCCACACGGCTGCAACCTATCAGCTGTCGTGCAGACGATTACTGGTGACTATGAACAATATAGACTCCGCTACTAATGATTTGCCTTTAACATCAGATGAAATCCGAACAGTATATGAAACTGAAACCCTACAAAACCAAAACTGAACAAATAATATAACAAAGAGATTCAGCTGAAATCACTTACATGCCCACAACCAGATTCTTGCTCCAAATAATACACACAATCATCACATAACCCCATAAAACGTTTAAAATCTTTTGCTTCGCATGGAAAAGGACAGTTAAATCAACATTACTCCTATCGATCCGAAAGTCAAGCTGTATCTCGATGCACAGAGTCCTTCACGATGATTTGCCTGTCCAACCCGTGGAGGGGCGACCCCTTCTCACTGTCGTCCTTCACGTTCCCGGCAGCCACAGCCCCACCAAAATCACTCACATTTCCAAATACCAGCATCACTGCACCAATCAATCCGACACAGAAGGCCACGCCAAAAGAAGTGCTTATGTTCTTTGGGACAGCCGAGGCAATGGCGAATCCAGCACAGGTCCCAACTGCACGGACCCACGAGAACCATGCAGCAAAAATGCCTTCTTTCCCACGTGGGGCACAGTCTACCACCAAGATCCGCCCAAAGGCGTAAAGAATGCCAGTTGCTGTACTCTGGATTGCCGCTAGGAAGAGCACGTGCCCTTTGCTCCAGTCCCTCTTCCGGAAATAGAACCCAACTCCAGTTGTGACCATTGAGAGGAGGAACCCAAGGAGCATCATCTTGACCGAGCTTGCCTTAATGAGCTGCTGGAGAGGCTGCAGAGCTGGGAGAGTGAGCACTGGCACAAGGAAGTACACCAGCCAGAAGAAGAGCACATCCACAGGCTTCAAGCAGACCTCACCCGCCAAGTAGAGCACTGCCCCCGTGAAGATGCACATGGTCGTGAATGAAGAGAGGAACACACTTACAAGACTCCCTATAGCATGGGGGTATCTTAAGATTGATAGGACATATGAGTGCGCTGATGGTGGATCACAGTCCTCCCCTGGGCGGTATGTTGTTATCACATAGAGGATTCCAGTGAGCCACATGATGCCGCTGAAGATTGAGACAACCCAAAGGCTGATGAATTTCTCCTTTTGCTCAAGCATGTGATAGGTGAAGGCAGAAATTATTGCCGAGCCAAGGCAACCTGCAGCAGCCGCATAGAGAGAGAGCCATCCAGAGATAGATCTCCTCGACTGGAACTGGTGCCTGAGGAGGGTGGGCCCAGAGAAGCCCCGAATCATAAGGGCAAGGTTGCGAGTATGGAAAGCACCAGCAACGCCAATAGCCAAAGTGATTGGGGCAATGTACAGGGGGAAGATCCAGGGGGTCCGGAAGAAGCCGGAAGGCAAACAGAAAAGGGCCCCGGCAAGGGTTGCAGCCCCAGCCATGAGTTGTTGGGCATGACCATGGTCCAGGTGGACAGACACAAAGCTGAGGAGAGGAGCAGAAAGGATCAACCCAATGAGCCAAGAAATTGAGGTCCACTCCAGAGGCGAGATCCCAGAGCCAACCTTGAGCGATCGGTGTATCAGAGCTTGATAACTGCTTCAAACAATCATAAAAATGATCTTAGAGTTTTTCATGGGCTATGCGATTGTTGGCAAATATGCTAGTTTAATTATAGTAAAAGGTAGTTCATTCCTCCGAAAGTCTGAGAATATTGTGTCATTCAGTATAAAGATTGACATTTTATTATTGAAGTAAACACACAACAATCAAAGGCCATAACGACTAACACCTAAACAACTGAAGCCACAAATATTAACGGGAAACAGGCTGTACTTTCCTAACAGAAAAACCAGACTAACGACCATCTCAGTTTTTTTTTACCCATCAGTAAAAGGTAAGTAGGGACTCCAATCTACCGGGTTAAATGAATTAGAGACTTTAATTACCAGGTTTAGTTAATTCGGTGAATCATGGGGGAAACCTTTGACCGTCAATAATTCCCGTCCAGGCATCAGCGTGGTCATTATCGCAACAGAACTACCAGGTCAGTTAGAGTGGCAAGGGTGCCCAGTAACAGACCTTTGCACTATTTGAAAAATCTTTGTCCCCAGCAGGGAAAATCTTTCTAGTCCAACCTCCAACTACAGAATTTGCCCTTAGCAAGGGACGAGAGATTCTCTAAATCTAATTATCAGGTGATTCTAAGAGGTCCAGGTTTGGAACGGGGGATGTACTTCATGGATCTAGAACCAACAACATCACTGATGCCTACCCACCAAATTTCCTTACAAAACAGAGTGCGTAGTATTATAGATAGAACCAACACACGTGGGTGACTAATTACAGCGGCGCTTCAAAAAAACAAGCTCGAGAAAATCGAGCGATTAGGAGGTCTTTATCTCTCGGTGGCCCTGCCTAGTGCAACCTGGATTAGAGCAAGGTATCGAAATTGCAGATGGATTTACCAAAAATCTACAATATTTTTTATGAACACCAAAAAACCTACATGAATGTCACAAGTACTATAGACAAGACCACAGAAAGAGACAAAAGAAAACACGTTGTGCCGTGAACCTTGAGAGGGGGAAAAGAGAACAAGAACAATGGTTTCCCTACAGGAAAGAGAGAGGTAAGAAAGAGAAAGAACAAGGACTTGGCTTTGGCCCTTCTAAACGTTACGTCCGGTTCTTGTGGCTGATTTTGACCAACCTATAACAGGGTTGCAGATGACCTTGACCCTTGACCCGACAAAGAAAAGTTGGTCAAAGAGGTTCCATGGAAGGGGAAAAAGGGATCGCATGACGCTACATGAGCTTACCCCCAAAGAAATTGCAGGAGGAGACAAAGTAGGAGTTGTCTCTATGGAAGGAAAATTTGAAGCAAAATGTTTCTCAGAAACACTAACTAGGACTTCGAGGCGGGGAAGAACCCTTGTTTTCCCTTGAACAAGAAAGAAACCAAGGCTGAGAAATAGAAAACTCAGAAAAGTTCCAATTTTTAACACTACATAAGGAGAGACAGAAACAGAGAGTCGAAAGACGGAGAAGAGGAAAAGCAAGAAGAAACTGTTTGGTTTCAGCGGCATGAGAGGTGGGAAACGAAACAACTTACAGTCTCATCTCTTTTTGGCTGCAAGGCAAGCCCCGGAAGCTACGGTTCCACCCCTGAGGCGGCTCCGGGACGTCGGAGACCGTCTGGCTGATAATGAGGGGAAAGAGGACGGGGATGAGGCTGGTCTGGATAAAGTAGGTGCAGAACCCATAGAGGTGCCAACCGAAGACCTCCGCCTTGGACGGCTTCTCCTCCACAGCGGCATAGTCCCTGTAAGCATCCCTCGTGCGCTCTATTTGCTGTCCTGTGCGGTGGACATCAGTCGAAGTCGCTATCACCTTCCCTATGGACGTCGGCCCGTCATGCGTCGACGCAGCCATCTGTCTCAACGAAGCCGCCCGGAGACTCTGTTCTTCTTCTCTGGACAAGGAGGAACAAACGGGAAAATGGGCTATGGGGACGGAGAAACAGAGAGTAAATTGGAAAGAGCAGTAGAGAGAGAGACAGAGAGAGTGTGTGTGTGTGTAAAGTAGTTCGAGAGAGAGAAGAGGGCAATTAATGAGTAGAAAGGTAATAATGCGATGGGGAGGCGTGCAGGGCAGTGAACCGGCTAGCTGGTTTTTGAAACTATCGAGAGGGAAAAGGAGAGAAACAGGGCAGGAGAGAGAAGAGAAAAGAAACAGAGTATTACAGGAAGAGAGAGAGAGACACACACACACCCACAGAGGGTACCCCGCTATATTTGCAAAAATAAACTGCAATGATATAATTTTTTTAATTAATATCTTAAAAAATAGGGCGTGATTCTCTGTGCACTGTCCCCTTTCCCCTCACTAAAGCAAAAAAGATAAGGGTGCGAGTCGGACAGGGGCCCCCCAATTGTCCTTCATTTGCTCTCTCCTCATTTTCGGCCCCTCCCCCCTTTTCCTCCTTTTTTTTTAAATTAATTTTAATGTAATTAATTAAATCTTTTGCCATTTTTCTCCTATCACAATAAGTTCAAAGGCAATAATTAAACTTCATTCTTAATTAAAAATAAGATTTATTAATTTTTTATTAAAAAATTGGTTCATATAGTATCTTATATATAACTTTATACCAATAATTCTCTCACTAGAATTTCAAATGGATAATTCAATTATTGAATTTCGAATTAAGAGAGTTAACAGAAATTTTCCCGAAAATCTTAGGTCAACCGCAAAATAGTCTTAATGTACGTTTCAATTGGCCAAAAATGCTGCACGGTACAATACAAAATAAAAACTTTATCATGCAAGCTTTTAAAAATCAAATTTCATCAAATACAGATCATGCCCACTAAAAAAACAAAAAAATGAGGTTAGCCGCATACGACTTTCATCACCAATGTTTTTATCTAATCAGCTAATTTGGCCTAAACATCCGTGATTTTATCATCACGTCAATTTTATTGTTAGAAAGAAATGTCATGTGTCTTTTGATGTATCAGAAGATGCACCGTATAACCACATAGGATATAACCACGTAGGATAAACTGACGGACGATTTTCACATGTGGACTAAACCGATGTCGGTTGATTGGATCTTCGGGTGTCCATATGGTGGCAAGAAAATGATATGGGCCAAAATGTTGACTCTATCAGTTTTATTAAAGTTACATAAATTTCTCCCTGAGGAAAAGTGAGGATATATATATATATATATAGTTGCATATTTCTTTAATGGCTGCTTTAAGACTAACACGTCGGATTAATTAATAATAATTAATGAGCACCTTCTCCTTGGCAAATTAAATATCATTAATTAATGAGCAACTGTACACACGGGCTGAGAGCGAAAACTCACTGACATTACCGTTGTACCTCTGTTCAGTAAAAAAAACTGTGTTTCTTCCCAAAAAAACAGTTTTTTGAATTTTTTATAATTAAATCTTTTTTACATTTTTTGTTTATAAAATTTCAATTTTTTTCTGGGTATGTGATTATAAGATTTTCAATCTATCCATTTGTGATCGAAAAGAATTTGATATAGTTATATTATTTAATTAATTAATAGATTGTATATTTAATTTTTATTATAAATCTATATACACTTATTTATTTTAATTTTCTCCTATTTTTTAGAGTTTTTTAAGTCTCATACAATAAAAACTAATTAATTAACAATAATGGATCATTTTCAGAGTTATATATATTTTTTATAAATTAATTTTACTCAAAACCCGTATATTGTACCATCAGATAATTTTTAGGATCTCTCTGTCTTTCAATTTATTTCAAGTTCATGGGGGTAGCTTTTACTTTATCCGTATCGATAGGGGCTTAAATGAACTTGCATAAAAAGAAAAAGAAAACAAATCCAATATTTAACTATTTCCATATGTGCCGCGTTGCAATGAAAATAGACTTGAGGGGTCTAAATGCAAAAAAAAAGAGATTAGACTTCAAGATGGATATATATCGTCCTATTATCGGGCATCCATCCATGTTTTCAGGGACTCTTTTGCAATTCTCCTGCGCCTGGTAATCTGAAATAACGACAAACTTGGCGAGTAAGTAGTACACTGATATAAATTTATCGAGCGTTTATGCCCTTGCTCTCTTTCAACGTTCGGCGTCGTTAGAGTGAGGGTACGGTAATCTGGTGAGAGAGAGGGAGCAGAGGGCAATTAATGAGGGGTAGAAAGGTAATAACGCGACGTAGAAGCGTGCAGAGCAGTGAACCACCTAGATGGTTTTCGAAACTCTCGAGAGGGAGAGGATAGGAGAGAGACGGAGAGAGTGGGGGGAGAAAGAAACGAAGAGGGAGACAGAGTGCTACAGTAGAGAGAGAGAGACAGGAGACCCCGATTTGTTCCCGATGTCATATATTATATATATCAATAGAAATAGAGAATTGATTTACAAATATTTTGTTTTACAAGTGAAGTTTATTTTCCAAGAATTTATGAATTTTTTTTTACAATTTCGTGTGGGGGGAATTGGACACATGATCATGTGGGTTAATTATAAAGCTTAATTAGGTGTTCTTTCATTAAGTATTTATCTGTCTAGGACCCCTAGATGAAGAAAGAAACATTATTGAAGCAATTTTATCGGCAGTAGATCGGTTTAACTTGAGCATTTACAATTTTATATCCCAACAATTGGACACTTAACCCCCTGGCGTGCAGATAACAAAATTGCATTCCACGTCAACAAGCAATATTGTGCGGTGAGGAGAGGACTAGAAACAACCTATAGGAAATCTAGCCAACAACACCTTGGTAAAATGATGTAATAAAAAATATAAATTTAATATAATAATACCACTCTAAACATAAAATTAATATATTCAAGATTAAATTTTAGTCCGGTGGTGTTCATAAGTGGGGCATGATTCCCTTGAGCACTGTCTCCCTGTCCCTCACCAAAACAAAAATGATTATGAGGGGGAAGAGGGGCACTCTGAGCCTCTGGGGGCCCCTTCTCTTCCTTCACCATTGGCTCTCTCCATTTTCTGCGCTCTCTTCTTTCTTTTCCTCATTTTTCTTTTTCCATTTTTCAAGTAATTAATCATATCAGTTGCCACGTTATTCTCCTACCACAATTAGTTGCGGAAAAAAGGAACCACTGAAGGTATGGAGAGGTGTTGGAGTCGGCCGGTAACCACTGTCCAAACTGGTTGGTGTTAGGAACCCTTTGATCGGCACGTGACTGGTTCATTAAATTTCGTAAAAAAATTTAACTTGAATATGACATGTTTAATTATGGATTAACATGAAACAGTACGACACGTTCAACTCCTATAATTTAAATATGCTTAAATGTATTGTTTAAACGACATACAGTTAACATGGGTAACACAACATGGGTAACACGATAAATGTGTTACATGCACACTCAAATATATTAAACGGATTAATAAGTTCGATGTATATTCAAACATGTTTAGATAAATATGTTTAATCATGTCTTATTAGATTATACGTGTTCAACTTGCATTAACATATTTACATGAGATTAATTCGTTTAAATATAAAAATATATTATTTATACTCAATTTGAATTCGACTAATTCTACTTGCTATCACGTAAAGAATTTATGAGGGAAAAAAACGTGATAGTTAGTTTGGAAGGAAACATTTTAAATAATTTTCTTCATTGAATAATGCGATGTGAAAAAGACAAGTCAACATGAATTTGTAGTACAATTATAATATTTGTCAAATTTACATTACTGTTCTTTAGCCGTTCAAGGTAAAAATAGAATTTTGATTTAATTTTTTTAATTATAATAGATATTTTTAGAGAGACCCAGAAAAATAAAGAATGGGATGGGATAATAAAGGGGTTTTCAAATATTTTATTTAATTCTCATTAATATAATTTTTAATTTTCTTATATTTTATCACTTCATGTTCTAATTAGACTTTCTAGTATTAGTTAATACATTAAGAAGATAAATGTAATTTATTTTGAAAATTAGGGCGTACATATTCCTACTGTCGGTCTCTGAAAGTATTTACGTTGGATTAGTTTATTATTAATGATTTTTTAAAAAATTAAATCATTAAATTAATGAGGACTTGGGCACGGAGGCTGAGACGGAANTTAAAGATTTTTGCTTTTTTTTCTTTCGTATATTTGTCTCTGGGCACAAATAGCAAGGCAGGAACTGTCATTCAAAGGAAATTGGAAATTAAACAGCCGTGCCCGTATTATGTTTTGGTCGGAGACGAAGGCCTTACTTATTATTAAATAATTATATTAAAAACTCTCTAATGATTGAATTTAAATTCTATCAATAGAAAAAAAGTAAATTTTAATTTAAGGCATCTCATGTTTTAATGAACAGATTGAGTCTAAATTTGGATTATATGATTTTTATGGCAATTTATTGAATTTTCTAGCCGAAAAGTTTTTTTTATTAAAAACAAATAACTAGTGCGAGCCTTAATTATTATAATTAAAGCATAATCTATATTCCCCCTTTTTAATGGGAAAAGTCCTGAAAAATCCGTTCGGCTGCAATGATTCCGTGGACTACAAACCCCAGTCCGACAATTTTGTGTTAATTCTGAACATGCCCCACAATTTTATGTTAAGCTGCTGTTTGCCTCCAGAAGGTTTTAGTTTATTCAGTCTGCACCCCGGGATTTAGTCAAGTTGCAGCTCGAGTTACTTTGCAAATTGCTGTATTTACCCACATATTAAATTTTTAGTCTTTTTTTTCACACTTATATCATGTGGGAGCCAACTTTCGGCAGATCTTACATTTTATGAGATGCAATTTAAAGATTTTTTTTTTGTCCCTCTAGAGTTGCTTCATTGAACCAACTTGTACAAAACGGAATCAAATTTTAGTAAAACTCGAAATTCATATAGTTAGAGTGAAGGTGTCAATTATTGTCCAGATAATTTGAGTGGCGAATTGCGATGAAAATAAACTTGTTGGGCCTAATCGCAAGGACTTAGACTCTGAGAGGGACAACATCGGACATCGATCCGAGTTATCAGGGACCTCCTCGCAATTCTTCGGTGTCCTGACTCACCTGCCGCCTCTGGAAGAGTGTAAAAGAGCGGAGATATTAACTTTGCAATAACGACAAATTTGGCCAGTACGTACGAGACATGAGACTATGGTTGGTTGCCGGTAAAGGGTATTACGCATTGATTACTTGTAATGTGAGCATAATATTATATTTTTGAATTTCATTAATATTCTTTAAAGACTTATTTAATATATTTTAGTCTTTAATAATTAAATTTAAATTTTATTAATTTTTTGTTAAACAGACACCAACATCAGTATGGTACATAATATAATTGTTGTATATAATATCTTATCCTATAAGATTTATTCAGCATTTTGAAATAATAAAAATTCAACTTTTATATATTGGTGCGTCTCTCAAAGACGTCGATTCCTACGTGGGATTTCAAATTTCATATGAGGTTCGGTTCGGTTCAATTATTTATCCGGAAGGTTTTCCACAAGTTTCAGTAATAATCGCCCCTCCACCGGTCAGTATTACACAAGAATGAAGTTGTTACGTAATAATTAATATTTGTATATAATTTTTTTAATTTTTAAAATATCAAATAAAAAAATAATCTCTAAAAATATAAATATAATTCTCTTATTAATTATTATTAAATAAGCTTATTATCTAATACATACTGAATATTTAAGTTTTTTCCACGGGTCGATCACTGTTTTAAAATCTTGCCTTTTGCTTTCGGCCGATAAAGTACAGTTGCGCATCGGTGGTCCAAATATACAACCGAAACCCCCTATCTTTCACTTTACACTCAATAGTAATATTTTTCCAAAGAGCATGAACCTCTTTTTTTACTTTTTTAAAAAAAATTATTTTGGTGGATAATTAGGGAACATGTAACAGCCCAGAGCTAGCCCCCCCGGAAGAGACTGAGAATCCAACATAATCTTGAGCAGTTTTGATGGCGTAGTGGTATTGGTGTAAATAAATTTTAACTTAAATTATATTAATTTATTGATGGATAAATTATTTTTAATATAAGTGTCATCCAATAAAAAAATATAAACTCAAAATCTTATCTTACAAATTAATACACCCAAACCATTTCATTTGATTTATATTGGTTCATTCGATCTCATTTTAGATTTTGGATCTCAATTATGATTGAAAGGTTAATCAACTTCACCTAGGTAGTCCCACAAAGTCCGTAGCCCATGAGAAATGCGGTATTGTCACTCCAGTTTCATGATATTATCAATATCATCACAATCAAATGAAAATCGAGTACCTGCCTGCGAAATAGTCGCTCCGACATTGGATGTCTTGCCTAACTTCGATAAAAGACAGGAGCCATGGAAGGAGGTGTCGAGAGTAAGCCTCCTGATAATAAGCCCGAAAATTCGAACTTTTCCTACGCTTCAACCGCGTACCAGATGGGGCCGTTCCCCGAAGCAGCGACCGGGAGATGAATGATTGATTGAAACTGCCTCGTCCTAGGGGGAAAAAAAAACATGCATAAGACTTTCTAGGAAGTTGTAGGACTTTCCACATAATCCGTGAATTTTCCATGGATAAGGCATATAGATCTATATATAGAGACACATATATGTATACGTGCATACTCGGACAGTTTCTAGAGCCAACATCTATCTTATTATTTATGGATTCGCTTGATTGATTGAGTTCACAGATGGCTTGACAGTATTCAGTACAGTACTTGAATAGTATTTTGCATGTGTTGAGGAAAATCGAATTGGCACCAATCATCAAGTCGGTGGTAAAGAAAAAAATAGACAGATGTCTACACCAACTCCCCAACAAGAGGACGGATCATGTGCCTTATAAATACCAATCGCAGTGAAGTTCACGAGGAACACAGCTCCCACTATTCTAACAGCAATGAGGCTTTCAGAAGGCAGTGGAATTATGGAGACTGAGCCAGTCGTTCGGTTGTAATCTCGATTGATTAACTGACCTCTATTGCTAGTGCTGTGAAAAGCAATGAGACAGATAGAGCCATGGTCTCGTATGGTAGGTATATCCGCACTCTCCATCATGATTCGATCCAAAGGAGGCCAAGAATGATAGTTTCATCTAAAGACGGCTTCCTTCCTCAGAAGGGTATATATTGTACTCAGGCGGGTCCATGACAGATTGGCGCTGCACTGTGATATGATTGTACACAGTAACACCCATTTAAGCATCACGAGCTTCGGTTGACGTCTACTACTTCAACTACAAGTTGCAGACGCAGAGGATTGCACCTGCGTATGCGTATTATACAGTGACAGATAGTGGGACGAGGAGGGAGAGAGAGAGAAGCTTGTTGGCATTTGAAGAATCAACGACAACATCTGCATCATTCCTCTCTGCTGTGTCTTGGTAAAAAAGCGAGGCTTCTGGCTAGGCATGCGTGCCCTGTCCCTTTTCATATAAAAATGAAAAGCTCAACGGCTTCGAAATCATGTCTGTCTACTCTGCTTCGCTCGGAATCCTCATCGCCCATATAAAGCATGTTTGCTTATGAATACCGAACAGGCCTCTAGCCAACTCATCATCATTACCAAGGGCTTCTCCTCTCTTTCCAATTTCTTATCCTTAACTAACTTTAGACACATAACCAGCAGGGCAGGGAAGCTTCATTAGTTGGAAATCTAGTTAGATTTTCCACGTTGAGCAGCCATTTTTTAGTAGTACTTTTAGGCCGGGGATATTTCGATTTGAAGATGAGAACCGAACTATATAGTAAATTCGGTTTGAACTGACTTTGTGGAAAGACCCGTGGTTTTTCAACCGGCTTCTAAATTCGATATTAACCATAATAAATTGATTTTACTTGGTTAATATTGTAGATAAAGATTAACTTTTGTTGATTATTATTATTTTTCCAAGGCAACATTGCGTTAATTTATTACAATAAAAACCACTTAAATTTTATTTACTGATTGAATCATTTGAAAATATCTGTAGAAAGTGAATTATTGCATGATATAGATTTGAAGGATTTAATTTATGGGCCGCATTGTAATTTTTAATTTCTTATTAAGATACGAGTTCAATTGCAAGTTTATTGAAAAATTAAAAGAACTAAAACATAAAATTTTAATTTTAAATTTAAATTTGAGCGCATAAACACTCTGCCTATCAACAAACTTGGATGTGTAGATCAACCGATCATGGACCGAAAACTGAATATATGAATGCAATATTATTATTATTTTTAGTTATATCAATGATATGATTCGATACAGTCAATCGCTATTGACCAACTGTAGATATTGATTGGAAGAAGGAAACATAATTGCTAAGAAAATTGTAGCATATGGGTAGACGGATACAGCATCCCGGTGATCCGAACTGCACAGAAAAAAGATAAAACTGTACCTGAAGGAAGATCCGGGCAACCTTTAGTCGTGGGGTCGGTGGAGGCCAGGAGGGCTTTCATGTCTTGATGGGCCCAACAAGAGAGAATCACAACGGAAGATTTGTAGTTCTCGGAGACCTGTAATTGAGGATTTCTTCTTCTTCCTCCCAGTGCCAGCCTGTAGACCCCGGCCCTCCTTCTGATGACCTTTGAGTGTTGCTTCAACTGGTTGAGGTGGCTGAGACATTTCCTTACTGAGGTTTCCGAGCTGCCACGAGTAACCAACCCACATAATTAACAGCTTGCTTAGAGAAATCCCCGCACACAAATTCTTCAGGGATACGCATGAAACTTTCAGTGGAAGTTGTCGGTTTTATCTGATCATCATTCATGAACGCAGCATCTACCAAACGAACGGTGAATGGTGCAACTACAGATGTTCAAGGAAAGATCGGGGCCACTGAAGAGAAAGGGGCAGTGCAGAATCAAGAAGTTAGTAATCCAGGAGGAGTTTCAGACTAAAGACATATTATGCAATCAATTGTACTAACACTTTTGTAGCAGGAATAAAAGATGGAAAAGCCTGCTTCTGTAGATGCAATCCGCATTCCTACTTTAGCATCATCTGCAAGCCAAACTTAATTTATTTTCAACGGAGCCCATTCGGATGGGAAGAATAAATGACTGCTCATGTACTTCAATGGCGCAGATGCTGGGTCCGTACTTTTCCTTTTACTCGTAGGCACTTCTCAGCAGGATCAAGTTCATGATACAGACTGCCTCCAGTCCCGGAGCTTCCTCCCTGTTCTTCTTAATGGTCCGATGCGGAAGTTCAGACAGAGGAATCTAATCCTGAGATAAACTTTTGAATATCCTAATCCAATCCTACCATAACCACAATGCCTGTTCCACAACTGACTCCCACACCGGAAGATCTAATCCAAGTGAAGCATCAGGAAAATAGATGTCTCATGGAGCGGAGGTCCAGAGAAGAAGGTAATTCTGGTTTTCCACTGCCAGATCCATGAACCGATGTCATCTCGTCTTTGGGAAGCGGTCAGAGTGCACTGGAAAAATCATATTGAAGCTCATATGAACATTAATTAATCCTGGGGATTCATACAATACCTTAGTTTTTTTTTTTGGCTGAAAAGAAGCAAGCTAGATGCTACCATTAATGACCAGAAAGTTTTTATTTTGATTAAATAGTTTATCTCTTTAAAAAGAAAGACCATCTCAAACATATAAAACTGAAGAACAATGCTACAGTTAACCCTTCCCTAAAACATGTATACCTTCTAGTGTGATGTCAACACTGGTGACAGAACATTACATGCATGTGCACTATGGCAAGGCAAAATCAGTTTGTCTTGATGCCTGGTCCTCAACCGAATCTGTATCAATTCTATGGTTCGATGCTGTATATGCTTTCAATCCCTCATGCCATCAGTTTAGTTGTTAACTATGCAAATTAAAATAATCTCAGGACTGTTCCTGGAGTTCGAGAAGACTTATGAAGCTTAGAGATATTGCTAGTCGCCATATTTCTTAGGAAGTAGGATCAGGAAGACGCATCTTATTGTCCAGCCTGTGCCATGAGGGCTGCTCTTGCTTTCCTCTTATGTGGCCTCTGGGCAAGAGCTATCCGAAGTTTATAAAGATGGCATAAGGAGTTGGCGGAGAAGCTCACATCCCAGAGCTGCTGAGATTATTAGCTCCACTGATAAGGTTCCCCTTGCAAGCTCTAGTACTCTCAGCTGGGATTCTTCCACAAACTTCTCTACCACGAAGGTGTGGGGTGGCCTTAGAGTACATAAGCATAAGGTCTCATGGCATAGACTTGTTTTGTTTCCAGGCCATAATACCCCCAGAATCACCTTCGTAGCTTGTTGGTTCGCAGTGAGAGACAAGCTCTCAACTAAGGCCAGGCTGCATCAATGGGGGGAGAACCAATGAAGCTGCTTGTGTCTTTTGCTAGGCTATACGTGCTCAATAACTAAAATGGTCTAGGAATGGATCAACTTTCCTGCGGGACCCCAGGATGACCCATTGCATCATACTGGTTGTATTACTGCCTTGAGGTCGAATGGTCACCCTCTGTATATATCCCCATGACAATATGTTGCGATAGAAGTTACTTAAGACCACATGGCACGAGTACGAACGATCATGGAGAGAGATGTTTGAGCAAAAACTGAAACTGCTCAAGATAAAAACTTACACATACGTAATTAACAAGGCAACACCGCATATGATCATTTCATTTAACCCGTCGAGATGCATCCATCAATTCTTTCATGACAAACCTCGAGAATTGATAGTCGATCAGAGACGACATCCATTACGCATAATCTCACCCTAAATTTCCAGAAATCGAAACTTGGAAGGAAGTACATAACTGCGATTCTCAAACGACATCTTATCGAGGCATGTCACGTACGCAAGAGCAACTCAATTCATGGAGACTCCAAGTGGGACGGTGGGAGAGGGATAGCTACAGAGGCAACTTGAGCACTTGGAGTGGAGCCTTGGGAGCTTTGTGATGACTGCGGTCTCTCCGATGACTGTGGCTGTGGCCGTGGTGCATCCACGGCTTCTTCCTACGCCAGCTGCTTCTGTGCTGCCTGTGTACAGCGTGATTCCTCCACCACTGATGGGCGCCATGATGACCGCCCATCGAGCCGGAACGAGCCGAGACGACGGACGAGGTGAAGATGACGAGAAGGGAGAGGATCACGAGAATCACTGTCGATCGCACCATCATTGATCGAGCTAACTTAGTCTGTGTGATTTCATATCAGGAATCCAGCGTGAGATTAAATAGGGGAGGAGCTTCAAAGGGATATACTGATGGAGCCTTCTTTACCTTCGTTTTGGACGTCAGCGCAAAGGGGAAAACAATCATTTAAATTTCGCACACTTGCAATGATGTCGTGGGAAGTATGAACGTTATATGGTTTCAGTAGGTCTGATTTCTGGTGGGTTTGGTCGCTGCCCGGCCTCTTGCTGTCATCATTCCTTTGGAGCGCACCATCATATAATAATCGGCAAGTCTAAAGAATAGATTTAATCTAATAATAAAGAGGTTAACAACAGAGGTTGGTTTTGAAGTTTTCAAACCTCTTTATTCCCTTCTTTCCTTTATCCTTTTTTTTACTAATTTGATTATCATTTCGGATAAATTCATATCAGTGACTCGACATAATACACATGGCATAGTCCCTTTCCATAATGCAAACAGTGAAAAGACCGTAGGAGGAGCAAAGCCTAACTCTTCTTTGGACAAACAATTTGCTCAACCACCCATGGAAGAAGAGCAGACAAGCCCCAAAAGTAATAACATGAAGATGCACATTGACCAAGAGAGCCCGCTAACGTGTGCTGAAGCATAGCAGCTGCAGCAGCAGAAGACTATGGCTAGACTTGTCCTGTGAGTAAGCAGAATATTTACGTGGGCAGTGGAATTGGCAGCGAAGGCTGGAATATATCCTGGTCAAGATGAAGAAAATCTACATCTCTCTCCTGTACTTGATATACATACTTAGTTTTGTGACCAGACAAGTCTCCAGATGCTGATATCATCAAGGCTCTCCAGCTTTTCTTTTATCTCTATCATATCCAAAAATCTAATCACTGTATACTAAATAGAATTGGCTAAATTGTCTCTTAAACGATTAAAACTATCATACTATAGGATTTCCTCTATTTCTTATCCCTCTTAAATTAAGTGGATTGGGTCAAGCATGTATTGAATCTTCTATGTTACTTACCCCTGTTCGAAGATCTAATCTACTGATGTGGATTTTAGCCCCTCAGTCACTTGAATTAGTCAATTCATCTAAGTTTGGAGAATCTTATTATTTCCAATGTGGATGTACTTTCTGGGTTTTAGCGGTACATGACATGTCGGCACAGGACCATACCAAGGTAGCCACAGATTTGGGATATCCAGACGACAACCATCCGGAATATATAAGACATTAACAATCCATAAGTACGGAAACAAATGCGCACTTTCTCTCAAAATCATGTACATTCTTGTTGACTAAACAGCTCTTAAGACTCCGGGAAGGAAACGAAAATCATTTTCCAATACTTAGTACAACAACATTTGCAAATTGCGATCAAGTGTCATGAAAGGTCGGTCACAAAGAGAATCTTGCCTACATTTTGTCACCTCAAAGATTAAAGAGGTCCATCAGATCACCCTGCTTCGAGCAAGAGGGCCCATACAGATGCAACGGCTGAAATCTCGATGTGAATATTGGCTCTAGACAAGATTGACTCAGATTTTATTGCACTGGCCTGACATAAGGTGAAGAGCTCATGTCAGTGCTGTAGAAAGAATCCTCCTGCCCTCCATAATAGGTCTCCTCCTTCTCCTCGTCCCATTTGAGCACCTCCCTTATGTACTTGAATGCCTCATCTATAGTAATGCGATCCCTCGCCCGAGCCTGCCAGACGAAGAGCTTCCGACCCGTTATTGATGCGTAAAGGTCCTTGAACTTCATGGCAACGTAGTAGTAAGCTTGGTGAGCAACAGACTGATTGTTGCCGTGAGGCTGGACCGGGCTGAAGTCATCAAACCACTCACACAAGCTCAGCGGAGCCCAGTTCACCTTTTCCTCGAATAGATCGTACTTGTTGAGTATTAGCACAAAGGGTGTATCCTTGAAGCAAGGGTGCCTCACAATCGACTGAAAGAGCTCCTTGCTCTGCACCATCTTGTTCTGAAGAACGGTCCCACTTCCATTAGTAGCAGGAGAGGCTGATATCTTATCATAGTCACTGAGCGCAACACAGAAGACCACTACACGAACATCTTCGAACATATCTACCCATTTGCATCCTTCATTCACCCCCTTTGCATTTACTCTTATAAGCTGATACCTGCAACCGGGAAATCAAAGTCAGTCATATATCCAGTAGACAACCTCAAATTAAGTTTGACAATTTTCCTGAAGCGAAAAAACCAAAAGGGTCTATTACAAGATCGTTTTATGGGGAACTATTTTGCTGATTAAACTACCAAATCCGAGTAGATGTCAATTCCCCCCCCACCCCC
>CXYZ01009522.1:680104-737072 GCA_900006705.1 Sonneratia caseolaris | reverse complement strand
GAAAAAAACCTAGAAATTACGTACTGAAGTGATTTTCCATTTTGTTTTTACGCACCCAAGTGGTGCTCATGTGGCTTACTAGTAGACCATCATCGTGGAAGGGAATGAGAGATCACTTCGGTCAATAAATTAGACATTTACCGTGCTCATATGCCCGCCACCCGTCACAATTCATGTTTTATCCAACTTAAATATTCGTATTAAAAATTTTTAACTTGTATTTATTTTATTTTATTTATATAAATTAAATATATTAATTATTAATCAATTTAATACGATAATAATAATAATAATAACAATAGTAATAGTAGTAGGGTAAACACATTTATAATATATATATATATATATTTATTAAGTCATGAAAACTAACTAATCTAATAGATAATGCATTATACCGTTTGAGATTCTTCATTAATTTTCAGATACAAACCCTAAAATTTTAAATCTTAAACCTGATATATTATATGTCGTTAGTTTACCGACAGGTTTGCCTTAAAAGAAAAAAAATATTTATAATTTGAATATGATAAAAGGAGTATTATAATAACATATAACAAATAAATTTTAATCCAAATAATGCACACACTTAACAAGTCAATTAGATTAGCATGTTTAATACACATTTAAATGTATTTAATCATAGAAACTTAACCATATTTTTTAAAATTGTACAAGTTTTTTATAACTTAACTCCATATCATATTATATGGTGCCAAAAATTACCAGCCATATCCCCCTTCAAATCCCTTCATCCAACGTACCTTAATTTAAGAGAGTGGGTTGTTTTCTCTCCGAATTTGTGCTCTATAAAAAGAATATTGAAAATGAAAAAAAAGGTACGGTGAATCTGAACATTAAGAACTGAGTACTCATTAACTCCAGGACAATATCAATTGGGCTGAAAACCTCCTCTCTATTCCCTTCTTGACCCGTCAGAGTGGATTCATGTGCTACATACACTACACACAGAGAGAGGGCATCTGATTGTGCATGCAATTTCTTGGGGCCCCCTCTCTGACTTTTGTTATTATTATTATCATTATTTTCAATTTTTGGGGGTGCTGAGGCTCTGGAAGATATTAGAGATCATTGGATTGGATCATTGGATGAGACGAGTGAGCTGCCCCACTATTTAATTTGTGTGGTTGGGTCCAATGAGACTATTGCTTGATTGGGACACCAATTGACTGCCTGTTTCAAACTGTGATCACGCACAGTTTGAAAAAACAATGATCCCTGTGATACCGATAAGCTGTGAGAGTGGCATTTTGACCTTAGGTGTTTGGTCACCCAATTTCATTTTCTCGGCCCACTTGTCGATTGGTTGGTTTGGTTGAGATCACTTCAACTGCCCCACTCAAATATAATAAAAATCATGGAAATAAAAAAAAGGGGTTGAAATTCAAATAAGTGTAAAGATTCTTAATCTAATTTTTATTAGTGAAAAGTTTGCACTATGCCCATCTACACCTGTCAATTCGAGATGTCCAGACACGGCTTACCATCTCGGCTGGTTTGAATCAAACAAACAATTGTCCTTAAAAATTAAATTTAAATAATTTTACACTTAAAAATAAAACTTTATATAATATAATTGACTAATTTGAAGAAAATATTAGTATAACTATTAAAATACAACTAATTATTTTTTCTTCAAAATTTATTACAAATATTATTTTTATACTTTCAACCCAAAAACTCCCATACATACTTACACAATTTTTTCATAGTATACTTGGACCGAGCTAATTTTTGACGGGTCTATGCCCCTTGATGGCCTGGGTTTTGGTAATGCCCACAAGTCAGCGACTAAACTCGTCGGACCCAATCACAGGCAGCCCAACTAAATGTACTGGTGGGGTGTGTGGGCACCATATTAAACCACTTTTGTCCGCTTGTAATTACTCATTATTAGATACAGTTCATCATCATTTGCAAGCATTTGATTAAACGCGAGTAGTATAAATGTTAAAAAAAAAAAGCACTAACTTCCCATAGAAAAATACTGAGTTTGACATAAATCTTACCTCTTGTCACATTCCACCGCTTCCTCTGTGCATGTTGCCGGTGCACCTCACCTCACTCCGCGTCCGGTCAGCGGACTGCTTTTATGTCTCATCCGCCACCGCAGGTCTGTACGTTTGCCAACTAGCGAGAGAGAATGGTGTTGAACAGGCTAATTGCACGGCAAAATGGGTTCAGTATCTCTTTCATGGACCTACTGTCAGTCTAACAAGGATCACTGGGGGATATAACGTTTTATGTATATATATATAATGGTAATGTAACTGTAAGCCGGGTTCCACAGTTCTATCTATCCAGTGGTTGGACGAGACTTGAATAATTTTAATGTGAAATCTACAGCCCCACCCGATGGTTGATAGAAATCCGGGACTAGCGCTCTCTCTGTAGATGATTCTACGGACTTGGAGGCGGTGGAATGAGGATGACATGCGCTCTCGAAGGTCTTCCATGGCGACCCAGAACGACAGTGGAGAAAGGAGGTGGGAGCAACGGGGAATTGACGTGGCAGAATGTGAGAGGTCCAAGTACAGCGGGAGGAATCTCCCCTCGTTCCAGACATTATCCTATCCACAAACAATCTCGTTGTCTCCACACCCCTTTTCTTTCTCGAGTTTTCAATTTTATGGCTGCAATTAAATCACGTCCCAATCTCAAGGATTTCTCGCAAACCTCCCTCTGACGACATGTGCTCTAGGGCTCTTTCAATCTGAAAGCCATCGAAACGAGCTTATTAAACATTTGATTTTTTGTTTGTTTGTTCGTTTCTCTTGGCCCAGCTGACGCCCGCCCACTTCAATTTTCTTTCTTCTTGTCGGCATGGCTAAGCAAAATGGCTTCTTTGGAGCAGCCTCTTGCACTCTCTTTCAGTTTGCTGGATTACGAACTGGATGGGTCGAGCAATACGGATAACGAGTCTCTGTTTCTCGAGTTGCTTTGTTCTTATCTGCCCTGAATCTTAGCTTATGATTTTTTGGAGGAGAGGATGATTAGCACGGCAATTAATCCAATCCATGTCCTGTTGCCCCCGAAAGATCAAGCCCCAGAGTTCAATTCCAAGTCCAGCGAGCAAGAGTGCCTGGCCTTGCTGAAGAGGTGCAAGAACCTGGAGGAATTTAAACTGGTCCACGCCAAGATTCTGAAGTGGGACTTGTTCTGCAACTCATTCTGCGCGAGCAATCTCGTGGCTTCATGTGCTCTATCGGAATGGGGCAGTGTTCAGTACGCTTGCTCCATTTTCCGGCAGATTTTGGAGCCGCAGGTCTTCGACTACAACACGATGATTAAGGCCCAGGTTAAAGATCTGAACTTTGATGAAGCGTTGACGCTCTATGTTGAAATGCTCGAGAGAGGAGTTGAGCCTGATAACTTCACCTATCCTGCTGTACTCAAAGCCTGTGCCCAGTTAAGGGCACTTGAAGAAGGAATACAAATTCACAGCGATGTGTTAAAGTTCGGGCTTGATTGTGATATTTATGTACAGAACAGCTTGATCAGCTTCTATGGGAAGTGCAAGAAGGTCGAGCTGGCTCGTTCAATTTTCGAGCGGATGGAGGACAAGAGTGTTGCCTCTTGGAGTGCTATCATAGCAGCTCATGCTAGTGTAGGGCTGTGGAGTGACTGCTTAATGCTCTTCAGGGAGATGAATCGGTTAGGGTCTTGGAGGGCTGAGGAGAGCATTCTTGTTAGTGTTATTTCCTCATGTACCCATCTGGGTTTTCTTGATCTAGGAAGATCCACGCATGGAGCACTGTTGAGGAACATAGCTGAGCTCAATGAGATTGTGCAGACATCCTTAGTTGACATGTATGTGAAGTGTGGGTGCTTGGAGAAGGGTCTCTCTCTATTCAGAAACATGAAGAGGAAGAACCGTTTATCTTACTCGGTCATGATCTCAGGCCTGGCAATGCATGGACAAGGCCGAGAAGCTCTGAGAGTCTTCTTGGAGATGCTCGAAGAAAGGCTGGAGCCGGATGAAGCTGTCTACGTGGGGATCCTGAATGCCTGCAATCATGCTGGGCTCATCGAGGAGGGTCTCCGTCTCTTCAAGGAGATGAGAACCGAGCACAATATTGAGCCAGCAGTTCAGCATTATGGGTGCATGGTGGACCTCTTGGGGCGGGCTGGTAAGGTTCATGAGGCCCTAGAGCTAGCCAGAAGCATGGCCATCATGCCGAATGAAATAATATGGCGGAGCCTGCTCAGTGCTTGCAAGGTTCACGGGGAGCTGGAAATCGGGGAGATTGCGGCTAATGAGATATTCAAGCTCGACAGAGAATACCATAATCCAGGGGACTATCTAGCACTCTTGAGCTTGCATGCGCAAGCCCAGAGATGGGATGATGTTGCCAGGATTTGGTCGGTAATGGCCGAACAGGGGATTTCCCAGAATCCCGGGTTTTGCTCTGTCGAGGTGAACAGAAGAGTCTATACATTCGTGTCACAGGACATGAACCCATCACAATGTAAAGGAGTTTATGGGATGATTCACCAAATGGAGTGGCAACTGAAGTTTGAGGGCTACTTGCCCGATACGTCGCCGGTGCTGATCGATGCAGGCGAAGAAGAGAAGAGGGAGAGACTGAAAGGTCACTCTCAGAAACTTGCAATAGCTTTTGCACTCATTCATACTTCGCAGGGGTCTCCCATTAGGATCGCTAGGAATTTGAGAATGTGCGTCGACTGTCACACTTACACGAAGTACATATCTGTGATTTACAAAAGAGAAATTACTGTACGGGATCGAAACCGGTGCCACCATTTTAGAGATGGGACTTGCTCTTGTAGAGATTACTGGTGAATACAAGAATTCGCTCCATTTCCCAGGCTCCTAATGTAAGGATGAATAGTTGATTTTGTTCCTCATTTGTAGCACAGAGAAGCTCTACTTAGACATGCACCGATGGGAGCAACAACATCCTTTTACAAGTGCTAATGGTGTTAAAAATTCAGATTACCAAGAAACAGTATCAAGTTTCAAGATACAGAGAGGGAGGGAATGAGACCTTAGCATGCGGAAATGAACCTGTGATGAGGACCGGACGCACCTCTTGATTCACATATACCGCTGAAACTGACATCCGACCCGGTTTCCCCTCTGCAATGCAGCGAGCTGTTTGAGCGATCACGTGGACTGTATCGAGGTCTACGGTGCCCTTGCTTTCTTGGGATTGTAGATACAGATTGACAACCTCAAGGCAATGAAGCAGAGGAGCAACTACAGCTGTAGCCATCGCTGCAGATGAACCCAGCCCAGTTGTCGCATCCCCAGGCTCCCAGTTTTCTCCATTTGATTCCTAGTTGGTGAAGGTGATTGATGCAAAAGCAGGAAGGGCCATCTTGAAGTAGTTCTACTTCTAAGTTGAATATTTTCCCAATTATCCCTTGAGTTGGATCCAAGTCGAATCTTTTAGTAAAGATTAAGATTTTAAAATTATAAAATTTTCATGTTTTATGAAATTAAATATATTATGTAAAGAACTTCTCGGCAGGATCGCCGACGGGATTCTCTGTTCCGGTCAGGCTCCTCGCTCGCTCTCTGTCTCTCAACATGTCCATCCTTTTGCTCCATTGAGCGAGAGACGGAGAGAGAGCTCTTCTTTATCGCCACAGCATTGCCATCAATCTGTCGACAGACAATGACGGTGGAGTTACCTGAAGGGACGGTGCAGAACGTCCTGGAATAGGATACCCTCAAGTGGGTGTTCGTCGGGGGTAAAGGCGGTGTTGGCAAGACAACCTGCAGCTCGATACTCGCGACCCTCCTCGCTAGGGTTCGTTCCTCCGTCCTTATCATCTCCACCGACCCCGCCCACAACCTCAGTGACGCCTTCCAGCAGCGGTTCGCCAAGACCCTTACCCTCGTCAATGGATTCACCAATCTCTACTTAGTGGTGCGTTGCCCCTCACTCTTAGTTCTACTTCCGCGCTCCTGCGCGTCTTGGAATTGTTTCGTGGGTTGGTAAACCGATTTGTCAATTCAGCGTTGATCTCAACTATTCTCTCCTAATCCAATTGTTCCTGCGAGTATATTTAATTTACTGATCTTAATATTAAAGCTTGAGCTTTTAAATTACTTCCTCTCCTAATGTGGTCTGTTTCTCTGTTTCCCTTTTGGGCTTGGTCATTTTATGCATCTGCATGACGGATCTTGTTGAATTTTAGGTGGTTTTTTTTAGGGAAAAAAAATCCCTGCATATGTCCTTTGTTCGCTTTATGAAATTGGATATGGCGTCGCAAACTTTTAGCTGCTCCTTGCATGGAAAAGAGTGACGTGTTATGGTTGAGGACTAAGAATTAATGGCAGTTGAGAATGTTTGATGGGATTTGAAAAAGCACTTTTTGCCTAGTATTTTCTTGGTGGTTCATCTGCACTAGCCATGGGGATTTATTGTTTCAAATTTCTGGATAATTAGGAGAAATCCTTTCAACTCTTTCTGTAGATATATGCCTGTGTCTGTTTATCGTGTACATATACTGGCTTCATTCAAGTTTATGGCATTCTGTTGTTGCAGAGCAATGTGGAGAATTCCACCGTAATGTGAAATTTGTAGTATAAAGAGCAATTGTGTATATGTTATGTTTCTAGATTCATTAGATACAATCTACAACACCTGCTGACTGTCAGGTTTAAATCTTAGTAGACTTTTCATTGCCAAAAAAAGTAAGATGTTGTTTTATGAGATGTTACAACATACAAGTTCCTAATTTTGGTTTGTTTGCAAGGATGTTTTTTCTTTGTTTAATCTTGAGGAATTAGCATGAGCCTGCCTATGTTTGAGTTCATATTCTTCCTGTTGTGAAGAGCTCATACTTCTTGTGGTGGTCTTTGGTAGAGGTGGATCCTAACGTTGAACATGAAGATATGGGTGGTCCTGAAGGAATGGATAGCTTAGTCTCTGAGCTGGCAAATGCAATTCCTGGAATTGACGAGGCAATGAGCTTCGCTGAGATGCTGAAGTGAGAACTATGGATCTTTATCAATGAAAAGTGTAGAGGATCAGGAGTAGTATTGCCTACTGGACCAACTAAAATTTTTAACTTCAATTCTGCAGATTGGTGCAAACAATGGATTATTCTGTTATAGTATTTGATACTTCTCAACTGGCCATACACTTCGGTTATTGCAGTTTCCATCAACTCTGGAGAAGGGGTTGGCAAAGATGATGACTCTGAAGAATAGATTTGGTGGTCTGCTGACTCAGGTATGCATTATGTGCCTGATGGTTTTGTTACTCTTACTCATTTTGTCATCAACATTTCTTGGAGAGTCATTCTATCTGGAGTTAATAGGCCATAATATGTATTGTGGAGTTGATTCTTGGGAAACACATTGGTTCAAAATCTGAAGTCTGACCTTTATTAAGGAAATGCAAGACATATAATTTGTTGGCCCTCTTATATTCATTTGGAAGACATGCAAAGTTTTATAATTTAATATTTACTGATCTTTAATTCCAAAGGCATGACTAAGCTCATAGCTTTCATTTGTTATTTGGGACACTTCTTTTCTGTCATTTTCTTGCTAATTCCTGCAGTGTTGTTATCTACAAGTTTCATAACCTCAACTCATACAGTTTCAGTTGCCTAACTTTGGCTAGTTAGTCATGCTTTATTGCTTTCAATGAAGAATGGTGGTCTATTTGGCCTTCTCTATCATTGTCAATGCTGCAAATTCAACTGGTTCCCCTTCTCTGGGTGTTTTCACTTGCAACGTGTGTGCAATGGAGCCTGCTGACATTTGTTACCTGAAACTATTAAGTTAACTGAAAGAGCTATGTCAGCCAAAAAGGTGCCTGTTATAATTTTAATTGTCTTGACAATGACAGGCAACTCATCCTTTTGGTTTTCATGATGAGTTTGGTGAAGATGCTCCTTGGGAAGGCTCGAGGGCATGAAGGATGTGATTGAACTTTAGTAGATAAGCAATTTAGGGACCCAGTGAGTGTTCACTAGCTTTCTGGGTATTCTTTCATCATTTTAGTTTATTTCCTTTTTATAAAAGGAAGCCTCTGTCAGTATCTTATCGTTCTATGCTTCCTGTCAGGACTTCACTACCTTTGCTTGTGTTTCATCCCTGAGTTCCTCTCCCTTGATGAAACGGAGAGGCTGGTACAAGAACTCACCAAGTTTGAGATAGATACCCACAACATTATCTTAAACCAAGTACTTTTTGATGAAGAAGGTAAGGATCCCTTATGCTTGCAGCTCCACAATTATGCTTTGCCTTTAGCAGACATTGGGAGTTGAGTTGTTGCTCTGGAAAATTGTAGATGCCGAGTCAAAGTTACACAAAGCTAGAATGAAGATGCAGCAAAAGTACCTCGACCAGTTTTATATGTTGTACGATGACTTTCACATCACAAAGCTCCCCTTGCTACCTGAAGAGGTAATCAGTAATTATGCAAAATCTTCTGAAGGGTCCTTGCTATATACTGAGCTCATGTAGATTAAAGTTTTACTTTTGGATATTTTATATTAACAGAAACTTGAACAAAAGAATGTAATTATCTTTAATCTGCTAAATCCGTGGCACTTATCCTGCTGAATCTGTAGCCAGTGTCTTCAATTTTAAGAAGTTACCCCCTGCCATGGGCCACAAAATGAAAATTACCAATTACAAGTTGGTGGAGCATTTATATGTGTGATTAACTGATGATTGTATTCCGTGATCTGTTGATTAACACAGCTACTTGCATCTTCTAACAGGTAACTGGTATAGAAGCTCTACAGGCATTTTCGAGGCATGTTCTCGTGCCTTATCAACCTTCTACTAGCAGAGGTACAGTCGAAGATCTCGAGCAGAGAGTTTCCTCTCTGAGGCAGCAGCTGAAAGATGCTGAAGAAGAGCTAGAGAGGCTCAGGAGGGGGAAACAAAAGGCCTGAAGCCTTTTCCCAATGGATGCCCCTACCCTACTCTCCATTCTTGGCCCGCTTTTTTCTCCTCGCTTCTCTTTCTAAACTTGAGTGACAGTATATAGTAGGGCACGTAGCACAAAGCCTTCTTTCCGTAGTCAAGTTGGACAGTTTTTGCAAATTTTGATGTCTAATGCATTTTTGCGATACTTATATTTTTACCTACAAAATTCAGCTATTGTGTTAATGTGACTTTGTTACATAATGCGATGATTTTGATCTTTTGGTGTATAACAAAAACTCCTGCTCTCCAATATCTGATGGTCCATGTCATTAGCCACCGTTGGACGTGCATCTACCCAGTCATGCATATATACTGTGATGTTGATAACATAGTATCACCAATTTTATTTTTTACAATAAGGAGCTTATTCTACTCAAACTCATAACACTTTATTTAATTCTTGTCTTAGATGAGATGCAAGGCATAGACCATGTAGTAATCCTGACAATGGGATGAAGAGAGTTTCATGGTTCAATCTACATCAGGTACGGGATCCAAAAACACGTTAAGAGGCATAGATTTTACGTAAGCCAACAGTAGAAATGGCTGAGTAGGTGGAAGACATAAATCATATCAAGGTTCTGGATTGAAAGGCCGCGGGTTCTAATCACCGGACCGCACTTCTTGGGTCAGCTGCTACCAAGTGCAAATAAGTTTCAAAGTTGACTCAAATACTAGGGGCCAAATATGTCTTAGAATGCCACAAGCAATTATGGATGAGCTGAGACCAGAGTTTCTTGGCACAACTAATAACAATAGCATCTCCATGTTCAGTAGCAAGACCACCTAGCGACAAGCACAAGGGATAAAGCTATCCACCGTGTAATGTCGAGATAAAAAACTATGACATCCTTTTCTTCAAGTGTGGTTTCTAGCTGTCCGCTGAGCTCCCAATCACAATCATTCACAGGGACCAGAACACCAGGTCTCCTACACAACCAGACATTTAACGCTCGGAGTTAGAGTGACATTATCAAAGACGTGTTCAGTTGCTATTTGGGTAGCTAGCTTCATTTAGGATTATTGTCAACTATTCCCATACTGTTAAAAAAAAAAACCCTGCTGCAAGTTCACAACTTGGACAGTATCTATCGCCTTTGAAGAACATTTCTGGTCTCTGCTTGATCAAGTTCTTGTGTACTCACACGAGAAAATCTCTCATGGTTAACTGGAGGAAGAAATAGTGAGCTGTAATTGCATGCTGAAATATACGGTATGCCTCCTGTATTTTGATTATGGGAATCACCAGATGCTCACCTTTTCAGCTCCGTTTGGCACATAAACACTCACGCTATAAACTTTGACCGAGTCACAGAGAAGCTCTAATCCACCGCTGCATTAGAAAATGAATGTTGAAGCGACAGCACCAACAAATTTATTATTAAAGCGACACTAGTGGGCAGAGGCAGAGGTCCTCTATCAATAATTAACTCAGGTTTACATGTCCAGAGCAGACACTAATGGAAAACTCTTCACAGTGACCGTAACGAAGAAAAAAAGAAAAGCTTTAGTCATTTACAGAGACTCGAGGAAACAGAAATTGTAACATCACTCACATAAGAGAAAGCATAACAAAATTCAGACATGCTGCGTTTCATCACATAGAATAACGTCAATTTATAAACAGGAGAGGAACCCACGTAGATGGTCAGGAAAACTGGATGGAAAAACATGCAGAGAAGTTCCAGGTGCGAATTGCAACTCAAAAAGGATCAAATAATCAATGATAATTTACAAGAAAAAAAACCGTAAATGTGCTACAGGGTTGTAACTTGTGTTGGGTTTGAGCAAACAATTAACGCATGTCAGATTTGAGGAACAAAAATGATGCAAAAGGTCGGTACATCCACGAAAATCTGGAGAGTTGGAGCCAAGTCCGATCCCTTGCTAGTCCTGCGCGGAAAAAGCCTGAAAATTTTCCCATCTAATATTATAGCCCAATCCCAACCGTTCATTCAAACCTCAGTCAGTGGCAACTTCAGAGATACAAAACATTTCCAGAAAGTCCTCAGTCAACGTATCTAAGTTCCTGCAACTAAATTCATCAAGCTGCACGCTCGTAAACAGCTAAAAAATGGATCGGAGAAGCCTCACCCAAACTCGACGGTCAGTTGCACGGTCGATTACTTCGAGGAAGAATTGCGGGACAGCCCTCAAACCCCTTGACAGATATTCCGAGGGAAGGGGAAGGGGGGGACTGGTCCTCCTCTTGCAGATGGAAGCATATACAACTCTTCGCCAAACTGCCGCGTCTCTTAAGGGGTGAAAAGGGAATAAAATGAAAGTGCGAGAAGTGTCCAATTCTTGGGGTTAATTACCAATATGCCCACAATTTCTGATCTTTTCACATAAGACCAGAAGTTTTGTTCTTGATGAAACGGAACCCGTAATCTATCCTCCTCTTGAATGGTTGCCCTTGAAGCGGATTAAGCATGACAATTAATGCTGTGTCGTGTCATGTTTAAATTGGTTCGTACTAGAAAATCCTTGAATCATTTATTTAATAGGTTAGAAATGCCCAACCTAAACATAGTCCTGAATTACGAATTAACGCTACTGTACTACAAATTTCATTCATATAATTTAAATATATATAAACACACCACTTACACTACAAGTAGCATAAATATGTATGTTAAGTTTAATATGTGTTTACACTCTCAATTGTATCTGATCGAGTTATACATGTTCGACCCCCCGCCTTACCATTTTTATTGTTTAGACACTAAACATGTTTATGCTTGACCAACTCATCTACCACCGTATCATGCCCTTTCATGGATGGATAGGATTAGTATAGATTAAACTCAGCTACAGTGTTGAAAACAAGAAAGCAGCGTGATCCACAAAAAAAAATGGCTATATTTTCTCTATCGGTGCTCATCTAATTTCATCACCCTGAAAAACAAAATTTATTTATTTTTATTATTATTGTAGACGCAAATTCTTCCAATATATAACAAAAGTTGGACCTATGAAAAATAGATTAAATGAGAAAAAAGATAAAGATAAAGAAAAAGAACTATATAGCATCAGACCGAGTCCTTGGCTTCGCACTTGGGCCTCGGAAAGGAGCAACTGCATAGCCGCCGGTACCTCATCAGATGGTCAGGTTTTCTTGGATGGCAACGAACGACCCGGTAATGTTCCCTCCGACATCAGGGAAGCTTTCGCATCCCGGAAGGGGCTTGACCTTGCCCTTCCGGTCAACTTCGACTGGGTACTTCAGTAGGTGGCCTCTCATCTCTGTGACTTCGTCTGCTGCAAACTGTTTCCAGTTCATCTCCCCGATGGATCGGACTCTTCTCACACATTCGAGGCTCTCTGGCGATGTGAAGCAGTCTTCGATCGTCCCGATGTGCTCTGCCCACAGCGACATCCTGTACCCATAGACCTACGTGGCACAAGCAAAGAGAAAATGTAACACGGATGTTAGGCAAGGAGAAGAGGATCTCGAAGGAGACATATAAGAAGCTCGTTTGGAGAAAAAAGGATCTCGCAATGGGACATTCTTTTCGAGAGAGGAATCAGTGCAACGTTCTGAGATCAGATGTCACCTGCCCGCACGGTTTTGATGCCTTTCTCGCCCATGTATGTTGAGGTTGGTAGGCCCCCATGGCGATCTCGGTGTCCCTCGTCCCCTCCATAGATCGCTGGTTGATGTTTGCTGACCCCAAGATCACGTATTCATCATCGACTATCATCCCTTTCGAGTGAACATAGATCATAAAGCGGTGATTTTTCCAACACAGAGACTGAGATTTCAGCAAAAACATCATCAGTTTCAACTTCATCAGACCACTGAATCTCTGGAACGAGGCTGAAGTAATCAATAATTATTAAGGAAGGAAAAACTAAGTAGCTTCAGCATTGAGGGATGTACTTGTGGAGAATTAGAAGCAGCGGCACCGGGGCTGGCACTCTGAGGGTCATACGCCTCAGCAGCCTCGCGGTTCCCAAGGCAGAAGAAGTTCAAGAAGTCCTGCGGAACTAACGTATTCTCCAGCCCGACTTCCACCAGGGCCTTGTAAATCGTCTCGTACATCATTTGCATTGTCTTATGCTGCACATGTGCCCAGTTCTCAGATCAGACAAGTCACACAGAGCAAGCCAACAGAGATTGCTTGAAAGGTGGTCCTCTGTCATAGTACGACAACCAGAACGACCAACTGTGACCCGGACTCATTCTAATAGTATCTGAAAATGATTGCATCGAAAAATCATGGTTCTTAGTGGCAGTCACATTGGCTGTAAATTTATCAGTCTCTGGATAGGACTCATTCCAATTAGAGGACTTTTCACCAGAAATCTGGTCGTATCCACTGAACAATGTCATCCATAGTTCCCACGTTTGCCGATCAGCCCAATCTGAAAACCATGGTCGGACAAATAGGTCGATGGACCTTACCTGCCAAAACAAAATCCTCTGCACGGCATTTCCAGTTGGGACACCTTCTGGCCACATAGGGATAACTATGTAGGCAGCAAATCTTTCACGTGCTCTGATTTTCTCAGCTATCTTGAGAGCGATTTCCATTGGAATCAGATTGTTGGCACCTGCACGGGAAGAAAACATCCGGAAAAAAAAAAACCTTTATGTTTGCATCTAATTATATTCATTGATCCCTCAAGGAAGATGCGCATTTTTTTTAAAAAGAAAGATCCATCATTCTGTTTGAGCTGACGAGGATTCAGATACTGAGTCAATTCTTTCTCGAGAAAAGCTTATCAAACTTGTCAGCCAAAAATTCGACTTACCCAGGTCTCTATACTGACTCCAATTGTAGGAGGAGCCAATAAAGTACTGATTTTCGATATAAATGAAGTGCTGCGCAGCTCGGATTGCCACTACATATGCTGTATGTATGCTCATGTCAATCAGCACATTCTTCCCACAAACCAGATTCTGTTTCACCAAAAAGTAAAGATGAAAACTGTGAAAAGCTATAAATTCTGCAGAAAAATTATTTCGAGTATCACAGTACATAAAAAATACGAGAAAACAGTGAGACTCTAAATTCCTCTCACCATTGTAGTCCCATCTACTGGATCCTCTGGGAAGCCTTTCACGGAGCTTGAATCAATTGAACGAAAGATCTGCACATGAAGTCTCTCGCATGAGAAATCTGAACCAAAACATTCTCCATTTAAATTGAACACTGACAGACGTTTAGCCATGTCTATCCACATTGCAATGAAATTTTTGCAGCTTTCTGTTTTCTTACGTCAAAGATTTGTTTTGTTGTTTTTTGCCGGTCTCCTTTTTCCCAGAAACCAATGACATATTCAAGTGTTTTGACTGAATTAGCTTTCAAGGTCCAAAGCAAAAGTGGTTATCTTAATTCCTTTAGAATGCAAGTTGAACTGCAGGATATTTTCAAAAGCAGATGCACCATAAAAAGGCTCAGAAGGAAAAAATGAAATACATGACTGCACTTCCATTGGAAACCAATCATAAAGTTAAACTGCTTATTTAGATTGTACCTGAACGTGCCAAGACTCGGGATCATTTTCACTGAGGAATGGAGCATCAGATATTCCAAGAATTTCTTGAATTCGGTCTATACTGAGCAGAGCATCATCGTATGACATCTTCATTTTCTTGATACCATGGGGCTTTGAAGCACTGCGCCATCGCTCCTGGAAGTTTGTAAGAACATCGTATGCTGCAGGACCATCAATTCTGCAGTGAAGGTCATGCCATGGTTCCCTCGGGCAGCCGGCAGTGCTTCCCTGTTGTTAGTTATAAAAACTCTTTAACCAAGTGGCCATCAATTCCCAAGAATCAAAAGTCAGTTACCTGTGACTCTTGCATAGTTCCACATCCTACTTAACAGAAGTCACTTATGACAAACCTTGCCGGAAGTGAGAATATAATAATGAAATAACAAATGTAGACGCTATTCACCAACAGTACTTATAGCGAACATCATAACTGAAAAAAAAAAATTTTCTTTCAACTTGTTTGGAATGAATTATACCATTCTGCAGCACTCAAAACAGAATTAAGATAAATAACAAGTTCACCATTCTCAACAGGGTTCATTTGCAACGTTATCTAGAGATTGAAAAACCGGACACATGAAGGACTATGAGATTACCGAGAATGAAGGGTTGTGGTAGTCATCTTTATGGGTTGTTTGTAGTGTTCGAAACAGGTCATGCTGCGGAGTATCGTACCTCCCATCACATAGATCAAGTCCCCCAACAAAAGCTGTGATCTTCCTTTTACCATTCCCAGCATCAGAATCAACTATAACAGTTTTCTGATGGTGTGTGTAGATCGCTCCAACTTCCTAGTATGCATTGTTAAATCATTATGAGAATTAGCACTAAAAGTCATATTATAATTCAATTTGTATGATAAAGAAGGGAGAGGGGCAAAGAGAAAAGGGAACAAGGACACAAAATTATATTAAACCTTTTGTTTCATCCAACTATGGCGCTTTCCTGCAACTCGAGGGCAGAGAAGCACATGTACAGAAGAATGCTTGAAAAAGTGGCGAGTTTCTTCATCATGGGTCTGCATGATTCCGTCCTGAATGAAGCAATCCAAACTTCAGATCAGATAATTGACATCAGAAGTACCTACAAGCTTCTACGCCACAATTCTCTATTCCATCGGTCAAGTAGTACTAGGCATAATTTAAGGTTTGCTGGGAGCAATCAATGCATATTCATATAAGCACACAAAGGCCTCAAAGTACGCGCATTCAAGAATCCCTGGATAGGAAATCATCGATTGATCTTTTTAGAAGTACTTCTTTTGAAGTATAATGCAACTTTTGTCAAACGATTTATACCTTCACGAGCAAGAACAAAACATGCAATAAAAAGCTACTGATATTTGGCCTAAACTTCCCCTCATGCATAATTATGCATAAGTTTCATAGTAATTAGTTAGCTACTCACCGTCTTATAACCCAAAATGCTCCTCGAAGTAGGGTCATCCCAAACAAGTAGCAGAACCCGAACACCTTCCTGAGATTTTGACCTGAGAAGCTCCCCAAGGGAGTAATCCGACCCCGGGCTTCCATCTCTCACGAGCCTCACCTTGTGCCACACAGACCATCCAGTTATATAAATCAAGCGCTGAGCCTGTCTTATCGCATTAAAGATGTCATTCCAGCACTTCCCATGCGTATAATTCATTCCATTTTCAAGGTTTATATTGGGAAGACATCCATCGGGAACGTGAGCATCCTGATAAAGGGTCACAGTCCCACCTTTCCGTAGGGGAAAGTACGTTCCAGGAACCCCGAAATAATCTGGTCCTGCCCCAACTCCGTGACGGTAAACGCTGAGCCTCTCCGTAGGGATGTACTGAATCGAGAGCGTCAAAACAGCCCCAGGCTTACAGGGCTTCCCACTTCCTGTCAGTATCGGATAAGTCCCTTCAATCTTTGTCCCTGTGTAAAGCTGCTCCACCGGAATAGCAACGGTGCCCATGAGCTGGGAACCCACCACATCGCTGTCCTTGACCAGAAAGTGAACGTCTGCAGCATAATGAGCCACTGGGACGCGAAAATGCTGCATCCAAACAGGATTTTCGCAATTACTGATCACATAAGTCCGACCAATTGCTGCACTTGTGATTGTTATTGATACATACGGATCGCTGGTGATCTTATTATTAGGCAATCTACCAAACATGTCCCCCAGAGTCTTGTGGAACATGTCCATGTTTGGAAGATTCTTTGCCTCATGGACCCAAATGTCCAAGATACCATGCAGAAGCAGGACCTTCAGGGACACCTTGGAAGGCTGAACTGACGCATTTTGCATGTTCTGACTATTATGGCTTGAACCGTCAACAAAGGAGCTCGAGTGGGCATAAACAGGTTGACCCAAGGAATCAACCCGAACCTTGTAATTCTCCTCCCAGTTGCCAGAGAATGAATCATTTGGATGCCCATAGAAGTGGCCTGGACTGTTATCGAAACTTGAATTTGGAGGGGAGCTCTGCAATGGTGGGACAGAGGGTACTGGGGTGGACGCTGGGGCGCTTGCCTGGAGATGGGAGACGTGCAGGCTGTTCATCACATCTTCCAACGGAGGATAAATCGAGTGGCGAGAAGCAGAGGAATCGTTATCATTCTGCTTGTCATGGTTTGGGACAGGATCAACTCGAAAACTGCCGGTCCGAGATGAGGCCTCAGAGTGGCTTTCACTATGGTGATGGAATGAACCGTACTGAAAGCTGCCGTGGTGGTGGATGCTCTGCTGATGAGACAGTGGGGCTGGGTAGGGATAAGGTTGAGAATTAGGCAGTCCGTATTGGTGGTGGTAGTGCAGGGGACCAGAGTAAGAGGTTGCAGGGGGCTGAGGTTCAGAAGAGTGGTGGTATTCTAAGGGGCCAGAGTGCGATGTTGCGAGGGGAGGTGGCCGGGAAGGATACTGCGGCGGATATCCATACGCTTGTGGATTGTACGGGTAGGGATAAGGAGGGGGTTGCCCATGATTTGGTGGAGGAGGTGGGTATGCGTAAGGATCGTGATATGGGTACTGTGAGGAACCATAATTATCCATAACCAGCAGAAACTACTCTTCTGTTCAATCCTAGACTATTTAATGTACGCAATCACAAATCGAGAACTGCAGGATGGAGCGCAAAAGATCAAAGAGATATCACAGTTCAGCGGTTCTTGATTTTCAGTCCAGATGAGAGGAAACAAGGCAGAGTTATGATGGAGTTTGGGAGAGATGAACTGTTCACAGAAACTCACAGCTCTACAGTTGAATATTCTCACCCGGCAAGAACGATTGTGAGAATTTCCAATATGGGGATCGAAAAATTCAACGCGGACGGAGCTGAGATATGGGCAGAGAAGAAACGGTCAGGCGAACTGCAAAGGGGACAGAAGAAGAGGAAGAAGAAAATGATGAAAGGCGTTACCTTTACTAGGAGGATTCGCACATTCGATGGTGACAACGACGACGACGACGAAGACTGACGATCAACAAAAGAACCGCTTCTTGGAAGCTTCAAAGAGAAATAATAAAGAAAGAGAGATGTTCCGAAGGCTGCAGGCGTAGGGAGTTGAACAACCGGTGTCTTTAGAGAGAGAGAGAGAGAGAGATAGGGAGGGAGGCTGCTCCAGTTGACAGATGATCAGAATCTTCAAACTGCAAAATCAGATTTTGACCAGTTGACATGAAAGGCACAAACCGCGCGGCGATAATCTATTTGCGACCTCCATAGTATCGATGGATCAGACAAACTATGTCATGCTCTTTGACTAGATCAGGCATCTGCACAGCATCGGACAGAACACCATCCTGGTGCCATTTTTGGTCAGCAGAAACGTTCCTTTTCCACTCCGGCCTGATTACATATGGAACGCTTATTTCTTGGTAGGTTATCAAATAGGATAAACGTGTGAGTTTTTTTTTAATTATATACTAATTATGTTAGAATTAAAAGAGGGAGTAAAAGGAATAAATTGAGATATAATTTATAATTTCTTAATGGTTAAGAAAACAGTATTACTATAATAAATTTAATTTCTCGTAGACAATTAAATTAAATTAAATTAAATACAGTGATGCCCGGTCGAATCTTCATTTACGCACGACCCAATTAACACTAGGGGCTACCAAGCAACTATCTGGATTGGCCTTGTCTCCTTCAATAATGATGCGGAGAAGTCAAATTCGACAACCTCACGGTGGGATTCGGTCGTTTCTATGAGGTCGATCAATAGTATTGTTAAAAGTACGGTCCGGGTTGATTTAAAACATATCTGAAATAATTAGATTTTATTACGATTCGACCTGGTTGATTAACGAATCATGATTCATACGAATATGAACTGATTCAGAACAGTTTATAAATGAACTGATTTAGCTCGTGGAATATTCATATTTTTAAAATTTTAAAAACATATTTTTTTGAGTGAGTAGTATTTTGATTGATTAGCGTGTTCGGTGGTCAGTGATAGTGAGTTGTGTTTTGATTGAATCCATCAATATTAGTTTTGATGTGATATTTTGTAATTATTAATTTTTCAATAAAGTCTAGGAGATTGCAACTTGGTAGGCGGAGAACTATAGTTCACGGTTTGAGTTAGTTTCTTAACGGTTCCGGGCCAATTTAGTAAGTTAACGGTCCATACCGATTACGGTTCAACAAGCCTATATTACTAACCCAGCTTGTAACCACCGATCAACCCAATAATAACGGTTACGGGCTGGATTAGGAGCAGTTTGGGGGTAGTTCCGTGTTTAGACGGTCCGATTCCAGATCAGCCCGACTCATCTAACAACTCTACCCATCCCTTCAAAGAAGGGTGATCTCGGCAAGGCTCACAAGCCTGAGCCCTACCAGAAGAGGCTAAGCCTCCCGACGAGCCTGGGAGTCTTGCCAATGGCTCAGAGCTCGATGGCGACAGTCGAATATCACCGCGAGCTCAGACATCGGAGGGATGATCAATCCTCTTCGACCAGGCCAAATCTAACTTCACTGGCATACCAACTAATGGGTAGAATATGCTCGCATGGCATGTAATCCAATATTCGAGACATGAAATACTGTGAATGATATTGCCCTACCATAATTACAATGCAGAATATGACCTAACCATATTTAGCGCGTTTGCAATAATTAATATGAATGGACCGCACCACTTCGCAATCGCAATTAGGTGCGCTGACAATTCTCCACAGCTCTTTTAGGTACCATCAAGGGATGGCTCTCGGACAGCGGGTGGCGGTACGGTGGACATGGCCTTACCTGGTGGTCCTCATATTCCTGATTTTGAGGTAACTTCTGGGTTCTTGCACTGTGAAATGATTTTAAACAGGAGCTTCCCCATATCAATTTCGATGGACACCGAACTAGATAAATTGTCGTGCCGTGGGGGACAAGGGAGCGGGTGGAAGAAGAATTAATGACGTATGACAATCTCCCGACCAACACGCAAGGGGCAGATATGTCATTTCACGATATGATGGTGATGCGCTCCAACTTACAAATTAGAATAAAGATGCATTAGTTCTATGGGTTGAAAATTTTTTTCCCTTATTTTAGTTTATTTTATCTTATATTTAATTGAAGGGAAGGNGTATTAGTTCTATGGGTTGAAAAAAAATACTCCTTTTTTTTCCGCTTATTTTAGGTTATTTTATCTTATATTTAATTGAAGGGAAGGGATCAAATGTCAGCTTTCAAACTCTTATAGTCTTACGTAAATTTCTTTCCATAGATTAATCAATAAATATTACATCATACTTATCAAAAGAATAAATATTATATGTATCATGTTTGAATTAATGAATCCTCTACACCTAGTACAAGCGAAAATTTAAGAGAGAAAGAAATAAATAAAGATTTTGTAGGTGCACCACAAATACTCTTGTAAAAAATTGTTGCGGCACAAATAAATTGGGTATGAATTGAGATTTTCGGTTCACTTGAGATATCGAGTCATGTCAGCTTAAAATATAAATATCATATTTATAATAAAAAATTTTACATCAATTTATTATATAAAAAATAANTTTAATTCGAGTCAAAAGTTTCTAAACACAAAAATATTCATAGTTGTATAGGAATTTTTATACCAATAAGATAACGTGTTACACGGCCCTGAAATGAATTTGTGCCGTGCTAGCCGGTAAGCACAGACTTTTGGCTGTGAATCTTTATATTATAAAAGTTAAAAGCTTTATTGAGCAACCAAAAAGTTCACTCCATAATTTAGCAGCGAAAAGAGGAAAAAGAAAATCGCTCCATGTGTCCGGTCATGGAAGGAGCTCAACACAAATTTCTGAATAAAAAAAAATCAAAATAATTTAGTCCCAAGTGACTGCAATTGGGCTCCTAACAAAGTATCTCCCCGAAGACCAACTTACTGAACCGAACGTTGAGTCAGTCGACTTGGATGGCTTCTTTGCTGCAGCAAAAGTCACCTTATAGCTCAGTTTCTCTCCCAACTCCTTGAACACTATAATCTGAGGCTTGACGGTCACCAACACTCCATCAGGCTCGACCACTTGGGCTCGGTACGTGCTCGGAGCCGCCCCTACATTCGTCACCGTCCTCTTGTACGTGAAAGAGAGCCTCGGGGAAGTTCTGTCGAATGTCACTGCAAAGGAAGGATAGTTCAGATCGCCGGGTCGGGTGGCTGCTTTACTTGGGCAAGTGTGGCTCTTCCTGGCAACAAAGATAGCCACTTGTGAAGCGGTGTAGTTCAGGCTGCACAGATATTTCAAGTAGTCCTCGGTCGAGATATCGTAGACTAAGCCAGGATCTGAGGCTCTCTCAGGATCCACATGGCCCGAGCCGTACGCAAAAGGGTCTGCAAGGCCAGAGCGGGATCCGAGGTCAGCCATCGGAGCCCGTTTACTGTCTAGAGTATAAGCTGTTGTCATGAGTGCAGATTTTATTGCTGCAGCCGACCAGTTCGCCCGAGCCGACTTGAGAAGCCCAGCGACCCCACTAACGTGAGGGCAAGACATTGAAGTGCCGGAGATTATGTTGAATGAAACAGTTCGATTATCAGTCTTCAAGAGGGAAGGTCCGGCTACCGGTGGCCATGCTGCCAGTATATTGACGCCCGGTGCTGTGACATCAGGCTTGATAACATCAGGTCCAACGGTACTCGGGCCTCTAGATGAGAATGCCGCCATGACCGGCGCTGGATTTCCATACACGGTGCCATGAAAGTGGATGGAGGCCTTCGGGTTCTTGCTTGAGTTCACGTACTTCCTCACAGCATCGGCTGCTGTGGCTCCGAGAGAAGTAGCCGGTAATACATGTGCTTCAGCGAAGAGCTCTTCCCCTTCTTTGTCCGAGTTCAGCAGAAGCATTCCTTCGCCTCCTGCTAACTTCACTTGCTCACCCTTTGCCGTTCGGGAATTCACTCCTCGTTCGCAGATCACGATCTTACCCTTCACAAGGTTTGGATCGAGAGAGCTGGAGAGGCAATACCCGGCTCCTTCGACCCGGCCAGCACTGGTGTTATACACAAGTGGGAGTTGCTTTGTTCCCTTACCTGAATATAGAGATGCACCTTCGAAGATTTGCCCATCACCAAGCTTGACTTTTGTCGGGAAACTCCGGTCCATGTAGCTTGCTGCAACAGTCATAATCCACGGTGCTGCATTGCTGACAGTTGAAGGAAATGGGCCCGAGTTGCCCGCTGAGCAAGAGACAAAGACTCCATTCTGGGTTGCCCCAAACGAGGCTATTGCAATGTTATCAGCATAGAAAGGCTTCGATGAGCCTCCTAGAGAAAGCGATAGCACGTCGACCCCATCCACTACTGCCTGATCTATCGCTGCTAGTATGTCGGAGCTCGCGCACCCAAATCGCCAGCAAACTTTGTAGACAGCAATTCTTGAAGTGTACCTCATCCCCACAGCCGAACCCTTTGCAAAACTGAACATGCTCGCCTTCTTCACAAAATTACCTGCTGCTGTGGAAGCTGTGTGGCTCCCATGGCCTTGCCTGTCCCGGGGTGACCGGAATTCCACCGACTCATTCACTCTCCCTGCAATTGCCTCGTAGCCTTTCAAGTAGGACCGTGCTCCGATGATCTTCTTGTTACAGGTGGTGGCAGAGAAGTTTGTGCCCGCTTCGCACACTCCTTTCCATCGGGAAGGTACTGGTGGCATTCCCGAATCGTGGAAACTGACATGCTCAGGCCAGATACCCGTGTCAAGGACACCGATAATCACATCCAAAGCCAAATTAGAAGCACTCCACAGATCTTGCCCAACCTTCAGGCCGAGAAAGCCGGGTGAGTGCGTGGTGTGAAGGCTGAGCAATTCGTCATCAGTCGCCGACAGGAAACCGTCGACTTTGTTCAAGGACTCCAGCTGTCTGTTCGACAGCTTCACAGCGAAACCAGAGAGTGCAGTTTCATAGACATACATGAGCTTGGGCCTAGTCTCTTCTTGTGCATCTGCTGCATCGCCGGAAGATGATAGTTCCGAGATTGAGTCGATTATTTCTTCGTGCCATCGTTCGGACTCTGTCTTGGCCTTGTCTATGTGAACTAGGTAAGTCCGTTGGTCTGCAAACGAGCTGGAAATCACCCAGAAACTGACCAGCAGATGAAAGAGTGCTCGAGCAACCATGGTGGTCGCTACAGGGAGGGAAGGAATTAAAAGAGAAAACGGAATTCAAAACGTGAAGATGATTGTAAGGACACCGCATTTAATGGTTTCAACACCTAACTATAATCTTACATATATGCACAGGAACATTTTCAGTGACCATATCAAGTGTTACTATCAAGGCCCTTCATTGATGGAGATCTATCGATGTCAACTGGTTGTAACATTGCTAAACATAGTGAGCCTAAACAGGTGTCGAGTTTCGTCATTATGGATGTCTAGAGGATCCCATCCATTATGCACTTAATCATCAAGAGACCGGACACTGTCGAGTGACTAATCCACGGCTGCTAAATGACGCCATCACACGTTCTTGTGTTCACTCGAAACAGTACTTGAAGACCCTACTCGTAAGCATAGTGATGACAATGAAGAGGCATACCTTGACGGTTGCGCCGCACCCGACGCAAGTACCCGACAGAGCTAATGAAATTGAGGGAGCATGGGGTATAAAAGGCAATTTAGTATTAGCTACGTATTTATACAAGGGTTGAGGGTGTGGGCCGGCTAGAAAATGCAGAGCACGCCTCTTTCCATGATGTATTATGATGCATGCATGGATGGAACGCTTGCTTCACTCTCACTCAAAGCACTTAGGTTTTTTTGCCGTAGCCACGCTTGATGATGATGATAGCCCATGTATTATCATCCAAGAACCACCGCATGAGAAATTCTACCTCTATGAATTTGAATTCAGAATCTTTAGTAGAAAGATAATATTATTATACTTAATTCTTTTATCTATAAGTGTAATCGGTAAAGGAGGAGGAGGAGATTACATATTTTACGATTTGGGCAGACCGGTTTGATTTCTTCTTCTTGGTGTCGTTGGATTTCTGGACAAAGGCCTGGGGACGCTTAAAGTGGCTTGCATGATTCACACTCCATGGTTTAAATTATTACTTGGGATAATCTTAACATTGATAGTAACCAACGTGAATATCTATCTAAACGGGTATTTTTTCTACGGCAATCCTGGGGACAGTTTTTCTTTGCAACAATTTCCTGCCGATTTCGACCGGCGGAAAGGAAATTGATGAACTCGGATTTGATTTATGTTACTCAAATTTGTGCCATTTTTTCTCTGGATTAATGGGTCATAACTAATTAAGTTAAGTGATATTAACGCATTAAAGAATAAATCTCAATCAATTATACGTATTTTTTATTCGCATAAATCAAACCGGACCAATATCCTATATAAATTAAAGATGTATTAAATTATCTCCATACCATTCTAATCTTGCCACATAAGACTTCCCGACTCGATAGCCTCTAGCAGTTAAACCACGTGGAGCCGAACGGGACGTGCGGATGGCCGTTTGAAGAGGCTTCTTGAAGACGCTGGCTAGAGCTTTGATATATATATATATATTGGTCAGTAAATAACAATCCATTTATTCTCATTTAAAGGAAAATTTAAAGCTTTTATGTGAATCTTGACTGATCAGATTCAGGTATATCCTAGGTCAAGTAGTCTATGTGTTAGGCTCCTGAAAAATGGCCGGAATATTGAACACACTTTAGACCGCGAGAGCCATTTGGGTAAACCTTAATCTAGGAGATCATGATCTCAAGCAATATATATATATATATATATATATATATATATAGACATAGACATACATGTATTCTCACTTAGAGAGTAATGAAATCATTCTCCTCTTAGCTTCCTATCTAAGTTTTAGAATTGCCCATATTGCTTCAAAGCGATCACAAGTTGTCGTGGACCGACAGCAACATCAGGCACACATCATAATGCTTCTCTTGTTAATATTATTCTTTTGGGTAAAAGGGGGAAGGTCCACATCTATCGATTGATCACTAGCTGCGGGCGCAGTCCGCCGCATCCATAGCCACATTAGATCGGAAGTACCTTTTTTTTTTAATGAGCAATTAGTGCACTGGCATTCTTCTGCAGAGTAAGGCAACAAGGCTGCAATGTCGAATGCTGTTTCTCCTAGAACTTTTAGACCCTATCAGGAATCTCTTTCTCGACAACAACTTCTCCGGTTTGCTGGGCGCATCCCGAGATTAATTATCCATGCATCTGTTGTTTGGTTGGCAACAGAGAGAAGGCTTGCTGCAAGAGATCGAATGCAAAGACGGGACAGACAAAATCTCATCATGCTATGAGCTATGCAAGCAGGCTGAGGGATCGAGGTTCTATCTCTTCTTCATGTCCTTGTGCAAAGCAAATATAGAATGGCAGTCTTCGGTCGTAGACTGTCATTGGATGGATTAGAATATGAAATTGGGTGAGTGAGCTGCGACTTCGGCATTGTTTTGGGGGAAGGAAAGGAAACTAAATTCTACCGTCTCCTTCTGTCTTTGTGCTCCTTTCCAGTCACCGTACCAGCCCAACCCATTAGTTTGATTGGGTAGTGTCAAACCGGCCGATAAGACTGGACTAAACACTGATATAGACTCCACACTCAACATGGATAATCGACCCGACTAGGAAGTAAGTCGCCTCCACAAGTTGTCCTTCCAGGATGACCACACAAAGTCGAAACCCACCAAGGTCTCTGCAATTTGTCCTCTCGTAGACAACCACGGAATCGGTCCCTATGGACGCCTCGGAGTTGGTCATGGCCCAGGGCCATGTGACTCATGCCCTTCACACTATCTCATGTCTTGCTCCCTAAGACGACTTGGATAAGTCACAGCAACCCATGTCAAATCATATCATATTCATATTAAGTATCCCTTATAAAAATTTACACTTTTATGTCTAAATACGTCTTCTACTCCATCTTTAAATACCAGCGTCTCCTATTATTCATACTCTCTATACCACTCGTCTAAGTTCTTGGAGAGGAGAGTCATCCCCGTTAACATAGCCTGACATTGGCTTCTTATAGGTCTCTGGGAACTAGTAGATGACCAACACCATGGTAGGTCCTACAGTGCCCGAGTTCCAGTCACCCGAAGTCCAAGGGTGACCCGAAAAACCCATCAAATACGAATTGGCACGTCTACCCAAGTGCTCCTGGGAGTAAATGTCGAGAAGCCACTTTTGCCATTGCCCCGATTATCCTCTCGATAGAGCGCAGTTTTTCCTATGTGGGTAATTGAATTTTCATGTATACACATTTGAATATATTAGTTCACTATATTATAAAAATTTATTAACCATACCAGATGACGCTCTCAATAATATTAACCAAATCTCGTAATCTCCAACACCTGCAGAGTCGAATGGGGATTTACACGTGAACGTGCCACGTGCATGGAATCAGTGAGGCATGTTGCCGCACATCACGGTCCACTTAAAATGCCATTTATGCTACACTTTGAAGCGAGCCCACATGTTGGATTTGATTTGATTGGATTGGCCGACCAAACCTCATCTTTTATTATTATTGTATGTGTGTCATTAAAAAGGTGAGGGCTGTGGAATTTTTTTTTATATATGTTAGGTGGGGGGATAAGGAAGGAGGGAATGTGATGGTCCGAAATAGCCGATAATATGTTGAAAAATTATATTAAATAATTTATTTATTTATATATTTAGGATAATAATAAAATTTAAAAATATATAATATTATAATATTATAAAAATATCTAAATTAAATTCAACTCATTTTAAAATTTTAGGTTATATAATTTATTTAGAGTAAATTACACAGTTAGTATAAAACGTTTTGCTAATATAATATTTTAATACAAAATTTTTAAAATATAATTTTGTGATACATTTTCTTTCAAATATGCTACACTTTAGTATATTTCATTATTTTTTTACTAACGCCATTAATTTTTGATGACGTGAACGATCTGCGTGGCGCTTTTTAATGACGTAGTTTCATATTTCAAATATATAGATTGTCATGTGACACATGATGAGACACACTATTTCTTTTTTCCTTTTTCTCTCCACACATCTTTTTATCTCTCTCGGCTCTCTCTCTATTTCTCTCTCTCACATTTGACTCTTTTTCCCTCTCTGACGCTCATTGATAACATAACTTCATATTTCAAATATGTGGATTATCACGTAACACATGATAAAATACACTATTTCTCTCCCTTCCTCTCTCTGCATCTCTCTTTTATGTCTCTCTCTATTTCTCTCTCTCTCTCGTCAGAGGGGGAGAGAGAGAAAGAGAGTTGAGAGAGAAAAAGGCCACAAGTTATAGAGAGAGAAATGAAGAAAGTATAAGTGGTTTCGCTATGTTAAATAGCTATTTATATATTTAAAATATCAATGAGTATATATGTCGTTCCCACTATAAAAAATTAATAAAATGTATTAAAGTATAGTATATTTAAAAGAAAATATATCAAAGGATTATATTTTAAAAATTTTATACCAAAATATTATATTAGTAAAATATTTTATACAAACTATATAATTAACCTATATAAAAAATACTAAAGATATGAAATGCCACATGTGCATCACGTGCCCTAGAATATAGTCGATCGTAGTTTCCACGTTTAATTGAGACTATCCTTTTCCCAGTAGCAAAAGAAAAGAGCAAATTGGACGGCGAAGATGAAGGGGACCCACAGGGTGTCGTGCTCGACAACAACTCCGCTCGGCTGCTTTCCAGATGTGCAGTGGCTGAAATATTTCTTAATTTCTCTTAGACCTTTTTCTAAAAAGAAATTAAAATTAAAATAATAAAAAAGAAATTTCTAGAAGAATTTCGTATTTTTCTCTACAATATGCCATCGATTCTGACCCTCCTGCTCGCACCGCCGAATTACAGGAACGTCTGGCCTTCATAATACTTGACCGCACGGTTTATCTTCCCTTTGGATCCTACTTCAAAAACCTTTGATTAACAAGTTGAATAGATTCTACTAATTTTAATATAAAATATTTTATAATAAAATAAAATTTATAAAAATAAATAAATTTCATTCCATTTTCTGGATATAACAAGATAATTTATCAAGAGAAAAATCTATTATTATAATATATTCTGTGTGTCAACCTTATGAACATTTCTTATGTGGGCATTAAGTGTCTATTATTGATTGTTCTGCATCGAAGTACAGGGCCGACACCACCGGACATCACAGCACAGAGCTCGAACAGACAATCACTAAGGCTACACCCCACGCGACTCACTGTACATGAGAATTCAGTCAAACACTGACCGCCACCACACCCACCCCACCCGCCGCCCCCACCATGGCGCGGGAGGCGGCTGATGCTCAGCATCGGCAGAGGTGACTCTTCTGCCCACCCAAGTTCTTCACCCGCCATTAGCCGGTATCGCACCCAGCTTCGTACTCCACTCCATGTAGCCTCTGCTCCTACTGGCTGCTGTCGATGATGCTGTTTTTTTTTTGGAAAATTCTAGTATGATGTTTTATCTAAAGAAAAAGGTGATGTTAAATAACTTTAATTAACCATGTTTTGTTTTGTTTTTAAAATTTTTGGCATGGGATGCAGAACAAACGGGAGAGAATCAGTAGAGAGAGGAAAAAGAGAATCTTCAGCCTCTACCTTCCATTCAGCATTTTTCCATCTCTCTCTCACCCTTTTCCTTAGACCCGTACTCTCTCTCTCTCTCTCTCTCTAGCCAGGCATTTTACTTCCTTTGAAAGCTCGAGCCCCTCCCACCAATGGCGCACCCCGATCTCACCTCCCCACTCCTCTCGGTCTCAGCTTGTCGGCCCCAACACTCCGTCATCACAATTGACGAGAGCCCACAAACCACCAATGGTAAAACCCACCCCCAAAATCACAGCCATCATGCTCACCTCCAGAACAACTGGGTGGCGGCGGCGGCGGCCGCCCACTGTAACCCCTACGAGTTCCTGGGCGGCCGTCCCTTCTCCGTCCCGCCGCCCACCACTGTGGACCCGTTCAAAAACGAGACTGAGAGAATTGACGGGTTCTACGAGTTCCTGAAGATTGTTATTTGCCTGCCCATCGCAGCTTTCAGGCTTCTGATCTTCGGAGCTGCTCTGTGCGTGGGATATGCATCCACGAGGTTGGCCCTAGAAGGCTGGAAGGATAAGCAGAATCCGATGCCCGTCTGGCGGTGTCGTATAATGTGGGTCACCCGAATTTGCGCCAGATGCATCCTTTTCTCTTTCGGGTGAGTCTGATTGAATCTCTTGATTCTGGTGTCATTGGAGTTCCGGCTAAATTTTGAAATTTTCAGGTTTCTTTCTTTTTGAACGAGAGAGGAGGTGCTTTGGCTTTGTTAATGGACCTCAGTTGGGCCTTTTCTTTTTTATCTCAAGTTTTGGTTGACTTTGCATATGATAGTTCTTGTGCTGTGGTAAAATTTTTTTTTTAATAATCTGTCATGTCAGTTTGTGGGTATTTATTTGTGCTACTTGTATCTTCTGGATTTCACTCAAACTTCGTAAGTTTTGCTGCTTTGTTGAATGTTGCCAGTTCAAGTGTCAACTGTGGTTTTGACTTTGGTGATGAATTTGGGATTACGTGTATGTTAAATAGATATGAAATCTGTTCAAATCAAACAAAGGAGTCAGTCGAGCAGAAGTTGAGAAGTTTAGCTGGCTGTGCCCAACAGCCCTTTTCTGCTGTTGCTGAATTTTCAAATTTTGCGATCCCTTTCAATGAGTAAAATTAGGATTTCAGTTTAAAGATGGCAATAACTTTCAGCAGAGAAAAGATTGAACTTGGAATGGACCAATGCTTCTTTCATTTTTTTTTATCTGAAATTTTATTTTTATTTTTATTTTTTCCCTGGACACTTTATAAAGGTATGATTTGGTCACTACTACTAGACCAATGGTGTCTTAATCTCTTGAATCCCTACTTGAAAGTTGAGAGGCAATGGATGCTAAAAAGAAATGAATAGTCTTTCTCAAAGTTTTATCTATTGATAGTGCGTGATGAATATCTCGGAGCATAACTTGGTTGTGTTTCATCATGCAGCTATCAGTGGATTAGACGAAAAGGAAAACCTGTTCCAAGGGAGATTGCACCAATTGTTGTGGCAAACCATGTATCATATATAGAGCCTATCTTTTACTTTTACGAACTTTTTCCTACCATGGTTGCATCTGAATCCCATGATTCTATGCCTTTTGTCGGAACTATAATCAGGGCAATGCAGGTATTTACTGATCTTTTCCTGCAATTTCAGGTTTGAGTTTTCACTGCTTGTTCATGAGCTTAAAGTTGGTTTCTTATATTGTAGGTAATATATGTAAATCGGTTCTCACAATCATCAAGGAAGAATGCAGTTAACGAAATAAAGGTAGAAAGCTTCTGTTACTTGCTATCAGAATATTGGTTTAGACATGTGGTTGCTACTAATTTCAATTATATTCTGGAAGTAATGGTACAAAATTCAAGATGATCACATTTTTGCCAAAAATGGCCTTCCTGCTTGCTGGTAAACATTATAAAATTCACATTGCTTGTAGTTTCGTCGGAAATGCCCTTGTCATTTACTAATTTATAAAAAGCATTGATATGTTACATCTTTATCTTTGCAATTGTCATGGGACAAAGTAGATGTACAGTAATTTCCTTTCAATTTTCAATGTAGCAATTCAATTATTTTGAAGACTACAGTCTGAGCTGCCCCAAGTAGATTTTAGTTATTGTGTTGCGTTATTGGAAGAAAAGTTAAATGTTCTTCATCAATTTATTAGCTATTTGATACAGAAATCTGGTTTCAAGGATAATTGAATACAGAGAAAGGCCTCTTGCGATAGATTTCCTCGTGTGCTGTTATTTCCCGAGGGAACAACTACTAATGGACGATTTATAATCTCATTCCAACTTGGAGCATTCATCCCTGGCTATGCTATTCAACCAATTATTGTTCGATATCCCCATGTGCACTTTGATCAATCTTGGTAAGCCTCTACCATATTTCATATTTCATTGTTCACCATTGCCTCCAATGTTTTTTTTTTTTTTTTTTGACATCGCTTTGTTTTGGTTATAGGGGAAATATCTCCTTGGGAAAGCTAATGTTCAGGATGTTCACGCAATTTCACAATTTTATGGAGGTAATGCTTATCTTAATGGGAAATATAAGCATAATTTAGATTTGGTCTAACGGAGATTTTTCATTTTGATGTTTGGATGGAGGATGTGTAGGACGGAGAGGGTTTGGAGGCAAAGGGTTGTCCTTACACATCCCTCCACTCAAAGTGGCATTTGCTTGATGTAGAATGAATCCTTTTATGTTCAATTCTTCAAGAAAAATCCCAATTGAATGGAGGGATTTGGAGGAATAATAATACCCTACAGTTGAATTCTCTTCCTTTGAATTACTCCATCCAAGAACTAATGTTATTATTGTTCATAATTGTTGATTGTCATAGGTTATATGTTGATTTCTAATTTCCTACAGTACAAATTCTTTAGGCATGTACTCAGAAATTCCTTATTTTTAGTTTGTTGTCCTTAAAGGATGATTTCTCTGTGATAATATTTCTCTGTCAAAGAACTCAATAACCGGTTCTTATTATTTTTGGTTGTATGATTACTTCATCAATACTTGAGGCTTGATTTATGTGTGATATATGACCTTACATGGCAAAGTGAGCTATCTGTCAGTGCTTCTTTCTTCTGAGATTTACTAAATCTCATTTCATCTTCCTTTTGTTTGAACAGGTGGAGTACCTTCCTGTTATTTTCCCTCTTGAGACCCAAAAAGAGACTCCTGTGCATTTTGCAAAGAGGGTGAGCTTATGTTTCCTTTGACTTGTTGCAAAGATTCACTATTCTGATTTTTCTTTTAATGTGAAAGCACTCTCCATATTTAGCTATCCCAGATCAAGATAATAAAATGATTGTTAGATGAACCACAGTCTGTTTCTTTTATTGTGTTCTAGAAAGAAATATCTACTTCTAGTTAATCATTATTCAGTGTTGGACTTTTCTGCAGACTAGAGATGCTGTCGCAAGGGCTCTCAATGTTGCCCAAACATCTCATTCCTTTGGAGATATATTGCTTCTCACAAAAGCATCTGAATCACAGCAGGTACTCTTTTTAACCTGTGCTTAGAAATGGACAATATAAAAGGTCCTGAGAAGGCTCATGTCTATCTATAATAAGGGCTCTATTGCATTTTCTTTTTGTCTCTTGAGGATGTTTATTCACCTTTTGTTTTAAAAGCTCAATAGTTGCAATCGAATGGTGATTTTAAAAATCATCAGATTATACTTTATATGTCTGATTTTTTAGTTAAAAAAGTAGGTACTTATTGGAATGGCCACATTTAATTTTTTTATTCCAACTTTCTTTTGTCTAAATTTCATATATGCTGCAGGAGAATCCATCAAGTTACATGGTTGAAATGGCTCAGGTGGAATCTGTGAGTTGTCAAATGCCACTATCTTTCTATTTTCCCCCCAAATCTGAATTTGCAAATGCATTTCTTCTTTATCAAGGAAAAACTCGTACACGAGCCTAGCAGCTGTTGGTTTTGTTTCTTTGGGCAATGTTGGGAATCAAGAAATTTTAGTATTGTTGCTTAGCCATGACAATTTATGAGTTTCTAATCTTTAAATATCTAAATCCATGTTGTCTTCTTCTGCAAGTTGTTTTAAGATTGACGAGAGTCTGTACAGCTACACGGTCAATGATTAGTGCATTAGATTGTGGCTCACTTAATCGTGCTGGACTTTTTAGTAGCTGTCTTTCCTTTTTCAGCTATTTCATGTCAACAGCTTGGAAGCTGTTGATTTTCTTGACAAGTTTCTCTCCATGAAGCCAGATGCCAGGTATTGTTGCCATTTCCTTTTCCTCTATATTTTCATATGTATTATTATTGTTCAAATTATTATGCAACATTTACGAAATCTTTAGATGAGCTGAAGTGGAGAAAATTTGTTGGTTGCAATTGTAATAACTAACAGTTGCTTGAATTATGCCTACTTTAACCTGCCAGGTTCTCTGTTCGAAATTAGTTATTAATGAGATATAAAGATAAAAGAAATGAGGTATAAGAGACGCCAAGTCAAAAACCACTTTAAGATTGTGGACGTGAATTATTGAAACTAGCAACTTTTACATTAATTCTTAACTCTCTTCAATACTTGCACATTCCTTCTCTTCCTCATGTTCTCACTTTCACTTCTTTTTCTCATTGTACATTATATGAACTCTCTATTAGACTTTAAGCACTTAACAAAACGCATGTCTTTATCTACATCATTCTAATCTTCAGGATTACAAGATAAAAAAGACAGATTGTAAGCTGTAGTTTGTTTCTCTGTGCAGCGGTCATGTTAACTTTCATGGTTTCTTGAGTGCCTTAAGATTGGAAGTTTCTAATCTCACCAATGAGGTCAGTTTTTCTTTAATCTCTAGCAGATGCCGGTGAACCTTTGTTGAGTTTTCTTCTTTTCATTCAATTAAATATATTTAATTTTTCCCTGAAGACCATGACTATTGATGATGACAGATATTCCACTTCATTGACAATGAGAATAATGGCTACATTACATTCAAGCAGGTAGTTATTTGGGTTGGCTCCATTATTATGTTTTCTGAAGTTTTCCTGAAACCAACTGTAATATAAAACTTTTATGATTTCCTGATGATCTAGTGATCGCATGATGACTACAAGCTGGTTGATAGCATTGTCCTTTCTTGCAGTTCTTATTTGCGTCAGCACATGTTATGAGGCAACCGCTTTTCAAGCATGCCTGCGAGCAAGCATTTCTGGAATGTGATGTTGGAGGGAATGATTACATTTCTGAAGAGCAGGTCAGTGAATTTATGTTTTCATCTACTTCCAATAAAAAATAAAAAATCCATATGCTAACTGGAGGTTGGTTATTTTTTGGTCTTGCATTAGTTTGCTGACAGCATTGGACCAGCCATTGCTGAGATGACCAAGGATGAGGTAATGGGATTAACTCACCTATTTAATTTTTTAGAAAACCATGCACAATCAGTGATAGTCTCTCTGGTCATAGCCGTCTGCAGTTTGTACTTGATTATATTTTTTTCGCTAAATATCCCTGGTAAATTAGCTTGCACCTTCTCAGGAATTGCATATAGCTTCTTCCAGGAATTGAACAAGCCATATGCTCTCGTTCAAACATCCTTATATGATATGAGCCCTGCAATTTGATTGTTACGTGTTTCATTCCTCCAAAAGCTGATTGTTCGTTCTTGCTTTCTGGAGCATAAGTTATCCTGACAAACACCATCCTGGTGGTTCTTATTTTGCAGGTTCATCGGCTGTTTGGTCTGTTCGATGCAGATGGTGATGCAAGATCCAGCAAGGAGGAGTTCCTTTCCTGCTTGAGAAAGAATCCCCTTCTGATAGCACTCTTCTCACACTGTTTAGGACAAGCGCACACATCAGAAGATGAAGAAATGACACCCGACCAGATTGTATAATTACAAGACATGCATATGTTCATTTCTCTTGTTTTTGGTCTTCCTTGATTTGATTTCTTGAGTGTAATCTTAATCTTTGTGTGCTTAGTTTGTAAACCCGTATAACTGACCTCTATCTGTTCTGAGTGAGATTAGAGAGGTAAAAAAAATGAGAGAGATGGGGGCTCAGTTACTGTCCTTGTTTTTTTACACAAGCAGGGGTCCCCCTTTCATGAGGTCCTACAATTTTTAGGGTATTGAACAATTAAACATCATTATGACAGATGATATTTAAGGGAACATTTAATTCACAAGATCTCTGTTATAAGTCAATCTGCTCTCCATTGACTCCGGCTAACACATCTGACGCTGATAGAATGGTGTACTATTTGCCCGACTTGATTGAGCCGGCCCCATCAGCCCTAACAGCAACAGGTGAGACATCGCCGACACTGACTGCGTTCTCCACTGATGCATGTACTGTTTCTTCTGATGGAGCTTCAGGATGAAGTTGGTAGTATTTTTCTCCCTCTTGTTCTTACTTAAGCATGCCATACAGTTGACAAAGCTTTGCATCTGGGTGTTTTATAGCCCATCCAGTTCATTGGACCAGTGATATAGCCCATGCAATATTATATAATACAATATAATATATATATATATATATATATATATATATATATATACTGGCTGGATCGCGATATAATTATTGACGAGGAGCGCATGTGCATACAGCTGCTGTCTGCCGACAGCCAATCGTGGCATGAAACGACGACGTCGCTTGCATCATCATCTTCCTCTGTTCCATTAAGCAATCAATCGCTCAGGGCCAGTCTGTAAGAATAAGGGAAGATTACAGTTTGAGTGCAGAGAGAGACAGAGAAGATACAAAGCGAAGATCACCTCTCTCTCTCTCTCTCTCTCTCTCCAATCTTCCTTCCTCGTCACTCCCTCTCCCCCTTGTTGCTGCTTCCCTCTGTCTGCCTTCATTTTTCCGATCCTTTCAGCAATGGACTCGATATAGCTGCAATCTTCGTCAGGGCTTTTCAATTCCTCTAGATCTCTGCATGATTTGACCAGTAAGTAACCTTCCGTCTCTTTCCCAAAGTCTCCGTCCTCCGTTTGCTCTGTCGATGATTTTGTGCACTCTCTCCGGTGTCAGATCCTAGTCCGGCAATGGCGTTGAAGCGGGCGCACTCTAATGTGGGCGTTCACAGGAGCATAATCAGTGGATCTTGGCTGCCTCTCGCTGTCCTCGTCTTCTTCTGTGTGATCTCTCCCTTTGTCTTCTTCTTTGGTCCTGGCATCCGACTAGGTCAGTGCCATGCAGTTATCTCTACTGATTCCTCTTATTGCTTAGGTGCTAATGCGAATCGCTAAAGATGGGTTCACAATTTCCTCCGTAGTTATCATTTTACTTTGAGATTTACTGGGTGGTCTTCCTCTGAGCAGTCGACAGTTGTCACCTCGTAAGGATTTAATGGAGTTGCCAAATGGTCAACTCCTGATTGTGCATCTGTTGAACGCAACCCAAGCATCCTAACTTTAAAGGAGTGTAGCTTGGGTCATTGCATCCACAGCATCTATTGTGTCCTGTGATGAACATCATCATCATTTGTACCGTCCGCGCTCCTTAATACTTACCTTTTTCCACCAAGTGCAAAAGAAATAACAGAATGCTGCTTGTTTTACCTTTTTTTTACATGTAAAAAATGCATAAGCGTATTTCACCTTGATTTATCAGTGTAAGTAATTATTGTTGAATTGCAGGTGTTAATGAAAATTCGAATGGGTTAGGAAATGAGGTAATGCGTTTCAATATGCCCCTGTTTTTCCTTCTGTTTCCTTCAATAATAGTTTCTGCTGTTCAATTTACTCATGGGAAAGATCTTCTGGAAATGCAGAATATTGATTGGAGAGAAAGAATGGCAGCGCAACATCTTAAATCTCTTTTCTCTACAGAGGTAAGGTTATATTGAAGGATTTTCTTCAAGATAATAAGGCGTTCTCTAAAAATCCATGAGTCATTAGATGACAGGCATTGTATGATCCCAAGTTTTGCTTCCATCCAGGTGATCAATATAATTAGTGCTGCCACAGATGATTCAAATCCCCTAAATCTCGATGCTTTCAGAAAATCCAATTTTTCTACTTCATGGAGAATAACTGGAGCTGATGCATCGACTGTGAACAACTCAATTTTTGAGGTTAGTATAGTATAATACAACAGCTGTTTATGCTTTTAATATCTTCTATATCCTCTCTCTTCTTAATTTCTTGAAGTATGTCTATTTGATCAAATTGCTCACCTACTTGTCATTTTTCAGACAAGCCGAGGAGATGGAGATAGCAAACTAAAGCTACCAAAGAGCAGAAATACTGATTCTTCAGGTTAATTTCTTTGTTGGCTGTCCCCTCATGGTTTTGCCAGTGCATTCCTGTGGTTGACTTTTGATTTGATGTCCATGTGCAGATGACCGATCGGATTTTCTTGATAACCCTGCGAAGCTTACTCGTCGGGTATTTTCTTTTTCCTATTTTGCCCTCTCTTACAATTACTTTACTTCATATTAAATCCATATCTACATTAAAAATTGTGATGTGACTTGAGGGAAGAGACTGATGCACTCTCTTAGTTTTTGCTTTCTGCTTTTGTAGAGTCCTTTTTTTTGGTTGGTGCCTATACTTGTTCAGGAATTCACTCAGTTCTCAATCTTGTCTTTCATGAATTTGCAGCAACTGAGAGAGAAGAGACGTGAAAAGCGTGTGGCTGACTTGGTGCGGCATGATGATGAAGCAACAATTAAACTGGAAAATGCTGCCATTGAACGCTCTAAATCAGTTGACTCGGCTGTTCTGGGGAAGTATAGTATTTGGAGGAGAGATAATGAAAATGAGAACCCTGATACAACAGTAAGGTTTATGAGGGACCAAATGATAATGGCAAGGGTGTATCTAACCATAGCAAAGATGAAAAGCAAACTGGACTTGTTCCAAGAGTTGCAAACTCGACTGAAAGAGAGTCAACGTGCCTTGGGAGAGGCCACAGCTGATGCTGATCTTCCTCACAGGTAGTCATATTTTTCTTTGACAATACTATGACCTTCATATTAGATGTCAATATCTGTTCACTGCACTGAAGGTTCTATCAACTTATTGTTTTTCGCCAATTTTTAGTGTGCATGAGAAAATGAAAGCAATGGGGCAAGTTTTGTCAAAAGCGAGAGAGCAGTTGTATGATTGTAAGCTAGTCACCGGAAAGCTGAGAGCAATGCTGCAAACAGCAGATGAGCAAGTGCGGAGTCTGAAAAGGCAGAGCACATTTTTGAGTCAACTAGCAGCCAAGACTATTCCTGATGGAATCCACTGTTTGTCCATGCGCCTGACAATTGATTATTATCTCCTACCTCCGGAGAAGAGGAAGTTTCCAAAGAGTGAGAATCTGGAAAATCGCAACCTTTACCACTATGCGCTTTTCTCAGATAATGTATTGGCTGCATCAGTGGTTGTCAACTCAACAATCATGAATGCAAAGGTGATTATGCATCATCTTTCTAGGTGCAGTAGTCTACAAATTATAATACTGATTGTTCTATTTTTAGTTATTTATTCATGTACTTATTAAAAAAATTCATTATTCTTATTCTTCAAATACTTCTTTTCAAACTTTGCACTCCCTCTGCACTTACACATTTCGTTTGTGGGATGTTTTTTCCTTGGTACAAGAATGATCCATGAGCCTTTCAGGGTTTAGGGGAATGTACCAAAGGGGGTATGATGGTGATAATTGTGGGATCGAATTAGGATGTCTTACTTCGAGTTGGCGAATGTACATCATTGCTGAACCACTTCCTTGTATTTTGGAAATTTAATGAATATAGTTTATGTATATAAGTGCCTTTAGCATTGGCGTGCTCACTTGCCCTTCCCTGCCTTTTCTTGACTATAATATTTAATTGGTCAATGATCAAAGTTTCTTACTGAAGAAGGTTCTGATATGGCGGCATCTTTGGTTACTTGCCATGTGTTTATTAGACTGTTATTATCTTTGCAGGATATTTTAGGATCTGTTTTCTTTTCTGAACTGCAGGATCCCTCAAAACATGTGTTTCATCTTGTTACTGATAAACTGAACTTTGGAGCAATGAACATGTGGTTTCTATTGAACCCTCCGGGAGAAGCCACAATCCATGTTGAGAATGTTGATGAATTTAAGTGGCTCAATTCATCGTATTGTCCAGTTTTACGGCAGCTTGAATCCGCTTCCATGAAAGAGTTCTATTTCAAGGCAGATCGTCCAACCACACTTTCATCTGGGTCTTCCAACCTCAAGTATAGGAACCCAAAGTATCTATCGATGCTTAACCATTTGCGGTTCTATCTCCCGGAAGTCTATCCCAAGCTGGATAAGATTCTATTTCTTGATGATGACATTGTTGTCCAAAAGGACTTGACTGGATTGTGGGCAGTGGATCTGCATGGAAAGGTGAATGGTGCTGTTGAAACTTGTGGGGAGAGCTTTCACCGTTTTGACAAGTATCTTAACTTCTCCAATCCTCATATAGCAAGGAACTTCAATCCTAATGCTTGTGGGTGGGCGTATGGGATGAACATCTTTGATCTTAAAGAGTGGAAAAGGAAGGATATTACAGGAATTTACCACAAGTGGCAAAACATGGTGAGTCGCAGATCAATTTCTTCTATTTTTGTTTCTTGTATTTTTCTTGAGCCATAAGAAGTTAAATTTTGAGTGCACTTTCATAACCTATCACCATTAGACTTTTGGTTCTGCCTTGAGTGCACTTTTGATTCACGTGCCAGGCCATGCTTCCTAGGCTACTTAGTTTGGTTTAGGCTTACAAGTTATACTCCCCCATGTCGTGGTCATCTTTTATGAAAACTGATGCATCACAATCATGTTGTATTCAAAATGATCTAATTGGCTGGCAACTCTTTTTTTTACTCCCCAAATTTTGTTTGGATATGGAGAATGGCCTCTGCAGTTATGTTGTCCTGCATAAAGATGCGTTCAATACACTCCATATTTTTAAAGGGAAAAAGTATAGAGGCAAGTTCTCGTTTCTTGATTAGGAAACATTATCTTAGGAACTACAATCTGATACTTTCAATTCATAGAAGCAAAAGAGGGAGACAATATTGTTTAAAAGTTACAATGCTATAACTTACCTCTCTTGTTCTGGTTGATAGAATGAGGACCGGGTGCTCTGGAAGCTAGGGACGTTGCCTCCAGGGTTGATGACTTTTTACGGGCTAACTCATCCTCTCAACAAGTCGTGGCATGTGCTCGGTCTAGGTTACAATCCAAGCATCGACCGCACAGAGATTGAGAATGCAGCAGTTATCCACTACAATGGGAACATGAAGCCTTGGCTTGAGATTGCCATGACAAAGTACCGGCCATACTGGACAAAGTATATTAAGTACAATCATCCCTATCTCCGGAGCTGCAAACTTAGCGAATGAAGGTGGTCAACTTGAAGTGCTCCCTCTTTTTTCCCTCCAGAGAAATGAAGAGCTTTGGTAACAGGTTCCTATCCATCTGATACCTATTTTGAGGGAATGACATTATTGGGTTTTCTAAAGCCTCCCAACATAATCATTGGTTATTCTTCATAACAATTCAATTGATTTCATTAGTACCTCAACTCAGACCTCATGCTTGACCCTGTGAACCTCCTGCCGACATAAGATCCAATTTCTATGTAACCTGCGGGCGGAATAGAGCATAGGGATATTCTTCAGGCAGGTAGCTTGTATTTATTTTCTTCTATGAGACTTGGATCTGTCATAAGATTGCTATTTGTAAATGGCATGCGGCTGCTGCGGCTTTTGATGGTATTCAGTTCCACCTCTTCGGGTGGATTGTTTATCTGAACCTTCTCTCTGTAGTGGCATTTTGTATCCCCACGGGAGATTGGATTTGCTCCTAGGCAATCCCATCTAGGGCTAGGGCTGAGCCGGTATTGTGTGATCGGTCAGAAATTACCCCCATCGTGGTCCTTGTTGAAGATTGTACGATTTACTTCCTACCTACCCTTCATTCGATGAAAGAATGGGTAAGATTACACGAGATATATAGCTCGTGGGACTTTTTTAAGCAGAGGTGAAATGGGATTGCACACTCAATTTGAGTTTTGTGCACTCTTCTTAGGGCCAGTGTTCACGAGCTATGATCCGCTCGTTGTTTCTTAGCGCAGCCAGTGGAGAACCGCGGTTGAAAGTGAATGGGCACGTATCTCTATCCAAGGATATATCAACTTTCGGAGTGGGTGGGAAATTTGATTTGCTGGATGTCTTGAACTAGGAGGAACAAGAACGTGCAACCATTGAGCAGTGTGGACCTAAGAGATGTGTACTTGCAATTTTAGGGCATGTATGACACTCCACTTTAGTTTTTGGGGGGCTGAGGAATTTGGAACATATTCAATAAAAATGGCCCCTTCCAAGTCCCATCTCACCTCAAGGGTGGAGATGATCGTTTTCAAGTGTGAGGCTGAACTCTCCCTCAAAAAAGCAGCGAAGCTTCCCACCAATGTTACTTCTGCATAATATTATTGTGTTGTTCATTCCACTGGGCAAGTTGGGGTGGACAAAACTTATAATGACCCGCCCAATGATCCGTATTTGATCCTTGTGAGGCCGAAGCGTCCCTATCAAGATTGAAAGTTAATTGACAACACCTTCTTTTCCAACTTGAAGATCCCAAAAACAGTACTAAAATCCCACAGCCAACCTTGTCACTCTCCTCCCTCCTTCCCTCCCTCCCCTCTTCCCTTGATCTACGATCCGCCGAGACCCCAGCTCCATCCCAATCCTGTCTATACAATCCACCCAATGTCCATTTCCTAAACTTGCATGCCCGATGCCTTGCTCGGTCGTCACCCCTTCCCATCGATGAGCAACCCGAAGATCGTTGACAAGGAACCGGCTCCGCAACGACTTTCCGGTGTCAATGACCTGTTATTCGATGCCTCAGCTCTTCGAAACCAACACGAGATACCACCGCAGTTCGTATGGCCCGACGAAGAGAGGCCAGGCATGTCTCTGGAAGCGCCAGAACTTGGAGTCCCCGTGATCGACTTGGCGGCATTCCTCTCGGAAGACTCCACTTCTGTGTCCAGAGAAACTTCCCTTGTCAGTGAAGCCTGCAAGAAACATGGCTTCTTCCTTGTAGTGAATCACGGGATTGACCCTAGCCTCCTAGCGAGGGCTCAGGAGTTGATGGGCGTCTTCTTTGGCATGGGGCTCTCTGAGAAGCAGAGAGCCCAAAGAAAGATGGGTGATCACTGTGGGTATGCCAGCAGCTTCACCGGAAGGTTCTCCTCGAAGCTCCCATGGAAGGAGACGCTTTCTTTCCAGTACTCCGCAAATGATAGCCAGTCCTGGAAGACTGTAGAGGAGTACTTCTCGAGTGTTATGGGGGAAGAATTCAGGCACTTTGGGTAAGAGCACTAACATGCTAAAGCACCTTCAGTCAGTACTGAAGCCTCTGTGCTCCTGAAAAGGTACAATTAAGGTCCGCCATGGAAACCGTAAAATATCATCTTGTCCAACCATCACGATCAATAGATTAAGAGCACATACCGACATTTGCTAGCTCGGTTCCTTATGAAATTGGTGGTGAGCTGACAATGATGTACTGGTTTCTTTGGTACTGTTCTTAGGGAGGTGTATCAGGAATACTGTGAAGCTGTGAGCAACCTCTCGCTGAGGATAATGGAGCTGTTGGGAATGAGCTTAGGAGTCGGGAGGGAACTTTTCAGGGAATTTTTCCAGGAGAATGACTCCATAATGAGATTGAACTTCTATCCACCGTGCCAGCAGCCTGATCTAACTCTCGGGACTGGCCCTCACTGTGATCCCACTTCCCTCACGATCCTTCACCAGGACCAAGTCGGCGGCCTCCAAGTCCTTGTCGATGACAAATGGCAAAACGTCAGTCCGAACCACAACGCATTTGTTGTCAAAATCGGCGACACTTTTATGGTATGACGGTGACCATTATCAAGGTCTGCTCTGCTCTGTTACCGAGGATGCTTTCTTTGCAATTAACATGTAGAATTGTTTCTCCCTTCGGATAGTAAGTGTCATTTTGGTCCCGGAAAGATTTTGCAGCAAATATCTTAAGTCTCCCAAAGATATTCACCACCTAAACTGATCCTCAAATGTCCATTTCCATCTATCAAGATACTCCACCACTAATGGACCATTACGTCCGATCACTTTCCTGCAATTTTCAATTACGTGAGACCGACACAATTAGCAAAGTGGACAAGTGCCAAGTCCTACTTAAAAGAGAAGAGAGTTTTCTGTCATTTCTATGTTCTTGGTGTATCGTGATTATAATTAACTGGCCTGCATTGAAAAGCCACTTTCATAATATCTGAAAGCCGTATATGTCAACGCGATCCTGCAGGCCCTGTCAAACGGAATGTACAAGAGCTGCCTGCACCGGGCGGTGGTGAATAGCCGAACAGCGAGGAGATCCCTGGCCTTCTTCCTCTGTCCAAGAATGGACAAGACTGTGGCCCCTCCAGCCGACCTGCTGCTAAGCTCGAGTCATAGAAGGTACCCAGATTTCACATGGCGCACTTTCCTCGAGTTCACCCAGAAACACTACAGATCCGACACGAGGACCCTCGATGCCTTCTCGGACTGGCTTCGACAGAAGAACCCTTAATTAGCTACTCAAGGAAAAACAAAAAGGGATCTGATAACACTGAGATGCTTTATATGTTTGTCATGGATGGCTGATTAGACGCGCAAGTTTCTCTAATCAAACCGATCCCCTCTTTTCTTGCTAAATTTACATCGTAATTAAACACATCAATTCTAAGGTAAATCTCATCATATTGGAACAAATATAAAGTGCATCCTGAAAATATACAAAATTAAGTACACCCATTTGCAACTAGTTCACAATATTCTAATATATCAAAGCCACGCAAGACACGTATATGTATAGTCGACACGTAAATATCATTACGTAAAATAATCGAAAAATCCGATGCCAATTCTCGTTCCCCTGGTCAGTCTCCGGGAACAGGGAGCATCACTCGGATGAAGGCGAATGCGATCGCTACTGAGCTTGCAGCGTTTCGATGTCCCAATGGTCAAAATGAAAAGAGACCTTTACAAGCAATGAGTTGACTCTTACCTTTACAAGTGATCAGAAACGGGTCCAACGCGAACACTGCGAAGAGGAGAGCCCAGAGAGCAGGGCTCCGGCCGGACAGCATGGGCCGGCCACAGAGAGCCATTGATTGCACCGCTGCAAGCCATTCTCTGAACATCCCTGCCAGCACAGGGTCAGACCGGCAATCCCCGTGCACTTCAACTTCTTCTCAATGACTTCCATACTCAAGTAAGGGAGACTCTATATGAAAGCACAGACGAGTGCTTCAGAACACGGGCTGTACAGCTGATCTGAACAAGAGGTCAATCGTCTCAGGCCAGAATCTTCAAGTGGACACGGCTTGCTTATAGAGAGAGAGCAGGAAAAGGTTCATTTTACAGATCTAGAGAAAAACCAAATATTTGGCTGTTCTCCATCACTTGGAGCTTAATACAGCATTTTTTTTTTTAATTTTCTTTCAGCTTCTGCAGCAATATACTAGGATTGAAGGTTTAAATTACACGCATAGAATCCCATGAAGAGTACGGAATGGTGAATGCACCGCAATTTCTCCACATACGCAGATAGGTAGATCACACAAACAATGGAAATCCCAGTTGACGAGTGATGCTATCCAGGCAGCACTCATGATGAAGCACATATACGGTGGAGTTTTACCTCCCCTCCATATTATTGTTTAAGGGAAGCCTCCACGAGGCAGAACCTGCAAGAAAGCATCAAAATCGATATCATGAGGGTCAAAATAGACTCAAACAGAATGCTGATTACAAATTGTATGACAAGCATTCTTGGCTCATGTCAGTCTGTCTCTTTGCCCCGAGGGAAGACAAGATTCTTTCTCAGGTCACTTTGTCATGCCCAAAGCCGGAGCATGACTGATCATATAAGCAGAGGCTCTTAGCTCTACATTTTCTCTGTAGTACAGCTATATCAAAAGTTATGGTTAAAGAGATCTTCATCTATAGGTCCTGTTTATTGGACATTTTAACAGAAATTCCAGACCTTGTTATGCCACTTACTAACTAGCCACCTTACTTGAAATGTCAGGCTTCTTCTAGCGAAACTGGAGAAAGCAAAGGCTTATCTGAGAAGAAAGCTTCCAAGTTCCCCACCACAAGCTCGCACAGATCCAAGAAAGACTCTGGGGTGAAGACAGCACGATGTGGGGTCATCACAGCGTTGTCTAGCCCAAGCAGCTCCATTGGAACGTGAGGCTCACTCTCAAATACGTCCAACCCTGCACCCCCAAGCTCTCCCTTCACCAGAAGCTGGACCATCTCCTTCTCATCAATGATGGGCCCTCGCCCAATATTTACCACCACTCCATCCTTCCCCAGGGCTGTCATCACTTCCTTATTGATCATGTGACGGGTTTCATGTGTCAACCCACAGCATATTACAAGGGCATCGCTGTTGGATGCTAGATCAAGAACATCAGAATAAAAGGGATAGGAAACGGATGGTTTCTCCTTTCTTGAGTTGTACGATATGATGCAGCCAAAAGCCTCGAGCCTGTTTGCTACCTCCATGCCAATCCTTCCCAACCCAACAATTCCTACACGCTTGCCACGGAGCTACAAGTAAATCCAATTGCAAAAGCTACATTAGGAAACAGTTTCCACAATCAATATTCATCCAGTGATAATCAACAGATTGATTTTACGGTAATGAGTGCTCCAATCTCCCTGACATTGGCTCTTAAAACAGCCAGACATATACCTAGAGAATATGGGATCCCTCATACCAAACACAAGCAAGTATCATGTCCAAGTTCGACCCCAAAAGATTCGCCTTTTTCAGTCAGACAAAGAAAGATTTGCCCCGATTAAATGAGAGATTTATCGGTGATGATACTTTCACCAGGTGGTATGAAGAAATGCCTCATATTTGTTACTGATTATAATATGAATGTCATTGGTTCTTCCTCATTATGCCAATATGAGACAGAAACGTTTAAAATTTTCTTTCATGAAATGGAGATACACTCATGCCGGATAAGAGATCTAGGCTTATGAAGCTCTCTGTGAATATTATGACAATGAAATTTCCAGCTAGAATTCATTTGGATGAAATCGGCGGCAATTACAGCAAAAGAACCTAATTTCCTAAAGTAAGCAGAAGATAGGCAGTCAGCCAATCATTTATATCTCAGAAATACGAGCAAAGCAGAGAAAGAGAACCTTGGACCCGAGAGGGAAATCCCCGTCTTGGACCCACCGCCCGGCCCTGACGTACCGGTCAGCAGCCGAAACCTTCCTCCAGACATCGAGGAGAAGCCCCACTGCCAGATCGGCAACATCCTCGGAGTAAACGTCGCCGGAGGTGGCCACTGCGATCCCGCGGCGGCGGCACTCGGCGAGGTCAATGTGGTCGAGGCCGGCGCTGGTGGTGACAACGAGGCGGAGATCCGGCAGCATGCTCATCAGATCCGCGGTGACGGGGATGCCGCCGGAGGTGAGGACGGCACGAGCAGACTGGGCATGAGCGAGGACGAACTGGTCGAGGGGGAGCGGGGATTCCCAGGGCTTGAGTAAATGGAAGAGGTGGTCGGGTAGGGGGTGGTTGATGAGGGCAAAGTGTGCCGGGTGGCGGAGGAGGAGAACCTGCGGGAGAGGGTTCACTTTTCCGTGGGGGTTCTCTTGAGGGGCCGCCATTGAAGGTCCCCGATGGCAGATGGAGAGGTACGGAGAGGAGTCAGCGGCTGAGTGGGCACCTCAGATGGCTGCACAGTGGAGGAGGCGTAAAGTGGCGATATTGATGTGGCGGCGTCTGCCACCGCAGGAAAATTTCCCGGTAAGCTTCATTGGCCAAGAAGTCGCTCTCTTGTACTCGGACGAATTTCGTCTCTTATCTTCCGCACCACCGTAGAATTTTTCCAAAGAACAGAAAAAGGGAATTTGTTCAGCACTGTGACTGTGACTGTGACTGTGACTATTATTACTATGGGGACAGTCTTCTACATCAGACACGAAAGATAGGTCTTCTAACCTTTTTTATTATTTTTATTTTTTATGATATGTCGTGTTTGGGCAATACGATTGGTAGGTAGTATGAAATGTATCTAGCTAGCTCGTAAGTTTTTTGATCATGGCTTCCATTCAATTTATAATTCAACGAACGTGTGAGCGTGATCGGTACATGAAAATTCCTCAACGGCTCCTGTCACGGGATCGATCCTCCCATGTGTCGATGTAGTCGGGCTGACTTGATTCCCTCCTCTCTTCTCGCACTCCCATCTCATCAATTCCCATTTCCATTGGAAGAGATTGTAAAATATTATAATATTGAATTCTTGTTTATTTTCGGTATAATTCAAAAAACTTACCGAGCACATCATTAGTTCACCGTAGAATCTATATTCCACCAAAGATGACAACCTTTGGTATAATACAGGTTATTGCCCGCCTATAATCTATTAGCACTCAAACCAAACACATTCTCATGAGAATAGGTAAGAAAAAGCTCGCATGTTATGCATGTGGAAAAAGATGAGCTCATAAGGGCGTTATAAGAATGTCATGATTATGCGACTTGAACCCACCCAGAAAAAAAAAAAAGTCCAGAGATAATTGCGCTATTTGCAGGATTATGGTGGTTGAAATATACTATTATATTATATTTTGACTAAAAATAAAAGAATTTATAAAAAAATTATATATCACTTATTTATTAACTTAAATTTTTATATAAAAATAGATTTTATTCCTTATAAACCAAACAACGAAGAATTAATGTATTATATGCCGGGCCAGCTATGACATTGTGTATCAAAAGACAATTTGAAATCGAGAAACCAGTGATTAAGTACGTATTGAGCTGACCAATTTATCAGAGAGAGAGAGAGAGAGAGAGAGAGAACCGAGCATTTGCAGCGATCATTATTCCGCATGGCGTTTCGACGCGCCATTGTCACTGTTCACCGGAGTTGCGGGCCCACTTTTCCTGCCCGAGTGCCCCGTGATCGTCCGGCCCATGAACTTCCCTGCCTTGCTGAGGCCACTCCCTACAGCTCCTAGCCCGCTACCGACAAACCCGACACCAGCACCAATTCCAGTACCTACCATTCCCACTCCGGAGCCAACAAGTGACGCGGCCCCGTCAAGCGCATCCATCGTGCTTCCGATGACTCCTGCTTCCTTCAGCTTCTTCCTCTCTTCCAGGATCCTCTTCTCTTCCTCCAGAGCGGCTAATTGCTCGTCTTTGTTGAACGGGTGATATGAGACCTAGAGAACCAAAGAAAACAAAGCAATAATATCAGCCATGAGCATTGTCAAAAAGAGAATGCAACTCAAGTGCAAGCACGTTATATAAGCCTAAGGGAGATGAAGGATACATCTCCCTTCTCCTTTTTCAGCCGTGAAATTAACGAGATATGCTGGACGGTGAAACTAAAGATGCAGAGCTAGCTAATAATATATCATGAAATGATGTAGCTGGTCCAAGACCAAAGACAACTAGGACGAGCAGCTCTTAGAGAAACAATGGTAAGACCTTGAGCGTAATAGTTCCTCTATCTTTCTTATCTTTTATTTTCATCATATCAAGTGATGGAAGTAGCCGCAGATTGAACTCTTTCTGAACCTCATCCTCAAGGTCAATCAGGGGCAGCTTGGCTGTTCCCAACTTCTTGTCTTGCCCGATGTCCTTATCAAAAACCTGTTCTTTGGAAATTGATCAGGTGGTCACGGCTAACGAAAAATAGTCTTAGTAGTAATAGAAGAAAAATAATAGATCGTGCGCAGGAGAGTGGCATTTGAGGAATAAAACTGCAGATTGAAGCTCAACGTTTGAGGGAAAAGACAAGTAAAAAATATAAAAGAAGAACATAAAGAGTAACAAGACCTCAATGATTATTGACTGTGTCTCCTTGTCTTCTGCGATCAAATTGTAAGTTTGATTCCAAACTGGATTCAAGTTGTTTTCTATAACCTTTGTTTTCACCTTGAATAGTGGCCGTATGTACAGGACAACATAGGGATCTGATTTTCCAATCATTTCCATGTTTTTCAAGTCGTTTGCCCTTACCACTGTCACGGTCAGCTTTCCCTGTGGCTTGAGTTCTAGTTCGCTGCATCATAAACAAATAAGATCATCCCATGAGACCATTAGGAAGGCAAAACAAATAGATTTCATACCCCTAATGAAATTTGTCAAAATTTGTAACTTCCTGCCACATATTAGCTCTTTTTTACCATGAAAGCAGCAACTAGTAGACACTTTATATAGCTACCGCATAGTGGTGAAATTACATGTTGAATACTTCAGAGAAGAAATGAAGCAAAAAGAAGCAGGTTTTCCAAGTGCACTTTACATACTTTATCATTTGTCAATACTCCTAATATCTCATTCATCATATTGGCAAATTATAGAAAGAACCATTGCTGTGGAATTCTCATATTTATTGTCATTGAACCTTAAATTTTTACCAGTATCCCTAGGCCCTAGAACTATCAGAGAAAATCTTGCTGTGAGAATTAAAAGCACACAGTTTTATTGATCTCAAATTTCAAATCCTGTCCAAGAGAATAGCCAGCATTACAGAGCTATCTGATATAGAGTAGGCATCATAGAAAAGAGATACAATAAATGAAGATTTAATGAAATCCTTACCTTGTATCTACAGGTATACCACCAAGGGGAACAACAATTCTGTGCGGCCACAGAAGCATATCTGTGACAATTGTATTTACAGTATCCTACACATTTATGAAAAGAACAATGAACGTATTTCTCATCTACGGAAAAAAGGTTAAGATCAGAAGGTGCATTAGAAAACTTACTTCAATCATGTCAGAAAGCCCAGGAATCGCTGTTAGGCTTCCACCAACAGCCTTGATCGTATAATCAATCTTAGGCTTTGGCTGATCAAGTACAATTGGAAATTGTAAGTACTTAACAGTTGTCAAATAATTTATCCAGTGCCTTACACATGAAATAAGCTCGATGATTTCAAAAATAAGTAAAAAAAATGTTTACCTCTGAAAGTAACGACACAACAACAGCAGAAATGCAGGGGATCACATCAGAAAGTTGAAAGACAACACGAATTACTGTGAAAACTTGGAGATCTTTCAACTGCATCATGAATTCAGCTCTCTAATTAGCAGCTTCCATGCTGATATGCCTCTCTTGATAGGTTTCATATGCTACAGCAGATTGTAAATCATAACTTTCACATTGCAATTATTTAAGCAGCGACATTCACCTGAATTGGCAAGGGAGCAACTAGTGCAGCTTGAACTCCTAATATAATGTTGGGGTTGCCTCCCCATCGGAAGTCAATATCCATTATTATTTGACCCTTTGTATGACTTTGAACACGAATCCCTAGGTTTTAAAAGATTAATGAGAAAGTGAATATGTCAGTAAAATCAAGTGATTGAAACTTCAGAGGGGGTTACAATAAATTATATTCTATCATAAGAGAGGCACACACCAATTTGTCTTGCAAGAAAGGATTCAATAAGTCTCACAAACCGTGGAAGAAAACATGCGAGAAGTGTTTATAGATATTAATTGAATATAAAGCTTTTGGTGCAGGTACAGACTAGACATCTCACAAACCAAGGAAGAAACTGATAACACAGGCCCAAGCTAATTGAGCTCATTTTTCAAACATTATGTAACAAATAAGTAATAGTTCACCTTGACAGGAAAGGAACAAAAACAAATGCAGTAATTCTTGGAAGGATAAAAAAGAAATATGAAGAGAGAGATAAAATAATGGTGTGGATTCGGACCTTCAATTTTTGGTGCCACAGTTCCAAGTGACAGCTTGCTAAACTTCAATGATGTAATTCCTGGAGGTCGGTATTCTTCCAGTAATGGTTCAACAGATTCTCTTATCACCATGGTTGCTGCCTGGAAGTAATTATGCCAATAGATTTCTCTTCAGAACTAAAATCCTCAGTAAGCATGAAACTGAGAAGAGAAAAGCTGTGTCGATGTATACTCTATGGAAAATGCAACATGTGATTCACAATAAGTATCATTAAATAGAAGTTTCTAACAAAATTTGTTATCATCTGTCAAAAAAACAATTTCAGATGGAGATAAAGCATTTCCAAGCAAGCACCAGAACTTGCATAATTTATGAGATACAACTTATAGTGAACTTAAATAATTTAAGCCAAGACAATTATGGTATTTGCTACTATTCCAAAATGAAACTAACTCAAACTTTTTGGTCTCACTTCTCACTCTACTGACTACATTTCCCTCTTCCCTTTATCCCGCCATCCTGCTTGATCTCCAAGCGGATTTAGGGAGCTGCTGGTCATCTATATAAAAGAAGTTAGAAAGAGAAACCAAGAATTACTTCTCCCACAAATGGCCACAGTTTGCTCAGTTGCTTGTTCATCCATTTCACCTGTCATAAGAGACATGAAACCATCTTCAGAAAAGAGAAAATTGACATATAACCACGCAAAATGAAATTACATGAAGTTCCCTTGACATCATCACTGAAACAACTTCATCTTAGCTTTGCAATTCAAAGACACATATTTCCACAAATTCTTATCAGTTGCTGAAGAATTCATACAACACAGAAATACAACCTCTGAAAATAGTAGAACATTCAAGATGCACTTAGAGTGATGCTTCTAGGCCCTACTTAAACTAAAAGAGCAATCTCTTGTCATCTATCCAATGCTCTCATACTTAAACTACTTTTTAAGTCACAGTTGGATCAAACAGAAAGTGATTATGCAACAGCAAATAAGGGGAAAAGGAAACTACAGAAAAGAATATTCTGGTCATTTTCCAGTCTGAAGTACAAATATAAACAGTAGAAGATATAGAACACGACCTGTTCAAATACAGGGAAAGATATCCATTCAGGAAAGCTGTCGCCACAAATTTTCCTCAGGTCATCTCTGTTAAGTGATGCTAGTTGTTTGATAACTGCAGCCTGTGAAAGAAACAACAAACAAAGAGCACAAAATGAAACTGGGAGAAATCAATCATAATGGGACACAATGAAAAGTAAATGAGACTTGACTATGCTTCAAGATTTGCAGCAACATATAAAATGCACAGATATTGATTTGCTTCTCGATAAAAAAATTCATATCCAGTAGTCCATGCTGTGGCATTGAGAAGCTGATCAATTAGAACATAGCAAGTTTTCCATCCACCAAATGCATGAAACGTAATCCAAAAAACCATTTTACAGGAGAGAAGGCACTTCTGGTGAATCAGAAAGAAACTCAATTGGAAATGAGGCACAATAATACCATTGATCTAAGTGATTACTTTTTCTCGATATTTCAAAAAAGGCAGTTTGTTTGCAATTTACATGAACATTGACTACCAAAGACCACAGGCAACGGTAAGATATTCCAGATGGCCCAAGATCAAATCATGTTCGTAGCAGCACCTTGTTCTCAAGAGTAATTGCAGTTCATAACTCTTATCAATCAAGCTAGTTTAACAATTTTGAAGCTTGGACATAAGGACATTCTCAGACACTATAAATTTCTCCAAAACTGAACAATTTCTTTATTTATAAGAAATTTAATTATTTTTCTTGAAGGTCCATACTTTAGGGTCTTCTAGGAGATAGTAATGTCAAATGAAAACGCACATATCAATTTCTGTGACTTGCAATACTTCAAGTATATCTGAGATTTCGTCCAAAATGCAACACAAAATGATAGTACATTCTCCCTTCCTCTTGATAGTGATGCAAAATGCAACGGATAAACACATCGATTATTCATCAACCTAGAACAATCTGAGCAGTTCATCGGATTCACCTTAGTGATGCGCTTAGTCCGACGATAGCTCATCATATAACTCCATCCGAACATCACCACGATCCCAAAGATCGCTCCCATGACGATTCCCGAAGTGAAACCCATCCTCTGCTCTCCTTGACTAGAGATCCTCACAAAAACCGAAGCAAATATAAGGCACGAATGTATTTCCGCCAAAGTCAACGCGTCCGATCAAATCGCCTTTGAACTAGAGTCCAACTCCTCACGCAAACAGTCAAATTGCAAGCAGAGTACGACGATATTATGGGAGCAATGCCTCACTCAGACAAGAGAAACAACAAAGAATCAATGCAGAAACAAACGCAGAGCCACCGGTTACTCAGAGAAACAGAAACGCATTCAATATTCAATCTTCTCTCTCCATAAAAGCTCCGATGCTTTCTCCCTCTATGGAAGATCAGATCAGAGAGAATCTCCTCCTCCTCCTCCTCCTCCTCCTATTGCTCCCGGCGAGAAAAGAGAACACATTGAAGGACGGACAGTTCATGGGGAAGGCACTCGCAGAGGAACGATGCACCCCGTTGCAGTGAGACAGGAAAGGAAATGGTGGGTCCCACCAGATTGGGCCTACGTGCACCGGGGCGTATGATTGGATCCCCCGGAGGCCGGGGAGACGTTTCGGTTGCGACTCTTGCCCGTGACTTCAATGAGCTACCAAACTGTCCGTTGATTTTGAAAGTTTTATTTACAAAAAAGTGCTCAACAAATAGGTTTCTCCAAGATTCATGCCCCTTACTTTGAAATGTTTCGCTGTGGCGCAAATAGGCTGGTAAAAGCTAATTTTCTTTTTTTTTTTTTGTTTCCATTTCGAGAATCTAATACCCAATAAGGGGAGTGGAGAGCAAATAATTGATTATTTCTACAACTTTACGGAGTTGGTAAATAAGAGCACTTGAGCCGGACCAAATTCGAAGACCCGATGGGTTAGTATGGGCCTTCGAGGGCTGAGTCCAACCCAAGAAATAGACCAATTGCACGAACCTCAAGGTTGGCACCTACGGACATTGTCTAGCTTCACTCGACCAAACCTACAAATTCGGTCGGAAACAAGCTCGGGAAAAGAAGATAGATCTAATAAACGACAGATCTTTTTATCCTTTTGTCTGTACCCAAAGAAGAATGGTGTGTATTAAGATATACGATCTCACATCGATTAAATGAAAAAATAAAAATAAAACAAAACGTTATGGTTTTATAAGAAAGTTGGGTACCGCCACCTATCAGCTTGAGCTTTTAAATGGAAACGGGTTTGATTCCTTATGGGTTGGTTCACAATGAATTTAACATGGTATCAGAGCCAGTGGGCTCGCATCTTGCTCGATCCGAGTCCAAAACCTTGGCTCGTGGTTAGTTGGTATAAGTCCGAGTATGGAAGAAAATTACCTGATTCGTGGCAAGTTGTCCCTCTCATCTGAGACCGGAAAAAAAGTATTCCGGTTCGTAGGTAGTTATTGATGGTAGGTATTTAATGGCACGTGACAACGTAAACCACGTTACCACATGCTACATGAGGGTGGATATTGAGATATATGATTCCACATCGATTAAATGAAGAAAACGTTGTGAACTCATAAGAAGGTTGGATATCCTCACTTATTAACTTGAGCTTTCAATAAAAATGGCACCGATTTCTTATTATCTCACAATGAATTTAACAGTACCGACCGACCGTCGGAATTCGACTGGGAAAGGATGCGGCTGATAAGGTTCAAAGGAGGACACTGTCCAAATTCCTGTACCAATCCCCGGCCAAATATCACTTACTTCGATCTACCGACCACGACCTGAGAGACAATGAGGCCATGGACGGGAAGCACCATATGATACGTTCATATATTGTACTTGCTCGATAATCAGATGAGTGAAAACTGTTGTGACCCGAATTAGCAAAGACACTGCACAATTCGACGACTCCAACGTTGATCTTCCATATATGATATATCAACTTATTTATTTAGAAGCATGAGCAGACATATATAATTATACGACAGAGAACCAGACAACTGCCATCAGCTAGGAACGAAGACCGGTTCAATTCTCGATATTCGGGGCTCCGACTTGATTAACTAACTAATTGCATAGGAATGGCACGGAGGGGCTTCGCCTTCTGCAGGGTGAACCCGAGCTTCTCGCTCATGTCCATGGTCTCAGGCGTCTCACCGGCAAGCTTCCAGTCGAAGGAATGGACCAGCGATCCCAGGACCAGGTGCACTACCCTGTGTCCCAGCGGCAGCCCGGGGCAGATCCTCCTCCCAGCGCCGAAAGGGATGAGCTCGAAGTCGGTCCCCTTGTAGTCGATCTCCACGCCGCCGCCCAGGAACCGCTCGGGCTCGAAGCTGGTCGGGTTCGGCCACACCGCAGGGTCCCGGGCAATGGCCCACACATTGACCATGACCTGCGCGTCCCTCGGGAGCTCGAACCCGGAGATGCTCACCGGGGTCTCCACCTTGTGGGGGAGCAGGAGCGGGGTCGGCGGGTGGAGCCGGAAGGTCTCCTTCACCACCGCCTGAAAGTAGGGCAGCCTCGAGACATCGGACTCCCTCGCGGCCACGCCCTCTCCGATGACTTCCCTGAGCTCGGCACGGGCTTTCGCCATCTTGGCGGGGCTCCTGAGGAGCTCGGCCATTGCCCACTCTACTGTGTCCTGGCTTGTGTCGATCCCTGCTACGAATAAGTCCTGATGCAAGGGATGGGAGGCGTAATTAATTTTCGAATAAGCATCTTCATTAAAAACACACGCACACACACATCTTAGTTTATCAATCTGAGGAAAAAAATTTTAATTATAGACTTTGTGATATGTGAGAAATTTGACTAATCCAAATATTATTAGAGCTTGATATTAGCTACTAAATGGACCATAGGAATTAAATTTGTTGGGGGCATGGATATATTTCCTAGATAAAGGACAGACCTAGGAGGCCTAAATACACATTCCAAAAATTCCACCCATGTAAAAAAAAATTTAACCATAAGGAATTTATTATATCTTTTTTAACTTTTAAATCAAAGTAATTCATTTAAATAATAAAATATATCAATATAAATTATAATATTAACTCATAATATTCAAATCTCACCTTCTTACTTATTAAAAAAAATACACCCAACCATTCCAATAAATAAATAGGTTTTGACAAAAAAAATTCCACAAAATTGACATATGGCCTTAATAAAATTCTCAAACCACATGGTCCACAAATCTCATTTTCAAAGAGTAATTAGGCTGTCCTAATTTAGAGTTGAATTAATAGTTCTATTATGACATCTTTAAATAAGTGATTTATGAATTAAATAACATATTAGAAAGGACAATGAGAATTTTTTTAAGGTTTATATATTAATTTTATTATACATTTCGATTGAGTCAAGATATTGGATAACGGAAAAAAAAAGTAGGCAGGTTGTGGGTCATAGGTCCCCAAACTCACCGCCCCAATTTTTTAACAAAATTATTTCAATAGTATTTATTATTTTCCCCCTATTATTAGTAAGTCGCTTACTCTCTCCGTATTATATATATATATATATATAATTATCTCTATGGAAGGTAAACTCATGCATAAATGAACTCACTGGCAAGTGACTCGCCAAGAGCCATGTACCATTGTTTTCTTTAAGACAGTACAAGTTGTTGACATATCGATCCAACTTCAGCACATATGAGGCGAGCATGATTAAAATAAATGGAATCAACTACTATCATATCTTGTGTAAGTGAATTCAGATAAAATTTCTTGCACGTTTTAGGCCAGACGTGGGGAATTGGGCCCCGGGACCCGTGTGGGTTAGTTCCAACGTAGTAAATGTGACCCTGTTGGACTGAATATGCCAATAATTACCTATGGTTGAATTAGTAGTTTATTCAAATTATATATTTAAAGAATCGACATAAATCTTTTTTATAAATTTTGAACTACCATAAATTAATTTAAGTAATTACTACCAGAAAAAAAAGCCAAAGATATGGTAATAAATGAAGTGGGGCCAGACAGGGAAATAGTTAGGAATGGTTGGCTCTACTGGAAGAACCGGAATGGTTGGTCAAGCGATAAAAACAGAACAGAGCAGATCAAAATATATGGAACTCAAATGAGTGATTAAAAGATGAATTATAAATGGAGAGAATCAACAAAATTATTTTTAGGGATCCTAACTTAACGTATATTAGTCTTAAGGTGTGTTTTAGCTGATCGGAATACCACGTAATGTAAAAAAAAAGAAAAAAAGAACACTCGGACCCGCCGTGAAGTGACGCGTACGCGATGGACAAATTCCTCAATTGAGGGTCTTAAAATTTGATATTATTTTGATGTGATTTTCCTATTCTTTTCGGACATTGATTGAAAAGATTCTTAGTGTTGGAATAATTGTCAAGGACTCGAATCCAAACTCGCCCACAGTTAGGGATGCCCATGGTCCGGCTCATCGAACCGAATCGAATCTTACTGAATCGTTAAAGTTGTTCGGTTCAGTTTGGATACTACACCATCAAATGATAACAATTATAAATCTATCAAACTAAATTATTTTGAACTCGTTCTATTGTTAGATTATTTAGTTCGAGCAGTTTTTTCTTTAAAAGATAAAAAAAAATTAATCAAATGAATATAAATTAAACAGAAACAAATAAAACTGTATGGAAACATGAAGAAATAAAACATACCTAAAAAAA
>CXYZ01009522.1:643912-674613 GCA_900006705.1 Sonneratia caseolaris | reverse complement strand
TTTTTGGAATATTTTTAATTTTTAAAATGCTACATCAACGTCACTAATAGAAAATCTAATAATAAGACTAAAGTAACAAAAATTCAGAAAGTTGACGGTAAGAATGATAAAAAATAAAATAAAGGCATTTAATGAAAGCAGTAAAATCATAAAAGGTTAGAATCAAAAGTACGCTCGTTCTAGGTTTCGCATCCAAGAGCTTATTAATTTAAGAATGTCACTTGCAAAAAATACAAAGGGGGAAATTATAAAATGAGAGTGGAACAGGGGATAGCTTAATAGAAAACCCATCATGCTCGATCATCAACATTTGAAAATGACTCCGAGACCTAAATTGATGAAACATATAAGGAGAGCCATCCATCCGTTTTAGATTTAGGCCACCACAATCGGTTCGGATGATTCGATATATTCCTTATTTCAATAAGTGTCGAGTTTAAATCTTATCAATGGAGTGAAATTATATTTTCAGTATAATTTGAATGTAATTTAGTAATGGTTCACTTGATTTCATGATAATAGGTGCATATGCACGATGAACAATTTGTTAGACTAAATCACACAGTAGACTCGTCAACTTATTCTTTTCGTTATAAATTATTTGTACTTTGAAAGTTATTCTATTGTACTTAATTTATATTTGAGTTAAATTGTTTCACTAAGGGATAAAATCTTATAAACATAAATTCAATCCATTCAGAAGACTCGAATTTGATATGTTACTCGAAAAAAGAGAATACCATTCCTTTTAACTAAATTATCAACATATGAATTAATTGTCTAACCCAACAAAAAAAAATCAAAACCAAAATTGTCCAATCTAAAAACTCATGGTGATGGCAGTCAGTCGAGGGGTATCAATCCCATTCAACAACCGCTGTCAGTTCTATTAATGATGGTTAGAGGACTATCTGCAGTAGTGGGCGGTTAAATTAACTATGTCATAATCACGACAAAGTTACCTACCAATGAGTTATTAATTCAGAGTACCCATGAATCTAATCAAGCTTATATGCAAAATAAACGTAGTTAGGGGACCTTAGAATCGACCTAGCTACCCCCCTTTTTTATTTTGTCTTCATTAAGTATTCATAAAGTGCAAACACGACACATCCTATTCAATATAATTAGTCTACGGAGTAATTATCTTGTGAATATGCTGTTTTTTCTATTTAAATTTAATTATAATTGCATTGCTTAGACCAATTCTTCTGGAATGGTATTGTCTAATCCATATATACATTATTACGACCATAGATTTTCAGTTTTTTTCAATAAAAAAATTATATAGTTGTGCTATGGAGATTACAGGTAAAGTGACGTTCACATTGTGCATCTGAGCTTTGACTTGTAGATTTGATAGAATAAGTCTTAAGAGTATTAATCTTATACTAGAAATACATAAGCATTAATTCATATATTGGTACCATATGAACAAGGTTTGATTTATATAAATAAATAGTTTATACTTAACCGATTCAAATTATACAGCAATGGAGATTAATGGTGACCTGATGATTAGAGGAATTAAAATTAATTATTGCAAGGGAGCTGAACTTACATATGTAAATAAAGAAAACTTTTCACAAATTAAATAATAATTTCAAATTCATAGTTGCACTGTATGGGTGTGTGTGTGTGTGTGTTTTGGTATGTTCGATGAAACGGATGGGTGGCTTTGATCGAGAGAGAATGAGAAGCCCCGGCCCGTGTTTTGGCCTTGGCCTGTTAATAAAGTTGCTTCCTTCACCTTGACCTTCTCTCTCCCGCTTGATTCGCCTTCCCCCCTGGGACCTGCGATCCACCCCCCACCCTCAATCTCTCTCTCTCTCTCTCTCTCTCTCTCTCTCTCTCTCTCGTCCTGCATTTCTGATTCGTCACCACATCCACCATAATCGTGACCATCTCTTCTTCCTCGTCTCTGCGATTCCTCCAACACCCGTTCCAGATTCACGTCCACAGCTCGGAGGAGATCGAATCGGGCAAATTCATCACCATCGGTAAGTTGAGATTCAGCTTTCTAATTGCATTCTCCGGCGAATCTTAACCCCGCGGTCAGCTCTCGTTCCGATTTCCCAGTCTTTGGCATTCCTCCAGCTCACAATGATCTGTTTTTGGCTCCGATCCACGTCCCGCTGAGAATGCGCATCAAAAGTCCGTTTTCTTCATTGTTTGCTATTACATGTTTTTGATTATATGTGCGCCATCAGATTTTCACTCTCCGTGCTGATCCGACTGGCTGATCCGTAATAGTCTGTTGGTGACATAGGGTGGTATGAAAATGCATGCCTTGCATTGATCCGTGACTTGAATGTCTTCTATTTGTAATTGTTTCTTGCCTCAGTTATATTGCACTTGGGGCATCTGGTGGAAATCCTCTGAAATTATCTTGTCCCTTTTTTTTTTCATTGCACGCAAAGACACGGAAGTGAGGACTAAAATAGGATGGCAACTAACTTACTGTACGTTAACTCTTCCTCAATCTTGTGGAAGTTGTTAACATACCTGGGATTTCCGGTTCTCAAGTTTCATCGAGATTCAATGTAGAAACTGTTGGAATGCAATAGGGTTCATTCTCTTTGTTCTTTTATATATAATAGTTTCTATTATAAAGGAGGTCACAATACATTCGCTTGCACGTGTACTTCCTTGGATCTATGGCTTGTGGGTGTTCATGCGCCCGGGGAAAATAAACCCTTGTTACCCCCAAAAAAAAATCTTGTTACAGAGGAGGCTTATTATAAGGATTGGGGAGGAAGAGGGGATGAAAGGGCACGATGAGTTCCACTTGTGAGAAATAAAACACAGGTCCTTTTGGTGTTGGTGGTTATGCCATTACAGTTGACCTGCTTTCTCTTCTTTCTTGGATATTTAATAAGTCTGCATGCCATCCACACAAAGATAATGTTACACCCGATAATCCCGATAATGCTTCTGAACTCAATATTCTCATAACTTGTCTAGAAGTTTCATTCAATGATAATGTTACACCTGCGCTATTGTCAAATTATTTATCTCACTGATCAGGAAATGTTCCCAAGTTGAATATGTAAATATCAAGGTGCTGTTCTATTTTCAGGTGACATGATAGAGTGAGGGTTCCCTTGTGATTCAGGTAACTTTATAATGGAAGAAGAAGAAACTAAGGAGCTCTCTGAGCCTTCTGTAAACAATTCTGATGTTGAACGAGTTATTGGGATAGAGAATGTAGGAGGTACAACTCCTCGAGAAGATTTTGAGGCTGATAACGGTGATGAAGCTGGAATAGTGAACAAGAATGTAATCTTGGAAGAGATTGATGCTGAACATGTGGTGATGGATGATGACCATTTTGAGCAGGTCTGCCTGAAAGATCAGGATAAAATTTCTGGTCAAGCTCATGGCAGTTCAATAGAGTCAAATTGGTCGTCAATTTCAGACAGCGTGGAACTCCATTCTGGCTCTGTTTCAGCAGCGATTAATTCATCTTTTGAGGAAATGCACCATGGTCGCTCTAATTCAAGCCCTGGCCCTGAGAAACAGATGGACTATACCATGAAGCAGTCATCATCAACAACTAGTCTTGATGCTATTGTATATACAGATTCTGGATATTCACCAGCTGATTCACCGCAAAAAGTCAAGCCTAGAGCTGCTATGCCAAATGTATCTCCAGAGCTCTTGCATTTAGTGGATTCTGCCATCATGGGGAAGCCTGACAGCTTAGACAAACTAAAAAATATTGTGAGTGGTGATGAGAATTTTGGGTCTGGGGATGAAATGGATAGTATTGCTTACTTGGTGGTTGATTCGCTTATTGCCACAATGGGTGGAGTAGAGAGCTTTGAAGAGGATGAGGAGAATAATCCTCCTAGTGTGATGCTTAACTCCCGCGCAGCCATTGTGGCGGGTGAGCTCATCACATGGCTTCCATGGGCTGGAGATAGTGCTAGATTCATGTCTCCTAGAACACGGATGGTTAGGGGGTTACTTGCCATATTGAGGGCTTGCACCAGAAACAGAGCAATGTGCTCAATGGCAGGCTTGTTGGGGGTCCTGCTGGTATCAGCTGAGAGGATTTTCCTTCAGGAAGTTGCATCATCTGAGTCAATAAGATGGGATGAAACTCCTCTGTGTCACTGCATCCAATACTTAGCGGGGCATTCAGTTACTGTCAGTGATTTGCATAGATGGTTTCAGGTCATAACCAGGACACTTACCACGGTATGGGCAAGTCAGTTAATGCTTGCTTTGGAGAAGGCAATCGTTGGAAAGGAGTCCAGGGGACCAGCATGCACATTTGAATTTGATGGTGAAAGCTCTGGCTTGCTTGGTCCTGGGGAGAGCCGTTGGCCATTTACCAGTGGTTATGCCTTTGCCACATGGATATATATTGAATCATTTGCAGATACATTAAATGCAGCGACTGCTGCAGCTGCAATCGCAGCGGCTGCAGCAGCTAAGTCTGGAAAATCATCAGCAATGTCTGCTGCTGCTGCTGCCAGTGCACTTGCTGGTGAAGGCACTGCACATATGCCAAGACTTTTCAGTTTCTTATCTGCTGATAGTCAGGGGATAGAGGCATATTTTCATGCTCAATTTTTAGTCGTTGAATGTGGTAGTGGAAAAGGGAAGAAGGCCTCTCTGCATTTCACTCATGCATTTAAACCTCAATGCTGGTACTTTATTGGACTTGAGCATATTTGTAAGCCAGGAATAATTGGCAAAGCAGAGAGTGAACTGAGGCTTTACATTGATGGATCACTCTATGAAAGTCGCCACTTTGAATTCCCTCGAATCAGCAAGCCCCTTGCTTTTTGCTGCATTGGGACAAATCCTCCTCCCACTTTGGCTGGCTTACAACGTCGTCGGCGACAGTGCCCTTTGTTTGCTGAGATGGGCCCTATTTATATCTTCAAGGAACCAATTGGCCCTGAAAAGATGGCACGTTTGGCTTCTAGAGGGGGGGATGTGCTGCCTACCTTTGGTAATGGGGCTGGGTTGCCTTGGTTGGCGACTAATGATTATGTGAAAAGTATGGCTGAAGAAAGCTCATTGCTTGATGCTGAAATTGGAGGATGTGTGCATCTTCTGTATCATCCCAGTCTGCTAAGTGGGCGATTTTGTCCAGATGTTTCCCCAATTGGTGCTTCTGGTATGTTGGTCATACTTTGCTTGTTGATACATTGATCTGGATACAAATTACATCTGCATTATGAATGATATCATAGCATTTTCTAGAAGTTTTGACCATGCATTATTGGTGGCTGCCTGTTTGTGCAGTTTCCAAAGTCTCTATTGTAAGCTATAAATGGGCATTTCAAATAGAAGTCATTACATGGTTCAAATAGCATTTTCTAGAAGTTTTGACTATGCATTGTTGGTAGCTGCCTGTTTGTGCAGTTTCCAAAGTCTCTATTGTAACCTGTAAGTGGGCATTTCAAATAGAAGTTATTGCATGGTTCAATTAGCCTCTCATGAAGGCTTGGTTGAACTCTTTGACAGCATCTTGAGCTTTCCTTGGGAATTGATAAAGACAATTAAAAATTCAAAAATTTTCTGATGAGTAATCTGTTTCATGACCTGTCCTACATTGGTCTTGCTCTTGATATTATAATATTTGTTTGATGGTTCAGGTGTACTCAGACGACCGGCAGAGGTCCTTGGGCAAGTTCACGTTGCTACAAGAATGCGACCAGTGGAGGCTTTGTGGGCCTTAGCCTATGGAGGCCCTATGTCTTTACTTCCTTTGGCAGTAAGCAATGTGGATAGGGACAGCATAGGACCTCAACAAGGACAACTGTCATTGACTTTGGCAACAACTACTCTGGCTGCTCCCATATTCCGGATAATTGCTGTGGCTATTCAATATGCTAGGAACAATGAAGAGTTGTCTCGCTCCAGGGGACCTGAGGTTCTGTCGAGAATATTAGATTATCTTTTGCAATCCCTGTCATCAATCAATACTGGAAAGAATGATGGAGTAGAAAATGAGGAACTTGTTGTTGCCATTGTCTCTTTATGTCAGTCTCAAAAGATCAATAGTGTTCTTAAAGTGCAGCTTTTTAGCAGATTGTTGTTGGACTTGAAAGTTTGGAGCTTGTGCAACTACGGATTACAAAAGAAACTGCTTTCATCACTAGCAGATATGGTTTTCACGGAGTCATCTGTGATGCGGGATGCGAATGCTATTCAGGCACTTCTTGATGGGTGCAGAAGATGCTATTGGACTATTCATGAAAAGGATTCAGTTGATAACTTTTCACAAAATGTGGAAGTTCGCCCAGTTGGGGAAATCAATGCTTTGGTTGACGAACTATTGGTAATTATTGAGCTTTTAATTGGGGCAGCAGCACCGTCATTTGCAGCAGATGATGTCCGCTGTCTGCTTGGTTTCTTGGTTGATTGTCCTCAACCCAATCAGGTATTCTTTCAATTTATTTGCTAATTCATTAAAAATAATGCATCTATCGGTTTGGTCAGTCAATAATTAGTTATAGAGGGAAAGCATGCAATGAAAAAAATGGTATATTGTTTGGGGGGATATTGCAATGTTCAATCCTTATGGATGAGCTGTACTTAGCAGAGAGGGAAAAAGTGAGCATATAACTCTCATGTAAAACCATAGTTGATTAGCTCTCCCTTCAGCTAACTGATATGCTTGGCATTCTCCAAGGTTTTGTCTTCTCACTTATATTCCAATAATCAAACAAGATTATCTCTTTAGGCTGTGCATCTTATGGTTTCTTCAATCTTACATATGTAGTGTAAGATACCATGCTTATTATATCTTAATACATTGTAAAGGATTCATTTACTAGAGAATAAGATGTATGAAATAATTAGATTTCTCCTGTATCAGTTCTGCATGAGTGGACTTAGAACTTGTGCACATTGGGGGTGAAATAATTAAAATTACCTATCAAAGCTATAATTCATGTACTTACTTACTGTATCTATTATTTCGTCTTTTCTGCCTTGAAAAAAAAAACCTGCTTTTCTGTATGGGGAGGAAAAATTATTGTTAACTACAGTAATGCATTATACCTCCCAAGATTAGCCAAGTGGACAAAGCATGCGTACAATTCATGAGTAGTTCAAGGGCTTGTGGGTTTGATTCTCTTCTTGAGCATGTAATCCTTGGTGAGGTTACCCACACGTGTGTGGACTTACCTGCATCATAGGCTTATGGGGGTGTTAATGGGTCTGGGGAGAATAAGTTCCACTATAAAAAAACTAGTGCATTATACTGTTAATTGCAGCATGTTCAATTTGATCATTAAAGCCACCGGACTCCATTATGTTGTATATCTGAGGGGCTGATATTTTTTTGGTCAGATTGCAAGGGTGTTGCATCTGATCTACAGGCTGGTGGTACAACCTAATAACTCACGAGCTCACTTGTTTGCGGAGGCATTTATAACAAATGGAGGGATTGAAACACTTCTTGTTTTACTGCAACGGGAAGCTAAAGCAGGTGATGAAAGTGTCTTGGAAAATTCAATTGAGAATAAGGTAGCTGTGTCTGATCAGGAAAATGGATTCAAGAATGAAAATGCTGTTTCAGAGGAAAGCCAGATTGAGGAGCTAGGTTCCCCAGAGGTAAAGGAGTCAGTGCTAGATGAGAAGAATTCTGATCCAGCAGCAGTGGATAATTTCAGCAGCCCAAGTGCTGTTTCAACAGGGTCCAAAATTGAAAGAAAAATTTCTGCTTCTGAAAATCCTCTAATGAAGAATTTAGGGGGTATAACCCTTTCAATCAGTGCAGAAAATGCAAGAAATAATGTCTATAATGTTGATAAACTAGACGGGATTTTTGTTGCGATTATTGGCCTAGTAGGTGCTTTGGTTGCAATGGGGCTTCTGAGAGTTGGTTCCCACACACCTGCTCCGCTAGATATGACAAGCAACTTACTTGGTGCTGGGTTGAATGAAGGAGGTGGTACGATGTTTGATGACAAAGTTTCTCTTCTATTCTTTGCTCTGCAAAAGGCCATCCAAGCCGTACCAAATAGACTCATGTCAAACAATGTTTACATGGCCCTACTGGGAGCATCGGTATGTCATGATTCTTTCGTACATATCAATGACTAAGCTTAGTTTTTTACAAACAGCAAGTGATTTTGGCTTCTGTTCTTGGCAATCTGTATGTTTATCTAAATGTCATAGCATTATGCTTAACTTACCATGTAAAGCTATGTTGTCTGTTCAAAAAATAAGTCAAAAGCTTAACTTTTGTACATAATTTCACTCACCTTCTTGGTGTGGAGTTAATGAAATTTCTTCATTGAATGTTTAAAACTAATAATAATAATAATGCGAAAAGGTAGATAGGGTTTATAATCCTGGAGATTTGAGATAGATGTATAGAATCTAAAATGAAGTGTAGAATCAATTGCAGATGCATGTGCTCCTATCCAAGCAATGGGCTTTGTTCTTTCCTTTGTCATTCACATTATCCTATAAATTAATAAATTCAGAAAAGTATGCAAATGAATTGCAAACTTGTCATTTTTACTAGTGCATCAAATAGTCATGCGGTTTGCAATTCTATATTAATTCAAAATTATGTTTTATTACTATGTTGAACTTTTACGAACCTTAAAGAATGGAAAGTTCTTAAATGATCTGCCAGTTTATATTACTTTGAAATAATTTGTCATACAGAAGCATAATTTGCAATTTAAAGACAGTTTGGATTAATTGCAATTTTCCTTCATTGTGATATTTTTGGCGTACTTTAGCTATAATCAACAAGTTTCTGGCACTGCCTTTTGATAATGATACAAAGAGTAGCATCTCATTAGAATCCGAAAGAGCAATATTAGGCTTTTGAACCATCTGTTGCATTGGAATGCTAATTTGCTTCTTGATTTGTTTGACTTTTGCAATCTCACAGATCTTCATTTTCATTTTGTATATTTTGATGCTTTTCTCATAATGTTTTCCACCCCATGGGGCTCCAAGTAGTAGTATTGAAAACTTACTGATATATATTCACAGAAATCTACAAGAGCAAGATCGTGCAGAACATTTTGAGCTTCCTTTTGTTACTTTTTTTTGTGAATTTCTTTCCTTTTTTATTTTCTATCAGTCATTTTTCCTTTTCATGTCTGAAGTATTTGTGCTCAGATCTGAAGACTTTCTTTTCTTTCAGATCAATGCGTCTTCAACAGACAATGGACTTAACTTCTATGATTCTGGCCATCGTTTCGAGCACTTGCAACTGCTCTTAGTTCTTTTGAGATCACTTCCACATGCATCAAGGGCTTTGCAGAGCAGGGCACTGCAGGTATTTATTTTGACACTCTGGCCAAACTTACCTTATGTAGAACTATTTCCAACATCATTTAGGTAAGAGACTTATCTGTACACATTTTCTAAATGCTGAAGGAAATCCATTGAATAATTTACTTAAGAAAAGTATATTATGGAGGCCGGCACAGATGCAAGCATAGAAGCTAGAGACATGTAGTGAACATGCTTGTTGATGAGAGTTTTTCCTAGATGATGATAATTTTTAAATAGAAATGATGGAGCTGCTTGTATGTAAGGCTTAATTATGTATGCAAGTTGCTTGATCCATTGTTCTTGAATTATTATCATCCACAGCTCCATCAGTCATATCCTGTAATTCCTTAAGATAAATAAATAGATATCTGTAGAGCTCTGCACCAAGAGTTTCACATCTAAGAGCAAAATTTTGTCTGTGAAGTTGATAATTGGATTCTCTTCCTATTTTGAAACTCCTAGTAGTTGTCTTTCATGGTAGCAACTTCTGGATAAAATAATGCTCACTGTTTTGAATACATCACTTCATATTCCATTTTCTATTTCCATCTGAAGTTCTTTGATTTTTCTAAATCTTCTGAGCACTCTTTTTCTATATGATTTCAGGATCTTCTGTTTTTGGCTTGCAGTCACCCAGAAAATAGAAACAGTCTGACAAAGATGGAAGAATGGCCTGAATGGATCCTGGAAATTTTAATTTCAAATTATGAGGTACTATTGATTACTTTAAGACAATCTGCTAGACATGTAGGAAAGTAAGTTCATTGGCTTCTATACTACACAACTATTAATGCATAGGAGTAAAGGAAGCAAGTGGTCCTTCACCTTGGTATTATGGTGAGTGATAAAAGTTTGTCAACTGTTGCACTGAATAACTTGAGTTTGTCCAAATGAACGACTGGAATTAGAAGATTTCTAGATGAAGTGAGAATTTTCTAGAACCTGAGGAATTATATGTTTGATGCTATTTTAGTTTTATGCCCAAAGTATTTGTGGGGAATACTTATTCCTCTTACATTAAATCATCAATGTGGAAAATATCTTCTCATATTTTCAAGGAATTTAGGCATCAATGAAGTTCCCTTTCCACTGCTTTCGCTACTCCATTCTTGCCACTGTTGATAGTGGCAGCCAGCAGAGCCCTGATGTCCGTGGTGAACACTAACAGCCTCGTTTTTGTTCCACCAACTTCATTGGAACTTTTGCCTACTTTGGCCATAGTGTTTAGAGACTTGCCAGAGTCGTGCTGGAGATCCACTATTTCTAGCTAATGAAAAGTAGTTATTCATTGTGATTTCCAGTTTTTTGTCAACTAGACAGCCTGGGAGATGTTTGTCTGTAAAATAAACGGATGCTAAACCTAGTCGTAATATTTTTGTCAGTGAAGTAGTTTATCTAAAGCTTGAGATAGTACACAGCAAGTTGTTTCGAGGATGATTGCATCTAATATATTTTACTTGCAGGGACCTTTTTCTCCTTTCATAATGATTATAATTTGTTGCTTGAGTTGTCAGATGGATGCAGGAAAATCTCGAACTTCACCTAGCTTAGGAGATATAGAGGACCTGATACACAATTTCTTGGTCATCATATTGGAACACTCAATGCGTCAAAAAGATGGGTGGAAGGTAGGTTATGAAACTTCATTGCATTGCTTCCAACTTTCAGATGTGTTGTTTTCTGGGTGTTCAAATAGATATTCTTCTTAATGCTGTTGGTCCTACATGTAGCAATCACTAATGGACTGGTTTGGTATTGTTTATCCATAGCTTTATGTACTTGAGTCTGATCATAATCATTAAGATTTTGGTAAGTTTGGCTGCAAGCAGGCAATACTAGCTATATGGTTAAAATTGTTGTAATTTGGGTCCAGTCATCTGAACTACTGAAAGCAACTATGGACGTGCCACTGATTTGTTGATTGGAAATTTTTGAGATGTGAAGCCTTTCAATAATACCATCTGATCAGTTCAAGTTCAACTAATTGGAAAATATAATGGTGCATGGTCACATGATGGAAGAGATGACTTGTTTATGACCATGAATAAATTAGCTACTTTATTTTCCTCCTTAGAGTACTGTTCAAATTTTTTTCCCCCTCATATGAATAACATTTGGTGCATTAATAAGCTAGATTCAAATCACTTTTATCTCTGAATTTATACTTAGTGGTTATTTTTTTTACTTTTACAGGATGTTGAAGCTACAATTCACTGTGCAGAATGGTTGTCCATTGTTGGAGGTTCAAGTACAGGATATCAGAGACTTAGGTAATGCGTTACTTGACTGGTGGGTAGTTTGGTCTTGGTTACCATCTCTTAAGTACTCATTAAGATGGAGATGTTACTAGAATGAAATTTAAAGGGGAGTATTGGTAGAACAAAAGACAAGAAGAGAAAAGGGCTAATTAGGTCGATACCTCTCTCCCTTTTTGGTGCATGTGGAAGGAGCAGAATAGATGGACTATGAAGGAGTAGAAATACAAGATGGTATATGTGTGAGAAATGGGTGAGAATTGTATGCTTTTGGTATAGGCAAAGGGATAGCGGCAAGACTAATGGATTTGTGAATATGATCGATTTATGTCATGCTCATGAATTGTTTTGTACAGTACTGACCTTTTTGTGTATGGCATTTTGACACTACTTGGTGCAAGATTAATGAAATTCTTTGTTTATTACTTAAAAAAATGGAAACTTAATGGAATTCAATTTAGCAGTAAGTTGGTTTTAAAGTCATTAAACTACTCTAATGGGACTCACTGATTGATGTCCCCAGACTACTCTTATGCAGGAGAACTTTCTTTGTTAATTCAGATGCCTGCTTCTTAATTGAGATAATTGCTTAGTAGCTGGCGATAAATCTCAGGTCTAAGTTCTAGTTTAGAGCATGTACTTCTCAAGATACACATGCCACACTTTTGAGTGCTAATTTTCAGGAAAAAGACTTATGTGAGATCAGAAGATGATCTGTTTCTTATTTTTGTTGGGAGTTTGGTTTACTTAAATTAGCCTTCCTGACTATCACTTCGCTTCTTTTGGCTATTTTCTCACTCTTCAGACGTGAAGAATCTTTGCCAATCTTCAAGAGAAGGCTTCTGGGGGACTTGCTGGACTTTGCTGCTAGAGAATTGCAGGTTCAGGTAATTTCATTTCTATCAGAACTTGAAAAGTCATCTAACACCTCTCATATTTTTGGAGGATTTCAGTTGATCCTCATTTAAAAATACTTTTTGTGAAGAATTCTTCTATTTATTTTTTAGGGGCTACTAATGCTTTTTTTTTTTTTCCATTTACTATAGCATGCTATTTCAGACTGTAAATTGGTATCAGATACCTGTCCATAGACTAAGAAGCGAAGAAAATCTAACTTCTTATCATGGTACACTTCACATTTGTTTACCCTAAAATATTCTTTAAAAAATTAATGCCCGTAATATGATTTATCTTTTAAATGTTTTAGGACAAAAGTTTTAAGTAAATTAGGGAGTCTGTCTATGGGGCTTACTGTTGTGGATATTTTATGCTTGTTATTTACTTTGAAATGATACATATCTCAAAACTAACACAATAAAGTAACTACCTAGTCCTGCAGCTAATGATAAGTAAAAGATCTACTAATCCCTATTAGTCTTTCACAACTTTCTAGTTGTTTAAAGGATGAGAACTTCAATAATATCTACATCCATAAAATTGCATATTGTGCAGACTCAATTAATTGCTGCAGCAGCTGCTGGTGTTGCAGCAGAGGGATTATCACCAAATAAGGCGAAATTAGAAGCACAGAATGCTGCTCAGCTGTCTGTGGCTCTTGTGGAAAATGCAATTGTCATGCTTATGCTTGTCGAAGATCACCTAAGGTTGCAAAGCAAAATATCTCGTGCATCCTGCAAAACTCAGGGTGCTGTTTCTCCCCTTTCTTTGGTATCACCCTTAACTAACTACTCCAATTTATCAACCTCGGTTGATAAAGAGCTGTCAGATACTAAGGGTGATCGCAAATCATTATCCAGCGATTCAAGTGGACTCCCTCTTGATGTAAGTATTCTGCTTCTCTCTAGTTCCAGACATATGCTTGTTTTGGTATTCTAGCTTTGCATATTATTGGATTAGGTTTCCATCATGTATATCTTTGTACAAGACAAAAATCGTGTGAATTGAAATGGAATATAAGCAGGAAATGTCAATGAAAAATAGGGTATTATTATGACCCTTGATTAAACAATAATCTGCAGCCATGCGGATAAAGACTTCGAGACATGAATGCACAGTTGGTAATATTATGGCCCTAACTGTTAAGGCCCATCTAGTTGCTTATATACACAACAAAGTATTTTGTATTGTGCATTATATGAATTCTTAGTTATTATTTATTATTATTATTTTTGTGGGTGGGGGTTGTGGGGCGGCATTGGGGTGGTGTGGGATTTAAATATTTTTACTGTTCTCTATATCTAATTTAGATGCCATATCATATTAGGTGATAAAATATCAGATAATTCTGCTTCTGTAGGAAGTTACACGCATGTAATATCCACAGCTTCAGTAAAGCCTCTACTCAAATGGGAAGTAAGACAAAATATGTAGAGTTTATAAATTCAGTTTCTTGAAATCAAACTATTTCCAGCTGCCACAGGATTTTTTTCCTCATGTAATGCATCTTGCTTTGATTTGGTTTTATATTCTTGAACTTACACGATAAAGAATCTTTTCAGGTTCTTGCCTCAATGGCAGATGCAAATGGCCAAATATCTGTTGCAGTGATGGAACGTCTTACTGCTGCAGCTGCAGCTGAGCCTTATGAATCTGTTTCTTGTGCTTTTGTGTCATATGGGAGCTGTGCCCATGATTTAGCCGAAGGCTGGAAATTCAGAAGCAGACTGTGGTATGGTGTGGGCTTGCCTTCCAAACTGGCAGCCCTTGGTGGTGGAGGAAGTGGCTGGGACTATTGGAGATCTTCTCTAGAAAAAGATGCAAATGGAAACTGGATCGAACTTCCTCTTATAAAGAAGTCTGTTGCTATGCTTCAGGCTTTGCTGCTGGACGATTCAGGGCTTGGTGGCGGTCTTGGTATAGGTGGAGGGTCAGGTACTGGTATGGGAGGAATGGCGGCACTCTATCAATTGCTTGATAGCGATCAACCATTTTTATGCATGCTCCGGATGGTACTCCTTTCCATGAGGGAAGAAGATGATGGTGAGGAAAGAATTCTAATGAGAAACATTAGCATGGGAGATGCAACATCAGAAGGGCAGCAACATCAAAGAAGCAGCAGAATGATCTTCAATGGCAGTCCCCGGGTATCAAGTAGGATGCCGCGCTCAGCTCTTCTGTGGAGGTATACCTGTTGAAGCTTTTCTGCACTCTTTTGCTTCTTATGTTAATACTCCAGTGCTTTTAGAAAAGATTGTCACTGTCCCAAATGTAAATTCAAGAATTACTGGGTTCAATCTTGTAGAACTTTATATTTTGTCAATGGTAAAACATTAATAATTAAATGCAGCAGGCAGAGGACTCCAACTATTTTGGCAGGGAAAAAGATACTCAGATTTGTCCACGAATATGAATTTATAAGTATGAAAAAGAGATCCTTATTTCACATGAGTGCTATTCATAAACAAAAGCTCTGTGGAGTGGAACCATGAAATACGATCTTACTGTTAATTGGTTAGCTAATTTTTTATCTTCTGCTGAACTAAGTCACTGGTGGAACTGATGGGAACTTTCTTATGGTCAACTAGCATTTTTCTTGCCATAATTCAACTTCTGTCCGCGAGTTATTTTCTCTGAAATGTCTATCTGCCTAAGAAAAATGTTGATTCTTTGTGAAATGGCAGGAACATATTTGACTTGGTAGGATAAACACTTGAAATATTAATCAGCCTTTCTCATGTAGGAGAATGCTTTTCTTATTGATCTTGCATATTTGTTTTTGCTTATTAGCTCTGTTATATAGATTCAGTTAGGAAGTTATGGATCTTTGTAACGTTAGGATTTAGAAGTATTACATAAAAACTTTACATCTATGTTGGCGCACACTGATATGACTCCTCTCTTCTCTATGTTTTGCTAATTTTTTATAAAATTATTCACTTTCAAAAATAACAAACTAATCAATATTGCCTTTGTACAGTGTACTCTCACCTGTCCTAAACATGCCAATATCTGAATCCAAGAGACAAAGAGTGCTGGTTGCGTCATGTGTTCTATATTCTGAGGTTCGTCATTTTGTCTTTACCATACCCTGACTTAGAGCACATAACGAAATTTCTCTGTATCTCTAACCAGAAAAAAATTTAAGCATTGAGATCTTGAAGTAATCCAAGGTTACATGAAGTAAACTATTCCATCTAATTAGTCTCTGGGCCTTTATCTGTCATTGAACATGGTGGTCATATTTGTCTGTAACATGTGACTCAGGTATGGAATGCAGTGGGCAGGGATAGAAAGCCTCTTCGAAAACAGTACCTTGAGGCCATTGTGCCACCATTTGTTGCAATTTTGAGGAGGTGGCGACCACTTTTGGCTGGTATTCATGAACTTGCTACTGCTGATGGTTCAAATCCTCTTGTTGTTGATGATCGCGCTTTGGCTGCAGACTCACTGCCTGTAGAGGTAACTGACCAAACATTCATGTAAAGTAGGTAATAAATTGATTTTTCTTTGTTTAGTAATCTACGAGCTGTCTTCTTTTATTAAATCCTCATTTTGAGCTCTTGACTTTGTCCTGGACCACGTAGTCTTCCGGCTTAAGAAAAACCTAAAATTATGTCTTTCATGCAGAGCATGTCCATGCAATTATAACCATGACAGTTGATGAATAGATGTCTTTCCATGGGGTTCTTAAGCACTGTTGGAACTGATGTAAGCGAATAATAACACAACTGGGACTAGGGGGTTCTCACTATTGAGTAATCGTGAGTGATTTGTGTGTATGCCCATGCTTTTGTAGAGATTTGATCCTTTTGTCCATTGTCTTTATGCACCGTTTAATGGAATTTCTTTATTGAAATGCTCAAAGAAAGCAAACATAGGTATATTCCGTTTTCTGTTTATGAGTGCAACAACTATTTTGAAGAAGAAAAGAACCTCTGGGCAGTATTTCTCTGCTCAATTTTGAATTTTCCAATGATTTATGTTGTCAATCCTGTTTGCTTGACCAATCTCCTCCATTATTTCTGTTTTAAATCATACTAGTGGCAAATTATGAGAATAAATGAAAACCTCTTCCCATTTCTTTCACTTGTTATGGACCACTAACTTAAATGTGTAATCTTGGAGCTTCTGCATAAAAGACAAGCTGTTCTGCTACTGCAATTGGCTTACACCCATAACTGCCTCAGGCTGCTCTTGCAATGATCTCCCCATCTTGGGCTGCTGCTTTTGCTTCACCACCTGCCGCAATGGCTCTGGCAATGATTGCTGCAGGAGCTGCTGGAGGGGATACCCCTGCTTCTATGTCAAATTCACAGCTGAGGCGGGACACATCATTACTTGAGCGCAAAACAGCAAGACTTCACACCTTTTCCAGTTTTCAAAATCCTATGGACACAACCTTGAAATCACCATCTGTTCCGAAAGATAAAGCTGCTGCTAAAGCTGCTGCCTTGGCAGCAGCACGAGATCTTGAGAGAAATGCAAAAATTGGTTCTGGAAGGGGTCTCAGTGCGGTGGCTATGGCCACATCTGCTCAACGACGGAATGCTAGTGATATGGAACGTGTTAGGAGATGGAACCTGTCGGAAGCAATGGCCGTTGCTTGGATGGAATGTATGCAACCGGTTGGCAGTAAATCTGTGTATGGCAAGGATTTTAATGCTCTGAGCTATAAGTTTGTTGCTGTTCTTGTTGCAAGTTTTGCATTAGCAAGGAATATGCAACGATCAGAGGTATGATATTTGTCTCTTGGTGCATAGTAGTTTCAATACTGTTTGGATAGGGGATGGATTTCCTACTTTGAGAAAACAGTTCCTGCATTATTGCACTTCAGAAATATTGCTTTCCTTTAGGAAAATTTGAGCAGGAACGTGCTTAAATGCATTTTTTAGTGTAAATTGAAGGGTTGAGACCCCGAAATCATTTATTTCCCGTTTGCTTTATAGGTTGATCGGCTTGCACAAGTTGACACAATAGCTCGGCATCATCTGTCTGTGGGCATTCGGGGATGGCGCAAACTCATTCACTACTTGATAGAGATGAAATGTCTTTACGCACCGTTCAGTGACCAGTTATGCAATCCTCCTCGGGTATGTTGAGGAATAACATGTGCCTTGTTGATGGATTGTCCATACTCACTTATTATGTTTTGACAGAGTGTACATTGTTATTCTCATTCTGAGTTGCATCATTTTTATGTTTTTGTGATTGTCCAGATATTCTGGAAGCTGGATTTCATGGAAAGTTCTTCAAGAATGAGGCCATGTTTGAGAAGAAACTACCGAGGCTCTGACCATTTTGGTGAAGCTGCCAATCACGAGGATGATGCTGAGAGTAAATCTGAGCAGAAGACTCTGATAGATCCCTCTGATGCTCCTGCTCTTTCAGCAGATGCTATCACAATGGAGTCTGTAAATGAAGATGATGAACAAGAAGTGGATAAGTTGGAAGGTAGAGCCAGTAATGGAGATGAGCAAAGTAATAATCAGTCAAATTTCTCTGAAACAACAGAGCAGGCCCAACATGTATCAACAGAATCAACTGATATCCAACTTGCAAGTGAGCAGGATATGGTGCAAAGTACATCTGCAGTTGCTCCTGGTTATGTGCCCAGTCAGGTTGATGAGAGAATTCTGCTTGAGCTTCCTTCATCGATGGTCCGTCCGCTAAGGGTTGTTCAAGGAACATTTCAGGTAAATTCTTGGGCTTGACATTTTTATTGCGACATGATTTAGCACTTAAAATTCATATGTACTGATTAGTTTAGTGCTCTACACAAAGTATACTAAAGAAGAAAGTTGATAAATTAGGGAAGTAGAACTAGCAGCACTTGATGAAATTTCAGATGACAATAGATTGCTTGTTGTTCAGCTTTTATCTGGTTCTTAATGAAAGGTATTGTATTCTTACAGATCACAACCAGGAGAATAAACTTCATTATCGACAGAAATTCTGCTAATGTTTTGGATGGCAATAATGGATTGAGAGACCATGGAAAAGATTATAGCTGGTCATTGTCCTCACTTCATCAAATATATAGCCGAAGGTGAAATTGAGTTGATATTTGTTTGGTACTTGCTGTAATTACCTACTTTTTTCCAACTTCCTTGTACTCTTTTTTCACCTCTTTTTTGCATGGAATCTAAGTTCTATGCGGGAGTACAAATTACTTTATATCCATGATCTCATGTTAGGAAACCTCTAAAACCCTGAAGTGTCAAAAAACAGTTGGTTCATTGTGCTTAATGTCCCTTTAGCATTTTTCAGTCTTCTTCCATGGTAGAAAAAGGGCCTGTCTGTGCTGATTTTATTAGAATATCTAGAAGTTCAATATGTATTATGCAAAATATTTCCCCAGTCACTGAGAACATTTGCAAGCCTGAGATTATCAGAATGCACCTGAAATTCCAAAGTCAAGTCTGCTCCTCATGTACCATGGAATGAGGCATGTGACTTGTATTTGTTTTTGTCGCAGATATTTGTTGAGAAGAAGCGCCTTAGAGTTATTTATGGTTGACCGTTCAAATTTCTTCTTTGATTTTGGGGTAACTTCTATCTCAGCTCTTTTGCCTTTGCAAACTATTGAAGCAAGTAGGGGTAGTTGCAATAATTATATTATTTCAGTTTTCTTATTTTCCTTGAGTTTCACCAGGGTTCTGAGGGCAGAAGAAATGCTTATCGGGCAATCATTCAGGCACATCCTCCTCATTTGAACAATGTATACCTAGCAACTCAGGTTTGCCTTTTGTTCACCTTCTTTTCTCATTGATTTTTCTCTGCCTTTATAGTGCAAATAAGGAAATCACCTTTCAATGTTTCACATGCTTTACAAATTATCATCTATTGCTGAAACATTATGTTGAAGGCTGATTAACGTTTTGCAATAATTTTTTTTTGTAAAATGGAAAGATGTAGTGACCATAGACAGAATTATAAATCTTCGACTCACAAGTGAGTTTTCGTGCCCATTTTCCAATAACCATTTTATTTGTTTCTTTTGGTGATGAAACTTGTAATTTGAATAAAAGAAAAGACATTATGGAAATAGAACTGGGAAGATAGGTCCACTGAATTGGTTTTCACTTTGTAGTTGTAATTGTTTTCTTGTAAAGAATAAGAGGTACAGTGAGAGGTGAAAGGGAATATGAGAGGGAAGGCAACATGAAGACAACATAGATAGGAAAATAAGTTTGTCCTATGTGGCTAGTGTATGAATATTTGGCTTTATCCTACTTTATTTGATATAGATATTGTATTCATGCATGAGCATGTGTCTGTTTGCTGCCCTACCCCTACAGTTGGCTATATACTAAAATGATCTTTTAAACACTTGCTTGTAGAGACCAGAACGACTCCTGAAGAGAACTCAGCTGATGGAACGTTGGGCTAGGCGAGAGGTGCAAAACAGGGATTTTACTTTTATATTGTGAAAATTACTAGGAAATTCCATTTTGGTCTTGGGATATATATTTTGCTAGACTTTTCTGCTTAGTCTTGAAAGGGCTATATACATTCACTCAGTAAACTATAAATGATTTGCAGATTAGCAATTTCGAATATTTAATGCTATTGAACAACCTAGCAGGCCGCAGTTACAATGACATTACTCAGGTGATTTTCCAGTAAGGCAATCCTTTATGGCTGCTATTGGATAGAGTATAATCTACTTCATAAATTTTGTGTGCTTACTTTGCAGTATCCAGTATTCCCTTGGATCCTATCTGATTATAGGTCAAAGACCTTAGATCTTTCTGATCCTTCTTCTTATCGAGATCTATCAAAGGTGAGAATATTACTTATCTCTTTGAAAAATATTCTAGTTCGTGTTTCTCTATTAATTGTACATGAGCACATTTAGCATTAAATAACATGAAATGTGCCTGCAGCCTGTCGGTGCATTGAGCCCTGATCGGCTGAAAAAGTTCCAAGAGAGATATTCTACCTTTGAAGATCCAGTCATTCCCAAATTTCATTATGGTTCACATTATTCCAGCGCTGGAACAGTATGTTTTCCCAATCTGAAGCTTATTTTTACTCATAATCTTTTTTGGGAGTATTACTCATCTTTTTTGTTATATTTCTTACTTTCACTTGTTGATCATCCTTAAGCTTTTTTTGTGCGTCCGGCTGGTTTGTCATGTGAGATTATTTTCACAGTAGACTACACCAATTTTATGTTTCCTTGTCAACATCTTCTGGAAGTAATGGTTCACATATGGATAAATCTTTCATAGATGAGTTTTAGATAATAGAAGAATGATTATCCCTCCTTTTTGTCATGTCCTATATCTCACATTTTATTCTATTTGGTCATGCTCATTTAATGATGGTGTCTTATTTAAAAAAATAATAATAATGGTGTCTTATGGTTTTCCAAAATCTCTGTCGGCCTGGTGTATGCTGTCAGTTCAGGAAATTAATCAATTTGGCATAAAGTTATGCTTATTAGCTTTGAATTCCTACACAGGTACTATATTATCTTGTCAGGGTTGAACCATTCACAACTCTGTCAATTCAACTGCAAGGTGGTAAATTTGACCATGCAGATAGAATGTTTTCAGACATAGCTGCCACTTGGGATGGAGTTCTTGAGGACATGAGTGATGTGAAAGAATTGGTTTGTAGTTTTATCTCGTCGATCATTCTCTTGAAATTGCCCTTTTTTTTGCACCTTTTTATATTGAAATTTGTTAGTAGAAAGCTAATATCGCTCCATTTTATGTTGTATATCTTGACACCTGAAATCTAATAGAATACAGGGAAAAATGTCCTTTGTATTTTCTGTTTAATTTGATTGGTTATAATGATCTCACCATGGTCATCCCAGGTCCCTGAGCTGTTTTACCTACCTGAAGTTCTAACAAATAACAATTCCATCGATTTTGGCACAACTCAATTGGGCGACAAGCTTGGTGTGTTTTCTTTCCTCCTCAAGTTTGTTGATTTTATAACCAGAAAAAAATTCCAAGATCTTTGAAATGAAGTTTATTTCTCCTTTTGTTTCAGATATCGTCAAGCTTCCACCGTGGGCTGAAAATCCTGTTGACTTCATTCATAAACATCGGATGGCTCTTGAGAGTGAGCATGTATCAGAACATTTGCATGAATGGATTGATCTCATATTTGGGTCAGTTTCTCTTTATTAAGTGCTATATTCTGTTTTGATGGGAAAAATATGAAGTCATCTGTACAAAGTCCCAAAGTTATTGGATATGCCTTAGCTGGAGAGGATATGTAAATATGCAAGAATCAAATTTAGATGAAATGCTTATGCTTGTTTCATTTGTCTCAATTGATACTGCCTCTCTTTTGGGCCACTCAGGTAGGGTTAAAGGATAATTGATCTTGATATTTGTCAGTGATTCAATACTGGGTTGAATGCACAGGTACAAGCAACGTGGCAAGGAAGCTATATCTGCAAATAATGTCTTCTTTTACATTACATATGAAGGGACAGTGGACATAGATAAGATTTCTGATCCAGTAAGATATCTTGCTACTCTTTTTTGCCGCCTTCTTTTCAAGTTAATTTACTTGTCTGATGGTTCTCTTTGTAAATGAACAAAAGGTGCTACAGTGTGCTACACAAGACCAGATAGCATATTTTGGACAGACTCCATCCCAGCTCCTAACTGTCCCACATGTGAAAAGGATGCCTTTAGCTGATGTTCCTCATTTACAGGTCAGATGCCAATTTTTTCACAGAATTGGGTTAGTGTTGTTTCCTGACTCTGACTTTATGACTTGATAATGATAAAATTTTTGGTATGTTTTCTTGATTTTCTGTTCACCTGGAATCTTGCTTGAATTTTACAGCATGCAGTGATTTAGCGGCTCAATATGCTTTTCTAGTGCTTATTAACACTGGATTTTCTGGAACTGGGCAGTTAAACAGGTTGAACTATATTCAAAGGGCTAAGATACCTGTTGCCTTAAGGACAGACCAGTTAAATAACATAAGTGTGGCAATTGTTTTAATTTTAGCTTGTTGCACCTTTCTCATAAATGTATCACCACAGCAGTTGTCATCTACTTTTCTGTGTCATACATATTAGTCACGATTATTTTCTAAGTTTTTTCCTGATTACTTTCTAAGTTTTTCCCGCAAGACTTTACTCTGGAAAAAAAAGAAGAAATCTTCTTCTTCAATGAGTTCATTCTTCTTCTTCTCTCTCTCTCTTTTTTAATAATTCGATCTTCTTTCTTCTCTTCTTTTGCTGTTTGATTTTTCCTCTTCTCCTCTCCCTTCAAATTTTCTTTTTGGTTAGAAACTTTGGTGGCTTACATTTTGATTTGAATTATCTGGTTTGACTTTGATGCTTGAGTATTATGAAAACTCAGTTTATAAATGGTTTTGTCATCTTTTTATTTATATTTTAATATGCTAAAATTTAATTCTGTATTAAGATTTATGTTATTAGTGCATATAATTTGATTCTTATATTGCACATCATTTTGTTTCATATTATTTTTTAAAACTGTGCGCCTTCAATTCAGCACAGAGTTTTGTGCCTTGCACCTCCAACAACATGGGACATCTTGCTTTTGACAACCGTTCTGACAGATCAAAATGCCAGTTTCAACCCTCCAAATATTAAACAAGTGAAAATTGCTAATGCTATTTTCTGCATATTTGGGAGCAAAAGTGCAAAACCATGCAACCAAATGAAATGGCCTTAAGTCATGCCAAAGGATATAAATTTTCTTAGATTGTTTTACTATTAGAATAAAGTTTAGTATTGGAGTGTTTCTGTTGATTGAGCACGTGGAGATGAGGTTGCTATTTTGAAGAGAATTCTAATGTCACTCTAGCAAATGAGCGTATTCTTTGAGTTGTCAATTGGTTTTCATATTATTCTCTTCCTTTTTTGTGGATAAGTCATGCTATTCTTATTTTCAAAGCCTTCTTTAGACAGGAAAGGCCTGGACTTTCTAGTTTAACCAGTTTGAAAATTGTTCCTTTTTTCTTCTGGTTGGTTCTATTCCACTCATGCGATGGTCAAATATTTTTGGTTTATTTCATCAGACAATCTTCCGGAACCCTAAAGAAGTTAAGCCATACACAGTCCCAGCTCCTGAAAAATGCAATCTACCAGCAGCAGCCATTCATGCATTTTCGGACTCAATAGTCATAGTTGATGAGAATGCTCCAGCAGTGCATGTTGCACAGCACAAATTGCAGCCCAATACGACCAATAGCCAGGGAAACCCGTTCCTCTTTCAGCATGGGAAAGCGGTGGCTGGATCCACCAGTGGAGCCTTCATGCGTATGTTCAAAGGGCCTGCTGGCTCAGGCTCAGATGAGTGGCATTTTCCACAGGCTTCAGCTTTTCCTGCGGCTGGGATTAGAGGCTCAGCTGTGGTTGCTGTCACATGCGATAAAGAAGTCATTACTGGTAATCATTTTAGTATGCATTAATCTGCTTTTCTCATCTTTTGTTGCGGTTGAATATTAGCTCCTTGGTCACCATAAGCCCATAAACTGCCCACTAGCCTATTGAACACTGAGGACAGGCCTCATGGCGAGCCATCAATCACCATCATATGAGGATACAGGATATTGAACTTGAGATGTGTCTCCACCCCCATAATCTTCTCCTTTTTAGGCACTAACAGACACTTATGGTTGGCCGGCGATACTTGTCATTTTCTCTTTATTTTCTCTTCTGAAAGTAAAGCAGAGAACTTTAACTAGATTATCCTTAGATTTCTCAACATTGTTTTATTTTGTGGATCGTCAAAGGTGAATGTGAGAAAAAAAAATGCAATCACTAGTTATTGACAGTTCCTCACTTCATGAAGTTCAATTTATACCTAGATTTGAGGCGGGTACCTAGACATTACTGCCTCATTTTGTTTGTTGAAGTCATCCCAGCTTTTTTCCAGATGATTCCTGCTTCATAAAAGCTCTGATGGTCTGAAAGCAGGTCAAATATTCGGAGAAACTTCAAACTGTTTGGAGTACTTCTACCATCAATAGACTACAATCATGATGTTAATGTACCATTGCCAAATATAACAGGAAGATTCATTCTACATACCTTTCTTGATGGGAATAAGTTCTTGTGAATAATGCTTTGTCCAATGGAAAGTCAATATCCTAGTATATGAAATAAATCATTTGTATTCTGACTAGTTCTTTTTCTCTCTCATGTTCCAAAATACTTTCTTGAATCTCATTTTAATACTCTGGTCCCATGATTTAGGGGGACATGCAGATAACAGCATCAAGGTAATATCCTCGGATGGGGCGAAAACACTAGAAACAGCATCAGGTCACTGTGCTCCAGTCACTTGCCTTGCCCTTTCTCCAGATAGCAACTACCTTGTGACGGGATCTCGAGATGCGACTGTCTTACTCTGGAGGATGCACCGTGCTTCTTCATCCTCAAGTGGTATCTTGGATGTTCCGACTGGTGGGCCCACTCCAACCTCATCCACATCCACCAGTAGCAGTCTAGTGGACATCTTGGCTGGAAGAAACCGAAGACGTCGCATAGAAGGCCCAATCCATGTTCTCCGTGGCCATAGGAGAGAGATAACCTGCTGCTATGTGAGCTCAGACCTGGGAATTGTGGTCTCGTGTTCGCATTCATCTGATGTTTTGTTACACTCCATGAGGAAGGGAAGGCTTATTAGGAGGCTCGAAGGAGTAGAGGCTCAGCATGTGTGCCTCTCACCTGCAGGAATCGTTATGACATGGAACAAGTCACAGCATAGGATCAGCACCTTCACTCTGAATGGGGTGCCCATCGCGAGTGCTCTGCTTCCATCCTCATGCATCATCAGCTGCATTGAGATCTCTGTAGATGGGGAGAATGCATTGATTGCAGTAAGCAAGAGTATGGAAAGGAGCGGATCAACTGACGGATGCAGTGATTTTATCTCCAAGAAATTTGGCAGTGAAGAAGATGAAACTCAGGAGGATAAAGCTGATCAAAGATTAGATGTTTTGCCACCTTCTCTTTGTTTCCTTGATCTGCATTCACTGAAGGTATTGAACATTTTATCTCATGAATGACCTTGTTTTACTTCCTTGCCTTTTTTAAACCGATTCATTGGTTCTTTACTGCCTGCTGCATTTATCAAGTTACTTATGCTGCACATTTATCCTTTCAAATGTATCTATTGATAACTTGGAAAGCAAACTAATAATTTGATCTGTGCAGGTTTATCACAAATTGAAGCTTGCCGAAGGACAAGATGTCACAGCTCTGACACTAAGCAGGGATGGCATGAATCTTCTAGTCTCAGCGGCAGATAAGCAATTGATAATCTTCACCAACCCAAGTAAATGAACTGAAATGAACTCCATTGATTGCAAATCTATCCAACATTCTAAAGTACACGCAGATCTATCCAACATTCTAAAGCACCAGAGTATTGAACTAGATCATCCATTTTTCCAGACTAATTATCGTAGACAATGCTTGCATCTTATCCTAGGACATTTCCAAAAATTGTGGATGATTTTTTTAGGATATGGAGACCCTCCAAGGCTAAGGAAGTAATTGACCCAGCTCATGTTGCTCTCCTACTACATCTCAATCCTCTTGTTTTTCTTTTCAGTTGAGCGTGAGAGTGGTGGATCGGATGCTCAAGCTCGGCTTGGAGGGTGATGGGTTGAATCCTCTTCCAAGGAGATGTAAAAACTACGTCTCTTTCTTAGGGCAACCAGAAGAAAAGAATAGAGAGAATGTCATCTCTGTTCCTTCTGAAACTTGGATGCTGTTTTCTTTCCAATCATCTCGAGAATGGAGTGGGCCACCACGTACATTTGAATCAAATGGAGAAATCAGAAATGCCTAAACGGATGCAAGAAGTGGCCTTTTTGTGCAGATGAGTGAAGCTGTAACATCTTCGGGTCTCGAAAAAGGTTCAACTCTAGGTTCTTCCTTGAGCTCTGGGCTGTTTCGAGTTTTGTTGGTGGATTTCCGTGCAATTTTTACAGGTTTAGGGCATTAGAGCACAGCTAAGCTACGACACTAGGCGCATGCTTATTATTTATGTAAATGGTGAGTTCTGTTTCACGTGTTTTCCTGTCCTGTAAATTTGAAAGGATCATGCTCTCAAATTGGGTTCTTACATGATGATTTTTAATTTTTTACAAACGACAGCTCTTCTTCACCACCACCCAAAACAAAGTCTGAGTGGGAAGTTGTATGATGAGTACGGTCAGTGCTATCGTGGAGGGTATGTGGGAAGGAATTTCTTTAAGTATTGCTTATTCTAAACATACTGTGATTAGTATTATCTTTATGATAAGAGGAGATCGTTGATTATTTTTGGTTTGGTTTGAGAACCAGCCTAACACTTTGCGTGTTCATCATACTAAATAAATATCAAGGAGCTTTAAAGGGTAGAAGCTCAAAGAAGAGAGCTGCTACAAGGGTACTGGGAAGAACGGTTAATGACCGGATTGGATTCTTAAATAGTAAGGTTGGGAAATTCCGTTGTCGTGATGGATCGCATTCAAGTCTCTATACCAATCTGAGTCATGGATAGGGCCTTTTGTGTCTTCACGTCAGTGCACGGACCAGAGGAAGAAATATGGCCCGATACCAGCTGGTTGAAAAACCATGAAGTTTGCCAAGTTCCTGATCCGAGTTGGTGACGCGAGCGAGGTGCCAAAAAAAAAAAAAGTGGCTCCTAATTCTCATCGGGGGCTGGAAACGATCCTATCCCCTCGATTTGCTGAGAGTTAATCGGGCTTAGAGTAAACAGCTTTGTGGTCAACCTGAGAGAGAGAGAGAGAGAGTCAAGACTCAGCTGCTAGAAGATCTGAGATTTCCGGGTGGAATAAGATCAGCTCTTACAGGAGGAAGGAAAACGTTCCTCTTATTCATCCTAAGTTTGATACATCCATCTCCTCTACTAGTGTTGCAAAGGACATAACAACTGCATTTATTAATGTGCTGATATTATCTAGTTATACGGTCTGATAATTTCTCCACTATGGTATAATATATGGAGAAGCACTGAAAATATGAGACTGTGAGAACTGAGTACGCTGGTAAGATCGAGCATCCAATTCCATCGGGAATTGGCCTTCACGATCTCATCCTTGAAGTCGCTTTAAGGTGGAGCCCTCCATTGATGTGAAGTGTGAACATGGTCCTGTAAGTCACAGTCCTAGCTTCGTCAGCCAGCTTGAACCTCAAGAACCGAAGAATGGCTATGGAGAGTATCTTCATCTGCCTGTAGGCAAAGTCCTTGCCGAGACAGATTCGTGGCCCCGCCTGAAAACACGATCACAGATACGAAAAAACTCGAATCAGATTTCAGAAACAGCCGGTGATAAACATTTCGACTTCCAGTTTTCTGTAAGGACAAGTGTTACGGTGATCCGCACGTTAAAAGCCGCAAACTTGAACGGCGACTCCGGTTGGAAGATCCCATTTTTCAGCCATCTTTCGGGCTTGAAATCCTCAGCATCCTCTCCCCAGAGGCTCTTCATCCTGCCCATGGCGTATGTCATATTGTAGACCCCGTCCCCCTTCTTCACCATGTAGCCATCTGGGAGAACATCATCCATCTCTGCGCACCTTCCATCCTTTCCATCGGATCATTACCGAAACACAATAACGTAGTCGATGTGAGCACAAACACAGTATATGTACTAATACGGAAGACCAATCTCCGGAACCTTGTGCTTCCAAACAAGAATTTTACGGACATATATATAGTCTATTACCATGGGAACGGCTGGATACAACCTCAGGGTCTCAGAGAGAGCTGCGTGGAGGTAGTGCATTTGATCGAGCACTGACTCGGTAATCTTTGTCACAAACTCATCCGGGTCAGCTCTTCTTTCCGTCTCCGGTGGATCTCGGTCCTGGATCATGTCCATGATCTCCTGGAAGATGTTCTCCTGGACGAGGGGGTTCTTGCACAGCATGTAGAGGAACCATGACAGGGTGTTCCCAGTCGAGTCTTTTCCGGCGAGCATGAAGTTCAGGATTATGTCGCGGAGGTACTTGTCATTCATCTTCTCGGGACCCTTCTCGCTCTCGAGAAGAAACCTCGAGAGTATGTCCTCCTTATCATTCTGTTAACGAGCAAAAGATTTCAAGCGAAGGTCAAAAATGGTGTGTGACAACTACAAGTCTCTGGAAAGGGAAGAGAGTTTGTTTTCATCAATCTTCACTGAATCACTTACATAGTCTCTTTGTTCTGCTAGCAGTTCCCTCTTCATAGTGATGAGTCGATTCACAAACGCGTCAATGATTTTGATATTCTTCCTGAGGGCGGCTTCTGCGCCGAAGTTGAAGTACCTCTTCAACCTCCACAGGGGATCGACATATCGCCAGTAGATCAAAGCATTTGCCTCATCGAAGGCCTTCATGAGCTCGATCCCCTCTTTGTCCGAACCCTCCAGGCAGTTCAGATCTACCCCGAACCCGACTTTGAAAATGGAGTCGAGTCCAGCTCTCATGAGTATATCCTGCAGACCAAGAAATAAGACTATGAGAATCCTTTTTTTTTTTTTTTCACTTTTACAAAGAGAGTGTATTCTCCTCGGCCCAAGAACACTCTACGGATCTAAGCAAGCACATGTGTGAAACTATGAGCATCATTATTTAGAGCCGTAGGAGATCTTCTGAATCTTTGGGGAACCAGAGATGGAACTTGTATAGTGACTTAGAGTGCTGACTTGCACATCGAAATCCCTTCCTCGAGCAGCCATCTCCCCGAGGACTCTGACTAGTCTCGCAGCATTTTTCCTGAACACTGAACAGCTGAAGTCTCTAAGGACCCTCGTCGAGAACTCGAAGCTGGCGAGCTTCCTCTGCTGCCGCCACTTATCTCCGTCAACCATAAAGATCCCCTCGCCGAACAAGTCCTTAAAAATCTGCTGGTTGTACTCTCCCTTCGTGTACCGGTTGAAGCCTGTTTTCAAGATATGCTCCACGTTCCGAGGATCAACCGTGTAGACCTCGTTCTGGCCGGGAGCGAGAAGCCGGAAAGTCGGGATTTTCTTGGCATCTTCAGTTTGCTGATCATACAATCTGTCCAAGTAGAAGACCTGGTTGAATATGGTCCCCTTAACTGGAGGATATCGGGGATCTCTTATCGATTTCCCGGCGAAGACTCTCACGGCGAGAAATGAGAACGCCACCAAGGGAATAAGCACGACCACTGCCAGGAGAATGAGTAGTACTGAAGATGCTAACGCATCCATCCTCTCAAGGTATCATCAACAGAGAGCAGTGGGAGCTCTCCTTCTTTGATAAGAGCAATGGAAGCTCTCGCTCTCAAGTCTCAATCTTAAACTCTTGATCATATCTAATAATTTAAACGAGTTTCTTTTATTTAAAACAAATAAAAAATAATTAATTAAAAATGATATATTCACATGCACCATCATATCTTTAGTTTCGGTTGGCTTGTTACATTGATCATATCATAGTTTTCAAAATTAAACCAATTCGATTGGAAACTAAACAGTCACTCAGTCTAGTTTACTTCGTTAATCCAAATACAATTTAAATTCGGTTAGATTCATTTAAATTGATCGGTTTTAGGTTTGACTGCAAAGTCTAATTGAATCTACTATTGACCGGTTGAATTAAAAATTATTTAAAAATGATAAAATAAAAATCTCGACAATCTTGTATCTATTAAAATAAGAATATCGATATTACATTTTATTTTTATCAAAATTAAATTAAAGTTTTTGGCTCAACTTAAATATTGTGATGAATATTTTAAAATTTAAAGGTACAAATTAGTATATTATTATACGGTTCAATTAATTAAACTTATTATTAACTTATAAACCTATAAAATAAAACCATATATCTATGACCAATTTCCAATTCCCTTCAATTTTGAAAACTTTGGTCCTATCCCTGTCCAACGATAGAAGTCAGAGAGTGATTGCGTCCTTCCAATCCTTGCTTGCATCATTCGCATTTATTAATGTCACCGATGGGCCCCTTATGTTAACTCTGAGCCGAGAATTTACTTTATATCGGAAAAACCGGACCAATTCACACGATTTTGACAAAATCCTGTGTGCGCTGTTGCCTCGGTTCCGTCTGTCCTGCCGTTGACTTTGGATTCGAGGTGTACAGGGTAGAACCGACAGTAAAATTTGGCACGGCTAAAAGACATACCACTGAAAAAATTATGCTTGAATTGATATTTTTAGGTTATTTGAGAGATTGAATGGTTTTAGTATGGGTTAAAAAATCGCATCTGGATAAAAATATGAAAATAAGTTTTATAATAAAGAGAAAATATTTTTAAAAATTAATTATATATATAATATTA
>CXYZ01009522.1:525953-643641 GCA_900006705.1 Sonneratia caseolaris | reverse complement strand
TATTTTATTTAAATTGATATAAATTTTCGATTAATCAAAAAATTTATTTTGAAATATTCCCCCCATGTGTACTGATAACAGGCTATGATGAAGATATAAGAAGCCCATGTCATCATCTTCTCTTCTTTAATTGCAAGGAATAAATCCCAGTTGAGCCACTCGTCTCAAAAGTTTTTACTGAACGCGAGAAAACATCCAGTCTGAAATTGGACTACTTGAGATCGTGGCTCCATTCAATTGAGATGATAAGGGATGAGGCCAGTCAGCGGGATCTAGTTCAATTTTTGGTTGTAATCTCGTTGTTTATTGGATTCACTAGTACGTCTTGCTATGTCTGTGACCATTTATTTCTCTCGACCTTCTTGTCTGTTTTCCCATATACTTTCTGTCTTAACCAAGACTGGTATTGGAGCAAACAAGGGATTTTTGGAATTCTTGTAAAGCTCAATGCTATCAAAAGCGTTTAAATTAGCACTTACTGGTGATGCACCGGTGAATGATGGGCATCAAAACTAACTCATTGTCTGAAATTGAATCCTCAAAAGAGCGTTTCTCAGTTTGCACGGGAACTGAAGATAAGTACAAGAGAGCGTCATTGGACGGAAGTGCTCAGAGTCAAGATGCCATCGCACGGGGTCAAGCACAACCTTAATCGCTAGGATAACAGATGGTCAGGTTTGACATGGGACACGGAATGACTGATGGTTGTGATCCATGCAGTCTACAAAGAATTCCCAGGGTTTAGGTCTACCGAGAGAAGTTACTCGTAAGCAGCAATGGTGGTATCGCTGAGAGTTGCATCGCTCTCACTGCTGCTGCTAGTACCACTACTCTTCTCGAACCTTTGGCTTGCTGCAGGAGTTGAGATAGAAAATCTGGTGTTTAGATCAGCTGGACTTGAGCCTTGAGCTGCCATGGGAGTATTTAGAGGACTACCGTTGATAGCAGAGGCTCCAAATCGCCGGGCTTGTGACAGCCTCTTTGAACCTCTGTGGATGTGCCGATCACAGTACTTCTGATCTGGAAGAACGTCTCTACTGCACCGCCACTTCTTGCCGTCTGTTCTCCTGCACCTCCATGGCTCGGGCACCGGTTCTGCCTCCTTACAGTTGGGCCAGGATGTGTTTGCGTGACCCATTGCTTGAAAGTAAAAAATCGATGGCAGAAAGGAGCAGTCAGCCAATTTAGAAAACACAATGTAGACAGGAGCCAAAAGTAAAATGCTTTAGCCCTATGGCAATGGTTTTCATGGGAGCAATGGCGAGGTTCATGCTATCTGTTCAGGTCTTCAGAATCTTGAGAAATTAGTTGTTCAGTGTTTGAGGGGAAAAACCTCAAGAGCATACAGGACCAATTACCATGCACTAAACCACTCAGATCAAGGGGACAAGTAACTTATCAGAGAATCTCACAACATTTCTTATCCTTCAATAGGGACATCATTCAACGAGATAATTACCTTTAAGAACGCTCTTAGGCGAGAACCCCAAGCCAGGGAACACATCCCTTCTGATCACATCATTGTTTGTGCCAACCCCATTTTGGGGCAAATTTTGTTGATAATCAACATAGCTTCTGCCTTCATAGATTCCATGGCCGCTCAGACTGGTTCGTGAGCTGCTGCTGCTGCCACTGACAATGGTGACAGAAGTTCCATAACTATCTTTAACATTAAGAGAGCTCTTGTTTTCAGAATTGACCTCAGAAGAAACGCCACTATTTAGCCAAAGGCCAAGAGTAATATCAGCTTTTGCGTGTCCAAGATCATCATTAGTCGTCTTGGATGTTGTTCTTGTCTTAGAAGGAGAAGCAATTTTCGAAATTTCCAGAGGCTTTCTTGAACGTTGTTGGCCTCTATTGACATGCCGCTCGCAGTACTTCTGATGGGGGACTACATTCTTACTGCACCGCCACTTTTTCCCGTCTGTTCTTCTGCACCTCTCCGGGTCTGGACTCATTCTATTCATGTAACCAAGCGCCTCCTTCCTGAACCCTATGGCTGCATAACATCAGTTGCCAATAACTCGCAAGATCAAGAATGTGTCTCGTTAAAAAAGGCATCATAATCGACCACATTCATAAATGGTGCAACTCACTATGCACAAATCTCAGAGTCCCCCAAGCAAAAAGAACTGGCTACCACATATTATGATCATGCTAACCCAGTTAGACAATGTTTTGGCCACATTAACCTAGCTGAACAGTACGCTAATGCTCATCATAGAATATTACACATCAAACATCGAAACAGAACCACAACAAAACCTCATGAAGTGTAAGAACAACATCCATTGATCAATTCAGTTCGAGATCCAGGAACACTAAGAACCCCGTTTCTGATTTTTCATGATATGACAAGAATAAGCAGGAAAAGGTCAGAAATAACAAAGAACTTTCGACTTACAGGTAGAGTAATGTTTCTGCAGGGCGACATCAACAGGGGGTGGATAGGAAGTGGCCTCACTCTTCCGGAAAGGAAGCAGAAGGTGAGGGGGAACAGGGAGACGAGCGGCTAAATACTTGTAGACGAGAGATTGATGATACAGTTCACTCAACTGAGCACGCGTTAACTCCACAGGCCTTTCCCTCTCGGAGTCCCGTGCACTCTCATCTTTGCCGCCGATCCCGAGGCGGAGCCTCAAGGACGGCTTAGATTCTTCCGCAGCGTTCTCTGCGCCAACCATCACCGTCCATAGTCCTCTGCCATCGGGCCACCCTCCGTTTGCTTCTAACAAATCAAACAACAACGCCATCGTCGAGATTAGATTTATTGATATCATCTTATAAAATCGTCATGCAGACAGAGACGGGTGAGAGGCTGAAATCAGCAAAAATCTAGAGAGGAGGGAGAGAATACCCGAGACCGAGGAAGCGACCATTCGAAGAGCTTGTGCGTCCATTTCTCAGACTCAGAGCTTCGGGAAAGCGAGACAGAGAGAGAGAGAGAGAGAGAGAGAGGGTGTCTGTATGAAGTTCAGAGGCCGGGCAACAGTGAAAAGAAAACATCAGACACTGAGGTGAAGACTGATTCAGTGATGAATTCAAATCAGAAGCTAAGCAATGAATGATCGGATCAGTATTGTCTTTCCCCGATCACGAGACAGCCATTGAAGGATCCTGGAGAGCCTCCTCAACGGATGATCTTCACTTTCCTCTCAACACATCTGGACATTTTCTCCATAGAGAGCGAGATGGACGAGGGAGGGAGGCAGTAAGGCGGTTGTCAGAAGTCTGACAAGGCCCTTCCCTCTGCTGCAGCAGCGGTGTCAGGGGGAGTGTGTTCGCTGGATTCAGAAGAAGCCCCAGTTAGATCTGCCACGCGTGGGCGTCACGGCTCTCCGGTGGAAGTGTAACAGAGGGAGCGTCATCTCACGCCCCCAGTCAGAGCGTGCCCGCTCTGCTCTGTGGCTAAATGGGGCACTTGATGACATGTCAGCGGTTTTTGTCTTGTGGGACCCAAGGCGCTCAGGTCATGTGATGGAGTGGGATAAGTGTGGGGTCCACCTCATGGCACCGGCGTCTACTGGCTGGTGGGCCTTGGAGGTGCCACGTGGAGCCGGTTGGCTTTGTGGACTTCTTATGACTCGGGGAAGCCCATTTCCTCGGATGGGTAAAACCCAAGATGAGATGTCCAGTCATTGGGCTATGCATAATCGTCGACTGGGCTTCCTCGTTCATTATTTTAGCATTTTGTAGATGTTAGGTGTCCCATAACTGACGGACTTCATATGATTCAAGTTATTAATACGTTATGCATTACCCGGCACCCAAAAAAAAAGAAAGTTACGGGTAATAGTTGGCAACATGTAATTCTTGGGAGCATAAGACGAGTAAATCTGAAATATGAGGGATTAAATGACAATTTACGCAAACATTCCATAATTCCATTATATTTTTTAGCTACAGGAGTAATATCCACGTGCGGAGCGGCGGAGAAGACGACACTGAGCTGAGCCTCCGCTCTTCCGTTTCAATTCGCCCGAACTCGGTCGCTGCGGTCTTCTCAGTGATAGTGAGCAAACGTTCTCCCCCTTCCCTGGGCACTCCTCCCCTCCTCCGCCTCTGAGCTCGCCCTGCCTTCTTCCATCGCAATGTTGGTGGGCGAACAAGGCAGCCAGTCGGGACCAAGCCCTAGAGCAAAAGCCTCGCAGCCTGGCGCCTACGGGAATCCCGCAGGACAGAAGCCCTCGGCGGAGCCACCTCTGAGCCGCCAGGAGTTCATAGAAAATGTCTCCTCCAAAATCGCCTCCGAGCCCCTTCACGACCCCGACCCGAGCGTATGGGGCGTCCTCACCGCTATCAACACCAAAGCTCGTGAGAGAAAGCAGGTTTGTGCGGGCATCCTACAGACTTGTAGTTCAATTTTAATCCTGGGAGTGTAGAATTCGGATTAATATTATGCGTACATGCTACATTGTTAGGGGCAACCACATTTTGCTCTCTTTCCGATTTCCTGTTTGCTACTTTTGCATCAGTTCCTATCTAAAAATTATGCTTTTCGTTTGGGACCACTTGACTTGGGTTGTTACTCATTGTTTATAGTTATGCACTGGATCGTGCGCTACGTTCTTTAATACAGTGAAGTGTATCTTACTCTACTGAAATTGACGTAACGTAGGGCTTAAATATGCTTCTTAAAGCAAATGCACACTGTATTGGCCGACTGGTAAAGGATACCCTCTTTCGAATTGACTCAAATGTAGTTAGTGGAGAACATTGCAAAATATTCAAGGCGGCCACTGGCAGAGTCTTCTTGAAGGATACCAGGTTTTTTTATCATTTGCATAGCTCTTGCACTTGCTTTCTCTCGTCTCCATTCCCTAATTTACTACATCTTGGTCAGCTCAAATGGGACGTTCATTAATCGGATGAAGTTGGGTAAGAATAGTGCCGAAGCAGAAATTCACCATGGAGATATTATATCATTCGTTGCTGCTCCTGATAGTGGTAATATATTTGCTTCATTCTTCTTGAAGATTACAGCTCTTTTCGGGTTTTCAAATCTATGCCTAATTTATATATATATATATATATATATATATTCTATATACCTATATATGAAATTTTGGGCTCCTCATGTGTTGCCAAGGATGAAGAATGGCTCCCTTCTCAGATTTGATATAATTCATGAGCAGATGAGACTTAAAATTCATGTTTAAATTTAGTAGTCTGCTACAATACTGATCAGGTTAACTAATTTAGTTGCAGGTGCATTCTTTCTCCGCATTAAAGTGCATTTAGTTGAAAATTTTGTAAGGGCGCACCTTCTTTTGCTCTTGAAGTGTTCTAGTTTGACAAAAATGATGTACTGGGGACATTGCAATTTTGTTTTGGACAAGAGGATCTTTGGACTATGAAATATTTGTATTATTGTCACGATTTATTGTCATGTGTTACTGTTGAAACAAAGTTTACTATATAGGTAGTGCTGTCAAAGTAAAGTTGATTGACTTTACTCACCATTGGGTAGTGGTATTTGCACTTACTTGGAACAAAGAGGACCAAGTTCGGCTTTCACTGGTGGAAATTTTGTACTCAATGTGTCCCCTTCTATCCACTTGTACCTCTTGGAAAAAATGTTAGCTGAGACAATCATATACTGTAGCTGTTTTACTTGGTGATTATTGACTGAGTTCTTTTGTTCGGTTACATGCATCTTTAGGTAACTACATTTTACTCAGTATCTACAGAGAAAGTGGGACATTAGTTTTTCTATTAGAGGCTTATAATACTCTGGTTTCATGGCTAACAGGATGTGATTGTTGTGGACCTGTCATGGTGGTGGTTTGATTCCATTGACTCACGATTTCCCTTTTCTTGTGTAATTTGTTAATATCAAAATGTTGAATTCCTCGAAGAGGTTTATTTGTTGCATATTTAAGGGGCTAACCTATTACATATGATGGTTTTATGAATTTTTATTGTGAAATATACTTAATCATTGCTGCATTGGAAAGTCAAATGAGGTCAACGTGGTATTTTCCTGAAAGATCTCGAGCACTTTAGATTTTAAGATCTTCAATATCTCTTTTCTTATCACAGATCATGCATTTGCATTTGTGTTTCGGGAAGTTATGAAAACAACTCCAGCCACAGATGGTACAGTTACCAAAAGAAAAGCAAGTAAGTACATGAACCTGAGTATTCTTTTACTTTCCTCTCTTATATAAAATTCTGCTCAACATGAATGTATATGGTCAAATGGAGATATATCTGGAAAAAAATTTTAGACCTTTTTTCCCCTTATGGCTGACTTCCATGAGGGTATCTCTTCAATGGTGATAGTTGGCATTGCCACTGTATCATCTTGGCCTAAATTGTTTAGGTTAATCATTGGCTTAAATTTATGTCCTATGATGGTACATGCCAGCTGATTGGACAAAGCATAGAATTATGTAAAGAATGCAATAAGTTAATTGGCAAATGCTTCTAAACCATATAGAAAGAAGAAGCCTCAGACAATGTGGCAGTGATTGAGAAATAGTGGAGCCATAACCAATTCTAAGTAGGGTGGATCTATAATCTATCCCTTTTCCTTTAGCAATTCATTTGTTAATCTTTCATTCCCATATGAAAAAGAAGTATTTTTAATTGCCTCATCTGATTATACTGGTTACACTTATCACTTTTCATCCAAATGTGAAATATTCAAAAATTTCCCTTCTTTTGCCAGCTCAGTTTTTTGCCATTTTTCTTTTCAATTGTGGGGAACTTTTGAGATGATCATTGGCTAATTTGGATTTTAGATTAAGAATATTTAAAGTTGACAAGAATACATTTCATTTACATTGTCTAGACGAGCTTGGTTCCCAGAAGAAAAGGCTTAAGGGCATTGGTCTTGGTGCTCCAGAAGGTCCTATTTCTCTTGATGATTTCCGTAGCATGCAGCGGTCAAACACGGTACCTTCAGTTTGTTCAAAGATTTGAAATTTCACACATGTTGATCCTCCCATAGTTTAGATTTTGCAATTCAAGTTTTAGAGATAATTCCTGTATGTTAGAACTGCATCTGTTTGGATTTGATTTGTGTAGGAGTTAAGGGAGCAGTTAGAGAAACAGGTCAAGACCATTGATGATCTAAGGAATGAAAATCGTGCATTTGTTGAGCTTAATGAAAAAGTATGTTCATTCACTTGTTTTCTATTTCTTGTTTTTCAATTCTTTGGCTAAGGTTTGATAAGTGATAATGTTGCTTCATCCCTCTATATTTCTACCTTGGTGATAATCATTGCAGGATAGATCCTTAATTTCTGTGAAGTTCCCCAGGCAGAAGTTACTGATAAAAGAGATGTATTGTCTATAAATAATTTTTCCCTTGAATATCTATTTGATTAGCCTTGTTTTTGTGTTGCCTTGTACTTTTTACAAGACTCCATTGTTGACTAGGTATTCTTTTAGGGAAATTTTAGGGTAGTGTGAAATAAATAGTACTCAGGTGTTTATCAGGATGGATTTTGTGCAATTGCTTGAGGTAAAAATTGATGCGTCTGCTGCATTTATTCTAGTGAATAATTTTATAAGCATAACTCTTGTCATGACTAAGTCCTTGCTTAATTATGCACCAGGAAATTAAGGATCTCAAAGAATCAATCTCTAACTCTTACCGTCATCAAATTAAGGAGTTGAAAGACATGCTAGACAGAAAACAGAAGGAGCTGGTAGAGTTGTCCAAGTTATCTTATGAGCAAAAGCAAGGAATAGAAGATCTCAATGCAAGGCTTGGAGCTTCTGTACAGTCCTGTAGGGAAGCAGATGAAATAATGAAGAGGTAATGAATTATTCCAATTGTCATTATTAGAAATTGTCTATTGACCATAACTTTCATGCCTTTTTTGTCTGTTGTGTATGGCTGCAACTTATAAAGTGATAATTAAATAAGGGGATGTTGCCTATATGATCAATTTTTTTGGAGGAATCCTCTCTTTCATTTCTTTTTTAACTTAGAAATATAGCTGTATCCCATCTTTAATTCTCCAATATTTTTTTTTATCATTTATGTGATATTGAATTTGCTGAGTGTAATTATAACCCCAGAGTACTATGTTTTCACATACTGTTGTCTTTGTTTCTTTTATTGGACAATGTTCCTTCATATATGGATTACTTTTAGTATAATTCCTCTCAAGTGACAGGGCAATGTTGATAAAACTGGAAAAGCTAAGAGTGCCTGATTATTTTATTCCAGTCAGACGGCATCTATAGCTGAGCTCAAGGTGAGGTTGGAAGAAGAGCGTGACCTACGAAAGGAAGAACGTGAGAAGGCTGCAGCAGATTTAAAAGAAGCCATACAGAAAGCTCATTCAGAGGCTCAGGCTGAGTTGAAACGATGGTCAGATGCTGCACTCAGACGAGAAAAGGAGCAACAAGAATTACTTGATAAGCTTCAGGTATACAAGGGGTAGAATGTGGAATCTCATCTTTAGAACTGATTAAAATGGCGAATTATTGTTACTTCTGGTAGATGACTTACAAATGAATCCTCAGGAACTGGAAAAAGAGAGGTGCCTGTTACTAGAAAATATGAGGTCCAAATTGGTATGCACTAGACTTGCTCTTTTTCTCCAAAATGTTGCTTAATCTAGCTCAAGTCCAAATAACTTTTTCTGTAATTAAATTTTGTAGGAAGACGCAAGACAGAACTTGGTTATCTCTGAAAATAAAGTCCGCCATTTAGAAGCTCAAATACATGAAGAACAGCAAGTCTCTGCCAAGGGAAGAAATGTAATTAATATTTCTTTTTGAGTGACTGCTTATATTTACATGGAAGCTTTTTCTTGTAACTTATGCATTGACTTTACGATTATTTTCCTATTCATATATCAAATCAGAAAGTGGAAGAACTTGAGCATGAATTGAAGAGTTTGCAGAAGGAGCTTGAGAATGAAAAGGTAGGCACAAGAATTCCCTTGTTCCCGTTGGCACGGTCTAAAAATTACCAGATGAATCTTATTGCTTACGGATAATATTTTGGAAACTTGCATCTGAGGATGTTATGATACAGATGATTAGATTTATCCTTTGTAGACAAAGCTGTTTGTAGGATGACTTTGTGTGGAAGATAGTAATGGGATCTTAAGCTGAGGTTTTCCTTTGTTTGCTTAGCAGGCCGCTCGTGAAGAAGCCTGGGCTAAGGTTTCTACACTTGAGCTAGAGATAAGTGCCGCAATCAGGGATCTCGATTATGAGAAGAGGAGGTTGAAAGCTGCCCGGGAGAGGATAATGCTTAGGTGGGGGGCACTGAAGCTATTGCAACTCATAGAGGATAGCACTTTATAATTTTTCATGCCAAGAAAAAGGCAGTTCCATCTTATTTGGCACTCTTTGACAGTAATGGATATCTTATGAAAGAATGAAAACTTACAAGTGAGAACTAAGAGAAGATCAGATACAAAGTGTAGGGATTTAATTTGACTGGAAACTAGAGACTATATTAGCCCTATGTGTAAATTAGAGGGACCAAACAAGGCATTTTCCTACACTGAACTGATCTAGACAAATCAGATATGATGAGGCCAAATTTCTTCTAATATGACATGACTCTGAATGTCACATCCATCTTCATGTTTTTTTCCTTCTGTGCACAAGTGGGGAAGTGAGGGATTTCTAGTCCTTTCCTTGATGCTCTTTCCTGTTGTATGAGCTTACTAGTTATAGTTTTTCTCTTTGCTCATGCAGGGAAACACAGTTGCGTGCTTTTTATTCCACTACCGAAGAGATCTCATTATTGTTCGCAAAGCAGCAGGAACAGTTGAAGGCCATGCAGAAGACTCTAGAGGACGAGGAAAACTATGAGAATGCTTCAGTCGACATTGACCTCAATGTTCCATATGGTGATGCCACTAATAATCCTGTTGATATAAAGAAAGCGGATAGGAATAATCGGGAACATGCCAAGGCAACTTCAGCTACTTCAGCACCAAGGTTTGACATTAATGAGATTGCAAGTTCTAGTGATGAGGCCAGTGCTACTGAGGATCATGAATGTGACATTAGGACTGAGCAAGAATGCCAAAACACACAAGAGATGGACTATACGAGTGGTGACCCAAACACAAAGGGTGGTTTTGGGTCAGATATTGATGTGGTAGCAGGAATAATTCCTGAGGAAGAACCCATTGGTACCGAGCAAGGGGGAGAAGCTATTGGAACTGAAAGACAAGTGAATGCTGGTGGGACTGAGCGAGAGGGAGAACCTATTGGAACTGAACAGGAAGCAGACCCGGCTGGAACTGAACGGGAAAACCTTATTGGCACTGATGTGGATGGAGAACCAATGGGCACTGATCGGGAAGACCCTATTAGGACCGAACAAGGAGACCCTGTTGGAACTGAACGAGGAGATGAATATGGAACAGAGCAAATTCTTGAAACTGAAAGCCAAGTAAATTATACTGAAAGAAATATGAAGGTGACTGATGACTGTGTGGCAGTTCAGGACACAATGGAGCTTGACGATGGAGGTCGGACTCATTTGCAGGATGACACAAACAATTTTCAGTCGAAGATGTGTGGTCAGACTCCAGAAGGCCCAGAAGATACTGGGGCAGAAATTGGGGACTCCATCAAAACTGGTGACCTCTTAGCCTCTGAGGTTGCAGGGAGTTGGGCTTGCAGCACCGCCCCTTCTGTCCAGGGAGAGAATGAGTCTCCGAAAAGTAGGCACAAGAACGATGATTTTTCTCCTTCACCTAATAAATTCATTGGCCAGGTTGCTGAGAGTCAGAGCAATCCATCTCACCTCATTAAACAGAGCCGAGAGCATCAAGCATTGACCGAGATGATCGGGATCATCGCACCTGATATGAAGAAAAAGTTTTCAGGCTCTATGGGATATGATTCTGATCGAGAAGAAGGAGAGACTCGGGGATCTGTTTCTGATTCTGGTGGTGATAGTGAGACGGAGGGTGATGATGGTGATTGTAACAATGTACAGGATGTGTCAAATTCGGACTCGGAGACTGAAGGGAGCAATGGAGCAGATGGTGAGGATCGGGAGCCGCAGGATCCAATGGATGAAGATGATGAAGCTACACAGCCGGACTCTCTCGGGTGAGCTGAAGATTCACAGTATGTACTTCTTGACGGTACCCTTTTGCTTTTGTTTTTGTTCTCACTTTTTAACTTTGTTTTTTGGGGGCATGAAATTTGCATTCATTTAGATGACTGCCTTTTTTGGTTTGCCTTGCTCATATGTGGAGGTCACAATGTAAATTATCTGATCGATCTGTTAAGAACCTTGACGGGCCGCTCGGCTGTCTGGAAAGGAATGGAGGCTTAAAAGGAATGGACGAGAACTTTTGGGGTGAAATGCAAATATTGAGAATTGTAGTAGTCTGTGTGTGTGGGTTTTTTTTTTAAATTTTAAATCAGAACAAATTAATGAATAAGAAATGAAAGTATATCTAAGTATGAAATGATCAAAATCTAGAGGTTTTTTCATTAGATCTAGACTTTCAAATTGGTGATTTAATGGTCGAATTTTAGGTTGAGATGGTCAACGAGAATTTTTTTAGAGATTTCGATCCGATCATATATTAGTCTTGAGATATATTTTAGCTGGTTTGAGATACACGTGGTACAAATTTAAAAAATGAAATGACCAAGATGCCCTCTATGAATTGAATATTTAAGAATTTGGGAAGGGAAAGGGCATATATCTGCGTCTGCTCTGGCGACCCCACGGCCGGAAACCCCCAGTGACTCGCAAACTTCAGAGTTCCAGACTGTCGATCGGAGACCGCAAAGTCCGGGTGAGGTGCTGGGGATAATTTCGGTATTTCACATCCAACGCCTATTGCGGGCCAGGTAATCTGCCTGGCCCAACCCAAGCCCAGATTCCTTGCGTTCTGAGTTGTCAGCTCTGAGCCCAAATTAACAACCGAACGCAAGGAATCCGGTCTCGGTAAGTACTGGGCCAGAATTCGATTCTTGTCTTCTGCCCAAGCAAATGAGATGTTTTTCCTTCTGGTCCAAAAGTTCGATAGGCTCTTCCTAATATGTATTCCAACCCGGTCCGTCCTTATAAGCTTCTTCTTTTTTTTTTTTTCAATTTTTAAATTCAAAATTGAAACATCACTGAGGGAAGATATGCCGAAGGCTTCGAATGGAGTGGTTAACTCACAGTCAAGCCAGAGTCCTTAGTTTCGAGGAAGACCATGTTTTGCTCCATTCCACCGTTCGACTAACTTCAAGCTACTGATCTGATTGAACAGGTTCGATCCCATGACTCACCTTTATTCCTCTCAGGCCAAATTAAAAAGTCCCATGGCATCGCAGGGCGGACAGCATAGTTTTTCATCAGTGTAGAACTTGGAAGTCTCACAGCACACTTGAGCTAAAAAAGGGAAAAGAAAATTACAAGGCAATTTTTTCCTATACCCAGCAAGAATCAAACGGACGGACAGGCTCCCAATTTCACTCCGGTACAGGAAAGTGACAACTAGACAACTTATTACTAACGCCGAGAGCGCCACAAACATATGGGGAGAACAGTACGAATTTTACCCGGAAATTTATGGCAGCTAGTACCTACCCACCAAGACGAAGTCATCGTCATCAAGAACCTGAACATCTTTGTCTCCCACAAAGTACTCCCTTCCGATTGCCTTCACCAAATTTACGAACTCTATCCTCTTCTCAAGAGGAAGCGGCACGTAAGGAAGCCTGAAGACTGGCCTCACAACGCCCAGCTGAGCAAGGGCCGTGTTTAACCCAATTGGGTTTGGCTCATGGAAGAGCCACTTCATCAGAGGCATGAGCTTCGAGTTCAAGGATGGATATTTCCCACCAAACATCAACTCCCGCATCAGACCTGGGACCAAGTTGCTAGTGACGGATATGACCCCAGTAGCCCCATAGTTCCACCTTGAGTCGTGGCACTCGTCATCATTTCCACTCCAAACCACCATCCCCTTGTCTGTGTACTGCTTGATTCGGTCATTTCCCATGCACTCTTTTATCCCCGCAAGGTTACCGTTTGCTGACAAGGTGTGAATAACCCCAGGAGGGATGTCTTGCCCTGTTCTTGAGGGTACATTGTATATGATCGTAGGGCCCATCGAGAGGACATTATTGAAGTGCCGGACCAAACCATCCATTGAAGTTTTCCCATAGTAAGGATTGATGTGAAGGGCGGCATGCATTCCAACAGCAAATCCCTGTTCAGAGGCATGAATCGCTTCACTCGTAGAGTTGCTCCCAGTGTTTCCTATTACCTTGATGTTTCCACCAAAGCAATTCACTGTGCGGCCAATTAGCATGATATGCTCATCCCAGCTCATTAACTGGCCCTCACCAGTAGTCCCACCAACAATTATACCTTCTGCACCCTGTTCGATCTGCATGTTAACCAGGTCATCATATGCATCAAGATCGAACCTACCATCAGGCAAGTATGGGGTTTTGATGGCTGTTATCAGCCTGAGAGACTTTATGTCGCCCACTGGTGTCCTGCAAGTGATTACAGACAACTCAGAAATGAATGATGACAGCTCCTTTGAAGTGGAAGAGATTCAATAAACGTTTCATTCAACTTATTTCCTTGCAAAGTTTTGTCAAGTAACGATGCACGAATAAGCAAATACTAAATAGATTACTAACCTTGACATCTCTGTAATCAAAAGTTTATGATAAGCAGATTATGTGAGAAATGCACAACATGTTGGTTCACATAAATCTACCACAGAATACCTGTTTTTAACTTCATTGCTTCGCATTGGCAGATGAAAATTAGGTATTACAGCTGCTCGAGGAGATCTCCATTTAGCATTCCTCCTGTGTCACAAAGAAAATTGAAATCACATCAGCAAAACAAGTCAGAAATAAACAGCAAGGAGTTTTGACAGAGTCAATCAGATAGATCAAATGAGCAAAAATTATGAAAGAAAGCACTTTGTGACTGTCCACCAGATTATTTTAAACTTGAAAATCACTACCTAGCTGAAAAATGCTTCCTGTTAAGCAACAGAGTATCTTCAACATGGTGGGAACGAGTACCTGACCCTCCAACCTTAGGAACGAGAGTTAATATATTCAAATTGTAAACGGTAGACCATTTATTAAATATTATCTACCTCATTATATGCTACTCGACAATTCAAAGTATCGACCCCAAAAGCATCTTCTTAACTTCTTGAAGCAAGAAAACCTCTCAACCTTCACACCAATCATACTATTCATTGAACTCCGAGAGCATCTAACTGACATAGGACGCCTTCCCTTCTACCCAATCCAAGTTCCTTAACCGATCATAAATAATAAATGCGACACATTATTTAAAAAGGTTATGCAACAGCAAATGAAGAAACTTGGATTAAATCATACGGTGCCATTTTCTTTCTTGTACCTCACTCTACCAATGGATTAAATCCAGATGAAAATTTCCCACTTCATGTTAAAAACCTTCGTGGACGTCCAGTTTCACATTTACCAAGCAATTTGCTCCACGGATGATATACACACGGTTTTTTTTTTGGAGTAAATATGGAGACAATATATTAAACTAGGAAGGTGCAGGACGAGAACTCTGTTGCTTCTCGCCTTCAGGAGACATGATCCATCATACAATATAAAATTGTAAAGAGAACAAGAATAGAATGCCATAGAGGTAGGACATGACTAAAACCAGTGTCACATTATCACGCACTAACAAGACAAAGGTGCAAACAGTGCAACGATAGGAACAGCGCATTAAACCTCTTGCTGCTGTAGACGCTCTTCGGAGTCGGGAACTGGAGGCTCGATCCTCTCAGGCACGCACTGCAACTCTCCAATGTAGCCATGAGCTCGAACGGTCACAGACGCCCGGGTTCGTTGTGCGCCAGGCAGAGTCACCTCAGTAGCAGGGTTCACGGATCTCAGTGAGCGGCGATGGCGGCTGGAATGCTGGTCGATGGCGTAGCGGGAATCGCGGTGTTGAGCGTCTGAGGGGCAGAGGGGGAGGGTGCGGGACAGGTTAGAACAGCGAAAGGAAAGCTGCTGCTGCTGCTGCCGCGGCACATAGCGTCGAGTAGCGGTCAGGAGCGAGTGGAAGTTCGCCCGTGGAGTGAAATTGGTACGCGTGCCCATGGGTTTTTAAAAGGGAATTGAAGGGATTGGGAGGGTAGGTAGTGTTTAATAATATTAATAATATTTAATAAGGAGGGATGGCGTAGTTGGGCTCCAAAATTCGATTTTATAAAAAATATATATATATACACATAATTGATCGTAAAATTTAATATATATATATATATATATATTATTAAGTAGTCATAAAGTTGTTTATAGATATTGTGAACTTCACAATTTTAAAAATTAATGATTTTATCAGATATATTTTCATTCATATAATTCCCTATTATACCGAACAATGGTGCAAGGTTCATCTTTAAAAGATATTAATAATTAATCTATTTTATTTTAATTTAGATTTTCTGGTATAGACCGTTCATGGGAAGAAGAGTGAGTTGGTTTTGTTGTTCATTGATCAAGAAAAGAAGGGAAGAGAGAGAGAGAGAGAGAGAGAGAGAGAGTTGGTTTGTGGAAATTATAATAAATCCATTACTTACCCAAGTATATGTACACATGTATGTAATATATCTGCATGTGATAGTGGTGGCCCGTGCCCGAGTAGATAGGCACGCATTATGCATGCGATGGATGGAAACGTGAAAGGCCCATAATTGATCGACTGTGATTGGTGGTGTGGCAGCCAGGATACGTGTGTGCCCATAATTGAGCGATCTCTCAGATTTCGCTCGGTAAAAACAGTCGCTCTTGAGATTTCCATCTCAGAGAGAAAAAAAAGAAAAAGAAAAAGAGATGGTAGTACATGCTGTCGGTCTTTCGAGAAAGCCCATCCCTTCAGTTCTCGAGATTTGAACTGCGATCAGAAGCTGGTGTGGTAGTTAGTTTGCATAGACGTCTCTTTGGATATATAGCATCACGTGTCGCATTTTGTTTTCGCACGCCTGAGACCCACCCAGGTGTCCCCCTCGACGTGATCGACGACCTGGGGCCGCATTTTGTGTTGGGTAAAGTAATTTCGACTCTACAGCATATGATCGGGAGCCCAGTGCGGGGCCTCAGATTCCTCCACCAGCCATAGAGGCCACTGGCAAAGGGATAGTCCGACATAATAATGGATTGGTGGGTGGGCGCTCCCACCATCTGTAGCAATAGGTAGGTGGACTCCAATCCTATTCCCGTCCGACTCCTTCCCTCCATTTTTGACCTGTTTCTCCCGATCCAAACATACAGTTACTTTTGCTGCATCATTGTGGTGGTTATCATCAAGATACTTAACTAACTGCAAGGACTGCCGCGGTAGCCTCGACTAAAACTGTACTCAGTTTGGTTGTCGTACCAAGTTAATGCATGTCGTCATAGGCAAAACCTCTAAGCTATCTTAGCCATCAAAGGAAGAGAAACGGCCTGCGCATAGTTCCGGTCCGTTGATTTCAGACCTAATATGTGAGAGCTGCTCTATCCCTGGTTTGATCAGGGTTCGAATCACCCAACAGTCTTGCATCGGTATCCCATTTCGACTGGCCAAAAGCACCAAGAATTGCAACAACAGATCTTCAGGAGAACTACAACGAACAAAATGGGAGCGGAAACTCAGAAGATGAATGTATCAGCATATGAAAACTAGGAGCCACGGCGGCCAATACAACAGAATCACCTCTCTTCATGTCATAGGAAACTATATTTCCTGACAAAACTAAGAAAAATATATATTAAAAGAAAAAAATTGAGATAAAAGCTTTTATGGCAAAATAACCCTCGAAGAGAGAACAAAACTAAGGTCGAACAACAATATCATACAATCTAGATGTGAAAACATAGAATAGTACCTCTGCCGGCAAGCTCAACATGATCGAAGCAACACAGGTCCCACCGACGAACTAAGCATCTCACTGAGAGCTGCCTGAACTTCGTTAGACCCATGCTCGCAGCTTATCAAGCTCGATAGCAGAGGAAAGAACTGGCCCAAGTTCTTCTCAAACAACCCCTCATCAAGATTGCAAATGGCCTGCAGAGTGACCACGACCAGAGGGGCCCGTGCTGCTAGTTCCCTCCGTTTCCCCGAGCCCAGAGGAATGTTCCACCGTGGGCTATCCCCCGAAGATGACAATTCTGTTCTGTGTCCAAACTGAGCTGTTGAAATATAGAACTCTAGGACTTCACTGCAGAGATCAACCAGGTGGGCCTCCACCTCAGCCTCGTCATAAGATGTTGGCCTGTCGAGTATCAGATTTTGCAGTAACGTGAAGCACAGCTGGAAGGACTCATTCTCAAGGCGAAGCAATGGAGGATCTTGCATTTGGGTCATGGAGCCAAACTCTTGTAGCTTTAACCGAAGGGCTGAGTCAGTGTTGATCTTGTGGGCATGGGACCCGATGTCATGCATTGCATCAAAGAGGATAAGGGTATTCTTTGGGGAGATATGGGGCCGATACATGTTATAGATCTCCACCACTGCCTGCAAATATAAGGGAAGGAACTCATCATTTGCCAGTTGACAAGAAGGCATTAACCTCGGATAAAAATGAACTGTTTCAACAGAGTTATATATTTTTAACCCATAAATTATGAGTGATCCAAGCTCTCACAACTTCAAAGACCAAAAAAAGAACAGCAATCGAAATAGCATTGAGCATATCTCACTTCTGCAATTGTAACATGAAAATGAGAGTTCGGAAAGATCCATTCCTATCCACAACATGCGACTCAGAAAAATTGGTCCAAAGCAAGAGAGCATCAGCCAGGAGATAAAATTCTAATCTACTCTATATACGTTTCAAGATTCCCCATGGAACAACAGCAGAATCACATTAAAGAAGTTTTGGCTTCAAATATACCAGTCAATGCATATAAAAACATTATTATTTAAAAGATAATCCATCAAGAGGAAACAAGTCATGCAGATCAACTGATGGCAATTTTTTCCTATTGACTGAAAAGAGGGATATGTAGCCTGATGTTAATCACCACAGGCTTGTAACACCTAGTCATCGTGAAAGGAAGCTGCAAAAGCATATAACTGATCCTCACCAACTGATTTGAAGGGCCATGCAGGCTGCTAACTGAATGACTTGTACAGATCATGAAGAATGAAAGTTTAAAGAGAGACAAAAAATGGCATCTTCAAATACAGTCAAGGACATGAACAAACTACCTGAATCAGTAGAAGTTGAACAGCAGCTCGGCATTTTGCATCAGAAATGGAACTATAAAAATGCTGCATCTGAAGGTTCTCTGCCTCAGCATCAGGCATTCTCGAGTCAGCAGACTCACCATTACTCAGTCTACTAACATGTTCATGGCTGCAAATAGCACCCTCTTCAATGAAAGAAAAATCAGGAAGTGTAGCTTTAGCAGCTTCTTTCAATGATAGTACCACTTCTAGCCACTTCTCATCAGAGAACAGATCTCCTGAATTGCTCATCAACCGAACAAAAGCAGCTATACCAATCCCAGCAAGGCTCTGGTGAGGCCGCTTGATGAAACTCACGAGAAGCACAAGGACTTTCTTCAAGAGGGGGTTCACTGTGCTATAGAACTTGACAAAGAGATCCACGACTAATTGAAGGGCCAAAGTGCAGGTCTCATAGAGCCATGAATCCTGATCAAGTTCATTTGAATCTCCATCAGTCTCCTGTCCTGGGGAGTTTCCTCCTGAGGGATCAATAGCATGACGCACATAGTCGAAAATAGGGAAGAGGACTGATTCAAATACTCTCTCCCATAAAGGTAGAGAGAAGAGGTGACCATGGTTCCGTAGAGTCTCAAATAGTACTTGCAGAGCACTCTTCCTGATCTCAGGCCTTGGATCAAAGCTAAGTTCTGATAAACCTGCACAAAATGAAAATTCATAATTAGGGGAATATGACCATAAGATCCCTTCAAGACAAGAAACTCTAGAATATTCCTCTCTCATGCCAAATGGTAAGATAAAGAACACTCTCAGGAGTTCCAGCAAAGTTGGACAGTCCAACAAAGTACAGTTACAATGGGCTGATTAATTGAAAAGAAAGATCTGACTGGTTCTTCCTTGCAATGTCATCTTGAGGAAGTACAATTTAAACCTTTTTCTCCTCAAATGAAGGACAATGAAAAGCCATTTGGCAGGGTTGGCAACTGTTTCATTACCAGCCAACAATGGAAACCAAAAATAAAGATGATCCTCCTTGTCTGCAATCTCTCCATTTTCAAGCTTTCCATCCTTCCCTCTTCGAGGAGATGGAGAAACCTTTCCAGAAGACTCTTTTTCTTTATTCCTAGCTGAAGACCCAAGATCACCTTCCGCTAATTTTGTCGCACAGAATCGGAGAAAAGAAATGGCATTGAGACTAATTTCCTTGTTGAATCTACTATTGGTGAATGCAATTAAGCAGTTGACACAATCCGTGAAAGTGGTCGTTTCAGTTTCTGTGATGTATGGGAAATAGTCTCGTATGATCTTCTCCATTATTTCAAAAGCCAAGAGAACAATGTTCTTGTGATCATCATAAGCTGCTGTGGTAAAGACCTGTCAGATTAGCAATCAGAAGATTACCACCCCATCAGTAAACGTAATTAATTTACTTTCATAATTTAAGTCTCATATGCATGTAAATATAAGTACCATCTCAAGTTGAAGATTAATAGAAAGGAAGCAATTATTCCTTAAAAAGGTAACGCATGCAATAATCTATGAAAGCATCTTAAGCTACCAAAACTTAACTCTCTTTTCCTTGACTAGGAGGGAGAATAGAAGAGTAGTCAGAAATATCAAATCTACTAAAATCATTTTGACAAAGATCTGGATCAAGATTGTATTTTATGTAATAGTGAAGGGAACAAATAGCTGCATCTAGCATTATGGACTATGTTTAGGTAATGAGTAGGACCTTTGATGAATTGGTATTAAATATAAAAAAAATGACAAAATTAATAAGTAAAGTAAAGACCACATACCATGAACATGCTTTTCCACCCTGATTTAACATTATTAACTCGAGAAAGAACCATTTGTGATACACATCTGATAATCAACTCTCTGATTTCAACAGCACTGCTTTTACGCATAACAACAACAAAAGGTTTCATGAATTCGTTCTGGAAATTATAATTTGCCAGCTCTTCTCGATCCAGGAACTTCATCGACAACTGCCGTAAAGAATCCATAGCAAATATTGCAACGGAAAGATTCTCAGAGCAACCAATTGTCACAAAGAAATCAGAAAGGACATGCCATATGCTTGACCACACAAGCCTGATGCGATTCATGTTGTAGTGCCTGTTAAAGAAATACTATATACATTAATTGAAAAGCAGATTATAGGAAGGAAATTAGTAAAAGATAATAAGGAAAGCTTCATACGCTATCTCAACAATCTTGGTAAGGCTAAAGACTCGGGGATCAGATTGGGATCTCAACTCATCCATGGAAACCTTGCATAGAGCCTTCACAAAGTCTATTATAGCCTCACTGTTCAGTTTCTGACTCCTTGTGAATATACGGTTCATTTCAGAGCTTCCAACCTGTTCTAACAAATTTAGATTGGAGACTAAACTGTTTATTTGTTCAGAAGAAACTGCACCAGAAGCAGCACCACCAATACTAGCACTATCATATGAACCTCTCAGTACTGAAGCAGCTGCATACTGAATTCTTCCAGGTCCCTTCTTTTTCAGAACAGGAAGGATATTTGACTTGGGTTGTTTTGATTTTTCAGACTCACTTTGAGGAAAACCGAAGAAGGTGGCATCAGGAGGAGCACCCTCTCCCAAGAGATGTAGATGCTCGAATCTGGAAACACAGGTCAATACATGCTCCCAAGCTTCCTGCAGGTAGTTCCCATCTTCATCGGCAATTGTGACTATGGCCTATTATAAAAGATATTAAGAAGAAAAACATAAGTTAACAGAATAAATTATGAAGAACCTGAATCACCAAAAAAAGTACTCAATTATCATAAAGACTGAGAGCTCGACCCCCCAAAAAAAAGCATGTTTACCAAAAACAAATATATTTTAAAGGAAATAAATAAAATATCGAGGAATTAGAGTTAGGAAAAACAGAAAATCAACCTTGATTGCTTCTACATTTTTTTGTTTTATATCAGCCGGAGAGTGAAGGGAAGTAAACTTGGCCAATGAAGTCACAAAAGCATCTCTGTGAGTCTTCATAGACATAGCAGCTGTCACATGAATGGCATGGCGGAAGCCTTCAAGACATAGAGCTAAGACTACTTCATCATCACTTTGGTCGAGTGGGACACTGAAAGCAGCTAACATAGGAGCCCAGCATGCTTCAATCATAAATCTCAGAATTACCACATCAGTCGCTGCATAATAAATTGACCTAGAGATCGAAAGACATGAACATATCAGATAATTGCCTCAACATTTTCTGCGCTACATGAATTGAGTCTCAGCACAACTCACCTAAAAATTGAATATCATTATAAGTGAGAATAGACTCATGCTAACTAAGGACAAAGTAAAGGGAATCAATTATTTTGACATAAGCCATGCCATACCAACAGAGAAAAAATCCAACCATATTCAGTCGCATACAGCATTGGTGTACTAACAACATGGGCTCCACAGGAATTTCAGATAAGCAGAAGGAGTTCAAGCTGTTTGAGCATTTTGTGCTACTCCATAACAGCATTATATTTAGGCGTCTTCCATATGCAAATTGTGATATCAACTAGTATATTATGTACTATAGAATTGATATATAATATGATTAACGAGAAGAAATATATGACAGCCAGAACAATAAAGAAATCACAAGAGTATGTTCATGACATGTCATGAAGATAGTTCGTCTTACTCAGATTTGCGAGCTTTCTCTTTGAATTGTTCTTGCATGTGTCTGATAAGATCATCGCTGGTTTCCATACGAGTCCCCTCCCCTCTCTTACGGATCACAATATTTAAGATATTGTCCAGTCCCAAAATCCTGTTGGTGCTCAAAGACTGCCTTGGTTGTGCAGCTAGATCATCTTCTTTCATTTTAATCTCATTTCTTGATATTCTCTCAAACAAAGATCTAAGATCATCCTCAGGTAAATCTTTGCCATCATCAATGCCACGATTGTTCCTTATAAAATCATCAGCTGACATCTGCACAGCTTAAAAGATATTGCAAACAAACTGGTCAGAATTTGAATCATCATTCATATTGACATATCTGCTGACTCAACAAAGGGGCCGTACCTTATTTTTCACCATAGGATTATGAGCATCGGTATTCAGCATTATCACAGAGTATGCAAGAACATAGGCTGTATCAGCACTTGTAAAAGCTTTTGGATTGCACTTGCAATAGCGCTCAGCAAACTTCTCCATGATTCGATCAATCTTCTGTGCTTCACCAGGCAATCTGAAGCCTTGTAGAAAGGCCCTAATAGCCTCATCAAATGCCATGTCTTGAAAGTCAAAGGAATCTACATAGGCATGCATGACCTTAAGTGATAAGTCTTCTCTTTCTCCTAAGTAATCTCCAATAAGTGTCTTGTTCAGTCCAGATGCATTTTTAAGAAAACTTGCTATTTCCTCTGGTGAATTTCCCACTTTATTTGCATTGATGAGAAATTCAATCCCTTTCTTGGGTTTCCTATTGAAAAGAGAAATACCTTCCTGCCGCAAATTGCAACACATTGAATGAGCAGAGTTCAACCAAAATATCAGAGAAAGAGATAGAGAGAATTCATTAACTTGCCTGGAGTTCAAGCTTGTAAGCCCGACGTTGCTCAATTGTTGAGACATCAGAAGCTTCAGTAGAGGCTTCAGAATGGGTATCTGATCCTTCGACCAGCTCATCCCCATTCCCATTTGCCAAGGGAAGATTAGCCATTTCAGGACTATTTTCTGCTGGTTCAAATTGCTTCATTGAATGGCGATCTGGAATTCTCAACTGTTTGTTCATCCAGTCTCCCATTGATTTTAGAATTTCCACTAAGCACTTCATGGCTTCAAGTTTCATGGTCACCTCTTGAGGGGGCAAAAGAGTTGTGACAGAACCCGGAGGAACACCTTGTGCAGTTTTAAGAAGTCCATTCACCATTCTGAAGAACAAGATAAATGAAATAGAACATAAAACATCTTTCAGAACAAAAACCCACTTAGAATATCAAAAGATATATAGACACATGAAATACCTCTCAAAGATGTTAGATGAATTGACGTCACAATCATAATTAAGGAAAATGTCAACCAAGTTCTGAGAATCAACACATAGCTTCCCCAGGAACCGAAGGACAATCATCTTCTGCTGGAAATTAGGTTGCGCTACATTTTCCAGTACCCGAAGGACAATCATAGGAAAAAACACTCCAATCTCTGCTTTCAGTCCAGCCCTGAATCTCGACACGAGGCTGATGAAAATGGAGCAAGAAAGCTGGAAGACAATCATTAGAGTGGATGCACTGTTCTTTAAGAGTGACAGACAGAGGTACTGCTTTATGGCGCCCAAAAACCTGTAACATTACAAGAACTCGTCGGACCAATTATGAGGGTTTGGAACAGTAAAAAAATTAAAATACAAGAAAAAGATAAGAAGAGTATGAGTATGACTGCAGAAGGAAGCGGGCCAGTCTCAGTAAAAGACTGAAAAAATTCACCAACTAGACCCTAAAATACAAATAGTAAGAGGGCTTCAATACTGAACCTTCTTTGATACTTTGATTCAAAGGGATTAGAAGGGGAACATTTTGCTTCCACTAGAGGACAATTTTTAGGAGAGACGAAGGAAGTTAATTACGGATGAAGACAAGACAGTAAAGAATGATGTACACTTCATTATCCTACACATTGTGGGGATTCAGAGGTCACGGAACTTCTCATAGTAAAAGAAGACTATGTTACCCTAGGTCAAATGACATTCTACTCCTCTCCTTCCATCCTTTCTCCTTCAACTGATATTTAGTCATTCAAAAAGAGTGAGTAATTTCCTCTCCTTTCTATCCCTTCCTAACAACATTCTTGCAGATTCAGTACGGAAACAAATTCAAGCACTGAACATGAAGTAGCTAATAGAGTTACTCTCCACAATTTTGACATGTATTGCCTAACATAACCTAGTGTTCATCAAAATAAGCAAAATCCTAAATCTAACACAAGTTTGCTACAACATTACAATGGAGTTTAAGGCTTAAGCAGTAAAAAGTCCCACCCTCAGAGGAATTTGGAAGACATCCTCGAGATAGTATCAAATCCATAAAAAACATTGAGGAGACTCTTCAATCAAATGTTAGGATAAAAGATGTAAAGAGATTTCCGCTATACATGCAGAATATACCTGTCGCTTGTCCTAAAAACTGCTCCAGCGTTCTCCAGCAGGATCTTCAACAACTCTAAAGCCACAATCTTCCCCTTCATCAGCTGCGGATCTGCCATTGCATCCTTCGGAGGTGTCTTCATGGACAACTTACAAAGGGCTCTAAATACCAAGAATGCATCTCTCCTCAACTTATTCCCTATCTGCACCTCCAAATCATCCTCCCTCTCCACCTCCCCATCAACCAACTCTCCTTTCCTCCCCTCCAACGCTGTCTTGTACATACTAATCTCCCAATACTTAGCATCCAACATATCCTTATCAGTTGAATCTAACAAATCCGCAGGATTTGTGGTCTCCACAGTGGTGGTCTCAAATGCACCATCATGGCCCGCAAGTGGGCCCTTACCTGGTGTGACAGGATTTAAGACCACATCAATGTCCTGCATAATTTTAGTAATGAACCCCTGCACAAACTGAGTCATTGAATTATCCGGATCAGACTTTTCTACTGGCTGCATCAACTCGGCCACTACAATGGGCTGAATCGGAACAGTAGAAGAATCTGCCTCCATTCTCCTGAACACAATCACCAACATTTGAACCAAGGAGGCCTTCGCTGTGGTTTGATTGACCACATTCTTACTATCTAAATAGATATCGTAACAAGTCCTCACAATCACCAACAAGCAATCACCATGAAGCCGGATTGATATCGAAGTAACAGCGGACAAGAGAGTTTTCAGAATTAACAATTCCACCGCTTCGTCCCCTAATTCCCTGCACTTACAGACCGATTCGATCAGCGTTGATAGCAACTTTGCCTCGGGTCCGCCGCTGGGGTCTGCCTCACCACGGAGGTAGCCATGCGCAATCAATTTCTGCACGCAATCTACAGCAGGATCAGCGATCTTGAGATTCCCGGAGTTGCAAGCGTTGATGAGCGGGCTGAGGATGGACTCCGAGTCGGCCAGTGAGAACTCGGTCGGGCCGTCGCAAAGCGGGCCGGGCACGGCGCACTCCGGCTCGGAGTCGGGCGTGGAAGAAAGAGGCTTGCTGAGTTTCTCGAGGACGGACTTGCACTCGTGGGCGAGCTTCGAGTGCTTGCGCCACGAAGCGTTCTTGACGATCTTCTCAAGGGCAGGGGAGATAACCTGGGCCAGGCGGGAGCGGGAATCGGCTTCCTCGGAAGCCATTCCCCAGTAGCCAGAATAGTTGACTCAGCGGAATCAGATCTGAAGAGAGCGCGGGAGAGGGGAGGTGTGGATAGCCGATGGCAGATCTCCTCAACGAAGCGGCTATTCCCGGCCGATTCGACTCTACTGAGTCGAGCTCCCGATCCTCCAGCTCAAGGATACAGCATAAAAATGAGCAGCAGAGAGTGTGATCTCCCCGTTCTCCCTCTAGTGCCGAGGGAATTCTTAGATGCAGATCGCGTTGGTCCGAGTTTAGGATTGAATTGACCGTAATACCCCGCCTTGTCTACCCGGCGAAATGGTGGCCGCCGTCCCGTAGGGTTGCACATAGACAACCGGATCGAATCACGTAATTGAACCGCAAAAATTGGTTTGAAGTAAATTGATTTTCATATCATGCGATTTGTTATAGCATAATGGTACGATTAATTACTAAATTTAAATTGTTCCGTTAACTAATTCAAATATCTGAACCACATTTTAAAAAAAATTGTAAATATAATAAATGCAAAATATAAATATATTCGAAATATTTTTTAAAATAAAATAATTAAATATATATTATTTTACTGTGATATAACATATTTTATGATAATTTATACTCAATTTTGTTTCAAATAAGTAAACTAATATTAACATTATATATTTAATTTATGTTTAATTAAAAATTTTATAATTTTAATATTTTCCTTATTATTTTTATACTTTTGTTTTATTTTCTTATGTTTCATCTGGTTTGATTTTAATTCATTTTATATTCAATTTGTTAATTTTTAATTATTTTAAAAAAATTAGTTTGAATAACCAATTAACCAAACATATAATTAATTCGAGATAATTTGATTCGATAACTATACAGTAATTATGGTTCAAAGTATAATATCCAAATTAAATCGAATTACTTAAACCATTCAGTAAAGTTCTATTCGGCTAGTAAGTCGAACCGAACCATGAGCATCTCTACAGCTAGGGCTGGGGATGGTGTGGTGTTGGCGGCACTCCACGAGGTGAGGGCATACCGGGAAAGTGGCGGGCTGGGTTGACCCGTGGACTGTGGAGCGGTTTCCGGGGCAGCCCACCGGAGGTTCATTCATCATGTAACGTTTCCCAATCTTAATTCGCAAATATAATAAAATCAACATTAATTATCCATGTTAACCGTGTAAAACGTCACTCACCAGTACCGATTTCTAGACCGCTCCATGAGAAAAACGGTCATCGGGGGACTTTCAAGTGAAAAATATAGTATTTATGATAATTCAATTTCAACTCTTAAATGTGGATTCTTTGTTGATGGGATGTGAGATTGGATAGGAGATAGATCAAATAAAACTAGCCATTCAAGTGAAAGTGTCAAATTTCTTCTTTTTTATGGGTTATTTAGATCAGTTGCATTCTAATATTTGTGATGCATAAGGAAAGAAGGAGACGAGGTCGATCGGCTTGTGGAGATGTCAAATCACATGCATTTCCCATAAATCTAATTTATTACTCATATCTGTTCTTTAAATATAGATTTTCTCATTTTTTTAATATTTATTAGTATATTATAAATAAAATTTTATTATAATCATATTAAATCCGGTGACAACCAGTCCAATTGTCTGCTGGAAGGAAGTTCCTTCGACAACCCCATCACTGACATGAAACCAAGGCATTCTATACTACTCAAGTTTATCATGAAAATTTTCATATTCTACCCTATCATAATCTACTCTTATCCTGTGCTCTAGGTCAACCCCAGACGCAAAGGTTGCGGTTTTTGGTGCACTATGACTGGTTAACTGTCGTGAGTAAGATGATTTGTGGATGACAGATCCGCAGATAACTCATCAGCGTATTACCATTGACATAAAGCTGATCTACAGACTAATGCAAGAGAGCTGTCATGTTGAGGACCCGCTTTCACATCACTCTGATGAGGTGAAATGGGGAAATGACAAGTGAGAAGGCTGATAAGATATATGGATGGATTGACATCCGCCCCACGTGGCTGCGACAACGGTGGCTGGTTGGAAGTAGAAACTGGAACTTGGAAGGGAGGATGACTGTATGTCACCTCATCCGTATCGGATGGGCATACGCACGCTCAGAAAATCAGTATGTGTGTTTGCTTCACGCAAGACTCTGTTGCTTCTCCATAATCCTGTTTGCCATTGCCGTGGGGTTGAAGTCTTCACCAGCTTAGGTTTCCGTACTTAGTTTTGAGGCTAATCTTCCTCCAGAAATCGACTAACTGGCCAACCCCAACAACAGAAGAGTTCTTCTTCTTTCTTTCTTTTTGCCGTTGCTGTATTATCTTGCTCTTTCTCTTCCTAATTTTTAATTCGTTGCTTCTTGGGATGAGTGACGGAGGGAAGTAAACGGATCCAAATGCACTTGAGCGGCTTTTGATTGCTGAATCTGCATGTTTCTTCCTAAGCCAGGAAGTCTCGAGGGGTATCCCGGCTTGTCGACGGAGATCAATTCCCACTCATTCATCAACTTAGAATAGACAGACACGTCAAGAAAGACCCCCCAAAAAGCGATCCTTTTTGAGTGAGAAGATCATTAATGGATGGCCACATGAGTCATCGCTAGCTAGGAATTCTACTCTCCTATCTAATAAAATTGTAAAGAGAGATCTCGATACAGTAACCCAACTGTACAACATTTTGTTCACATCAAAGATCGGCTCTTGGAAAACAAACCCTATAGATTTCTTCCTGAGGCATGTGCACAGCAAGCCCTCCCTTGCACTAGCCTTTTCTCTTGTCTCCCCAACCTACAATCTCTCCCATCTCATCCCCCACCAGTTGAAGCCAAGCTCTCTCTGACACACACACACACACAGAGATGCAGAGAGCAAAACGAAGCAGCAATGGAGGAGTTAGAGGTGGAGGAGGAGGCGGGCCTTGCGGGGCCTGCAAGTTCCTGAGGAGGAAGTGCGTGAAAGGCTGCGTGTTCGCTCCCTACTTCGACTCGGAGCAGGGCCCCGCCCAATTCGCCGCCGTGCACAAGGTCTTCGGCGCCAGCAACGCCTCCAAGCTCCTCCTCCGCCTCCCACCCTACCGCCGCGCCGACGCCGTCGTCACCCTCTGCTACGAGGCCATTGCTCGGGTGCGTGACCCCGTCTACGGCTGCGTCGCCCACATATTCACCCTCCAACAACAGGTCCCCCACACATACATTACATGTTCATTACATATTCTTGGAGCTCAGTTATATACACTCCATCGAGGCATCGACCACCCCCTTCTCTTTCTTCAGCTCGTTAACAATCCACATGAATGAAAATGATGATACAATTCTCACGTTCTTAGGGTCTTATCAGTATATCCATCTCTTTTCGTGCACCACATGATACAAAATAGTCCAACTTCACAAACCGCCTCATCTAAGTCAAGTCAGCTTCAGTGTACGCTTCAATGGCGAGAATCAGCCCATCCTTTTCACTTGGCTTTAGCCAAAAGGGCAAAAAAAAAACTTATTTTTTTAGAAGGATAAGTGCTTGTACGTATGCATATATACATATAAATGATATATACATGTAGATGAATTCGTAAACTACTGAATTTTGCACCCCCAAAACTAAAAATAACTTCATCGGAGTTCGTCACTCTATCGTAATTTGGGGAAAAAAACCTTGAATTATTGGATGTATACTACTATCACTAAGCTGGAAACTTTTTTTCTCGTAAAGGTCTTTTCTTCTGCAAAAAATTCTGCACATCTTGGGATGGGACCAGATGGGTTGAGAATCTTCCTGTGCGCACGATGTGTAGGAAGCCGGATTCGTACACGTACACTGGTGAAATGAGATCATATGGTAGAACGGAAGGTTAAGTGTGCCTTCCTGTGCTCGGTGTGTCCATCACAGCGAAAATGAATCACTTGAGTTCATAGCAAGAACCCTAAACTTGTGGGCAAACATGAAATCACTATAAATCGTCCAACACATTCATTTGCAAACCTGGCTAGCAGGCTCTATGGATCTGAATCTGCAAGTTATCGGGAATAATTCATGCAGCCGATGGCATGAAACGATCCAATCAAATTTAGCAATGTTATATCTATCAGTTCAACGGGAGAATCGCACTGTGTATGCTTCTCTCCACTGTAAATGCTTTTCTTGCAGGTAGTGAAGCTGCAATGTATTTTTCTTTCAGGTGGTGAAGTTGCAATCGGAGTTGGCATACGTACAGGCGCGCCTGTCGACAGTCCAGACTCTTATCCCTCCGTCGGCATCTGCTTGGAATCCTCTGCCTTCTCTTCCGGCTCATTCCTCGGGGATGGCATCGGTTCAGGATGATAACCTTCCATCTGACCCGAACCTTCCGCTGTTATTTGATCCTCCGGAGATGTTGCAGAAAGCACTGGGCGAAACGGCGGCTCTCTCTGATCCGATAAGCGAAGCTCAGCAGCTAGCTGATGCCCAACTGCAAGCGGTAGCATGGGAACTCGTGTCCCGGTACTTGCCTGGAGTGAGAATCGAGCCACCGGCTTCATGTGAAAGTCCCTAGCAAGAGCTTGGAATTGAAGTCAATCAACGTAGCACACCCACCCGGTTATCTAATCTTTTGTGGCTGAACAGATAGATACAGTTTGCTGCTCTAATCGATCTAGAAGGACCAGAGCGCTCGCTTACCTTCGTTCCTGTTCCCATCATTACGTGTCAATCACATGCCTCAGCTTTAAGCAAAGCAAGAGAAGTAGAGTTTGGCTGATTCTCTAATTCCATTTTCTCGTCCGAAAAGGCCATTCTTGTTCTTGCCCTGTTGTTTCTCTCATTACGAGGGCCCATAAGTTCAATTAGAAAAGGGGTGGGCGGTGTCCGGGTGTAAGTTCAAGCAGGAAGTTAGGTGAGATTCGAAATCTTGGTTGGACGAGAGAAAAACGTAATCCATCTTGCCGATTAAAAATTTTATCGCAAGAGTACTGAATCGAAATGCTAGATTGAACAACTCCAAACATGATTATATGATAGGACTACGGTTCTACGGAGGAGGTACAACGGGACCAAGAGAAGCCACCGGTGGCGGCTTTGCTCTTAGGTTTTCATATCAAAGAGTGAAGAAAATGAGGGATAATCACAAAGGTATGAACTGCTCTCTCTCTCTCTCTCTCAGGAACCAGAAGAATGTATAGGCTTTATGGGGGATGACTCCAATTGATTCGTTCCAGAGTGGTAGTATACAAAGTCTGGTGGACATGATGATTACCCACAACTTGCAGAGAGTTAAGGACACACAATCCTAACTAGGTACAGCATCAGCACAAAATCTCCAGCAATACTACTAATGCCAGCTCTTTACAGGAGGCCAACTTCTCACAAATAAGAAAGTACCTGCAACAGCATAACAAACTTGGATGAAATCAAAATGCAAGACATATGTTTTCTTTATCTCATCGTTTTCCTTTGATTTATTTGTTACAAAGCTTGAAGTAAAGAGATTGATCCACCACTATTTGGTATACATTTTAATCCTGAACATCCATGAGGTAGTTTTGGACTGTTAGATAGATAGGTGGGAACAGATAATGGCTGTCAAAAGCATCTCTACTGCTATTAAGAGTAGGCAAGGTTCCTAGTCCTGAAAATAACATGCAAAGAGAAATAAAATAAAAGGATAACCTGATTAAAGTGCCATCTCTGCCTGTAAAGCAGCAAGCTCATCTTCCTCAGCTGTTTGCTTCTGAGCAGGACGGACAGGCCGTGGGCCAGCTGGAACATGCACGGGAGCTGCAGGAGCTGTCGTTGCAGGCTGAAGGAGCTGCTCTTCTAACTCAGCACCTTCAAGTTCTTCAAGTTCTGCCTCCAACTCATCCTGCAATTGCAAAATGTAGTATATATCCACTAATACTTATCTAAAAACAAGTATTTCCTCTAACACAATGATCATGGCAATGAAAAGTGAAAGGGATAATAACCTCATCAAAATCAGCTGCAGCACCAAGAGGAGCTGACAATGCTTCCTGGATCTGTTTCATATTCTCTGTATGCTCATTGATCTCATCCATGGTCTTGTCCACATCATCAATGTTCCTGTTAAAAAATGATTGGAATAGTTAATCCTTACATTACAATTCTGACCAACAGAAACATCTGAAATGATTCATCAATTAGCACAGAGAATCTTGTGTATTTATTGATGAGATAAATGAAACGAACAAACAAAAACAACATATGTTCAACGAAAAGCTAGAAAAGGGAAGAAAGAAGAGAATTATGAACAACATACGTTGCTTTCTGCATTGCCTTCATTGCTGCCGCTCCAGTTCTTAAAGCATCAACTGTCTCTGTTGTAGCTTTTGCTCCTTCCAACATTATCATCTGAAAATTTTGCATATTAAATATGCCATTTAAGAAGCAAATCCTTTAAATATGGCTAAGAAAAGGTCCTGGACTTGTAAAATATGCCTGAGTAAGAAAGCTAAAACCTGATCGTGAATGCGGAGCTGGAAATTTCCAAGCTGCTCAATTTGCTGTTCATACAGCCTCTTCCTCTTTAGACATTGAATAGCAGCTGCTCATTTATAGTCAAAATTTGCCAAAATCAAAACTACTTAACAAATAGGTATTTAAAAAGCAAAATAAAAAAAAAACATTTCAACCAAAAAATGAGCTTGTGAGGACTAACGGTGAGCAGTGGCTGCAGAGAATCAAACAAGGGATATAAAAGGTAGAGAAAATCTAACAACAAATACACCGACATTACCAAGGAAATGGGGATCGTACTCCAAACTGGTGAGATGAGGAATAACTGACGAAGGCTTAAAATCAGAAGTGCCATTAAAAGCATATATCCCATACACTCATAAGTACTATGAGCACTACTCAACAGTTGTAAAAGCTAATAATCTTGCAAATAAACTAATATCTGTTGCAGAGACCTCAAATCAGAATTCTAGATAAGGTAATCAGGCTAAGCAAATTGTGATTGAAAATGAAGTCAATCACAGGGGTATGAGGCCCTAGTTTCAAAAGATAATGATGATCACCCTCCAAATCCTAAAAGGAATGGATGAATGAGTATTATTACACAACATTTGGCATTATAATCCAGTGACGACCAACAATCAGAAAACATACCCCTCTTGTTCTTTGCTCTAGTGAACTCCCTGGCTTTCTCAACCTCTTGTGCAGCCTTCTTTATAAGTACCTTCTCCTTTTTCTCCAGCATTTCAAGTGTCTATACAGTAAAAATGAAAGATAGTTAGTTTTATCAGATAATACAATGCACTAATAGAAGCTAACAAGTAAACAAATGTCACTAAGACTCAGATCTCAAAAGTACAAACTTCAGATAATCAGATCCACTACTCATTTAACAAAAGCAGATGACCTCAGACAATTAAAATATCAGATAGGTCCAAGGGAATACAGTGAAATTAAACTCTTGACATTATACATCAGGAACATGTGACAGAATCACGCCAAAACATTAAAAAAAAGACCCATACAGTTTGAGTAGCAAGAAGAACTAGCCATTCTTTCTAATGTCCATAATAAGCACGAAAAGACCTCATACATTCCAGAGGTTTTTCAACTTTTTCTCACTAAATGCTACTTAGAACTAGTAATCATGCATATTGGAGACAAAAATCATCAATAGAATCAATGACCAACGCTCCCTCTATAGCAGGAGAGTATTATTCAGACCAACTAAACAAATCATTAACCACCATTTTTATGCAAACCAGACATGTTTAAGGATCAAATACCAACTCTCACTTTCCAAAGAAAAATATGAAGTTCTCAGCAAACCAGCAGAGAAGTAATAACTTTACATATAAATTGAGTCCAAAGTGAAAAGGAAGAGATCACATTTATCAGAAAATAAACGCATAGGTGTTGGCAAAACCATAAAAAAGGAACCATACCTCATTCAACTTATCTAATGTGGAAAGGGCATTGGTCTCCTGCGTAGGTTTTCCAAATAACCGGCTAAACATGGTTAATTATTTATGATTAAAAGCTGTAACCTCCTGTGATCAATCAACAGACAAACAAGAAAAGCAAATTACCACCACAGGTCCCAGTTATCAAAGGTATGATAGATACATTGTGAACAATAAAGTGAGATCATCAATATGACCCAGAGACTCAACCAAGCTCGGTTTATCCAGCATCATATATTCGCCCTCTAATTCATCATCTTTAAACCATACAGGTCATGGAGCATAATCTTTCCTCCCTTAAACTATTTCAATGGACAAGTCCCAATAAGCAGATGCGTCTAATGACTACTTTGCCCCTTTAAAACATATATTCCTGACAATTCAGTTAAAAAATGCAGGATCAACTGGTTCAAAAGTTCCAAAATCATCAACAAAACAAAGCAAAAACGGATTTTTCAATATACCAGATCCCAAAGGTGAAGGGACGACAATAGTTTCGCCCTAAATATTGCAGCCGGAAAGAAGCCCAGAAACAAGGAGTGACGTTGGATTTTCCATCAAGCCGACCCTCCAGACAAAAGACCGTTTCTTTTTGCCCTGATCGCTTGCCGTAGCTCCCTAATCGATCGGGCACGGTCGACAATTCAAAGCACCAGACAATCAAACCACAGAAGAAATTCAACGGACAAAAGAAAAGGGCTTTACCGATTACAATTAGAGACAGACTTGATTCTTTCTGGCGCCCAACAAGCCAATACGGAGGAATTCAGGTTCAGAGAATGACAGTCGAGGGTATCAGTGATCGGCACTCGGCAGTCGCTGAACTTAATAATTTTGGGTGAATAAAAAAAATGATCATTTTTGGACAGTAGGCAATTCTCACAAATCAATTATTTAAATAAAGCTTTAATTTAATAAAAATTATAAATATAATAGCATGAAATAAATCGGGGTGGGCAGAACCGACATTTCACTGAGATAGCCCGGTTTCGGGTCGGGTGTAATTTTCCGTCCGTACGACCGGGGCACCCGGCCATGGTCTCACACTGACACACTCTTCAATTTCGGTATACCGTTTATTTTGAACCGGTCCGGCTCGCCTCCGGTCTTTGGAATAAAGTCCGAACGAGAAGGTTCTAGCTCCGTGAAGAATTCAGTCCTGGACACGTGTCGCGATCTGCTTCCACCATCCACACAAATCGAGGGTGGAGATGGATGAAGGAGAGGTTATCATTAGGCTGCCACGCTGCTATATAAGAGGCTCCGCCTGAAGCTGGTGGTTAGCGCACCGGTGGGCGTCCTTCTTCCCTCAGCCTGTCAGCGAGTTCCTGCTCTCTGAGGGTACTCACGGACTGACCATTGATTCTCAGTTATTATCATCTAATAATATGTTTTAGTGGTGGCTCTGAGGTGTTTTTCGGGAACCTGAGTTGTTTTGTCGATCTAATGACGGTGCGATGATCCGTGGCTGGTGATTATACTCCGTACCTGAGCTGCGTGATCGTGGCATTAAGCTGTTAGAAATTGTGTGCCCGGATCTTCATTAGTCATTCCGTTTTTCAGGTTTTTGTTAGTTTGTAGCTCGAGTTTTCCTGCTGGATATGTGTGAGACTGGGATGTATTAACAATGGACCAGGATCTTTCATGATCAGAAATGTTCCCGCGCCCTGTGGTGACTGTCCAATTAGCTAATTTCATATTTCTTGTTTTAGGTTGGTGTGATGCTTCATATTCACAAGCCAAATTGTGTAAATGTCCCCTTACAACGTCGGATTCTCTCACTTGTTCTTTATAAGTTTTTTTATGATAGAGGACAAGTGCATGGAACATTAGAAAATTTTCATGCTGACCAGTAATTATTGATACTAGGTTTACAGGAGTTGTACGATGCAGAGGGAAAGACAAGGCAGGGACACCTTCAATCTAGATCATCCATTTGGAAGCTTTCCAGGGTTTGCGAATTTCCCTGGACTTTTTGGTGCCAGGGATCCATTTGATGATCCATTCTTCACACAGCCGTTCAGAGGTTTTGGCAGAAAAGATCCATTTGATGATCCCTTGCAGCCACTTGGAAGCATGTTTGACTCTGGTCCTAACAATGTTTCCAGAGTCGATGCTTCAAATTCAGGCTCGACCAAAGGTCTTCTAATTGAAGAGCTGAACTCTGATGATGAGACCGAACTCACTGCAGTAGGAGCTTCAACAAATGAAGAGGAGCAACCCAGTGACGAGAAGCGCAAAATTGTGAGGGGCGAACCTTTTGTCGAGCACCCAGATAATGGCGATCAAGGTACTTGACAGCTGTCATTGCTGTTCCAAGTATATGCTTGCTACAAAGGCTAGATACATACTGATAATTGAGCATGGTAACACTCTGATTGTTTTAGTGTTATGTGACTGAATTGGGCAGAAAGGAAAATGGTGGCCCTAAACTGTAGAAGTGACCATGATATGGCACAAGGGACACGTTCTCAGACTAAAAGTTTCAGTGTACAGACTTGCAAAGTCACATATGGTGGTGTAGACGGAGCTTACTACACTTCTAGTAGCACTAGAAGCAAAGGCAGTGATGGGGTAATTAGCCTATTAAGTAGTTACCACCGTTTTTTCATCTCTAAGATCTTGTTGTAAACTTTGAGCTGTCATGCAGGTGGTGCTTGAGGAAAGCAAAGAAGCAGATAGAACAACTGGTCAAGCAACTCATAGGATTTCTAGGGGTATAAATGATAAGGTATTTGAACCTGCTCCTGTAGGCAATTGGCTGAAGATATTAAGTTTCTATGATGATTTTACGCATCTGTTATGGACCATCACAGCTGTGCATGAGGTTTGAAGATATGAGTTTTTGCTGGTTACTTAAAAGAGTCGTTGGTTACTTAGGGTCATTCAGTCACAAGGAAGCTCAACTCTGATGGCAAGGTGGATACACTTCAAACACTTCACAATCTCAATGAAGGTTTAAAACTTATCTTATTCGTCATTTAATGTATCAAATAAAAATATTTTTGACAACTTTAAACTCATGTACAAGCTCTTGGCAGATGAATTAGCAAGTTTTGAGAGATCATGGGCTGCTAATGGGAGGGGTACTTTACCCTCTCGGAATGATGTCCATGTCGACCTGCCATACAGAGGTGATTTGTTGCTGACCAGTATCTAGTTCTTGGTTTGACTCCCCTTTTTTAGATTTGATATCTGATTGTAATAAACTCTCCACTTGCCGGGGCCACCTTTTCCTTTATCAAACAAAATACTTATTTAAACATGATTTCGAAAAGCCGCTTTGCAGTTGAATTTTAATCTTGTGGCAATTTACTTTAAACTCCTAGATAGATTGGGATATGATGATAAGTGTTGACACCCAGTCTTATTTGCATTATTCATGTAAGATGGTGATGGTTTTCGTCCTTTTATCTGATCCCAACCTTGCATTCTTGATTAATGGACTTCTTAGTTCGTTTGAGTAGTCATTTCTCCAAATTGATCTCAAAGAGTTAATCCTGTATAAACCTAAAACAGACCCTCCGCTCTCATTTTGAACTTTGTCTTTGTTCTAAACAGCAGGTGCACTAGAGAAATTTGGTGGTGATACCTCAGGAAGTTGGAGACATTCCTTTACAGATGGTGGGAGGTCCAGATCAGATGTTTCCAGAAGTGGCAATAAGAAGGTGGTTAGAATAAATATCGAGTGAGCTAGCATCATCTACCTTTTAAATACAATGCTTGGGCAGAATCGATCTTGGATGGGTCTTCGCTGCTTGTTAGAGGTAGGCATGCAAAGAACCGAGGCTTGTACCAGTATCTTGTTTGAACTTGAATAAACTTGAGAAATTTGTGGCTTTCACTGGTTGTGTATCCCCTGGAGGGTGTATGAATCCTACAATTGGCTTCATTGCTGAATAATTTTCCCTCCGTTTTCTTCTATGCTGAATTATTTGGAACAAGTTTCAATGGGGGGTATGAATTGGCTATTATTGTTATCTTCCCTGTGTTGAGCCATATTCTTGTGAATTTTTGTACAGTGTTAATTTATATTTTTGGTTACTCGTATCTTGTTTTGTTCCTTCGCTTCAATTTTCCTTATTAAGCTTTGCCGTCATTCAATCTATATTTTAGATCCATTCCCCCTCGAGCGGGAGACAAAAGCCAAACTAGTGAAATTGCCGGTTGGGAGATTCCCGATATACGGATCCTATAAAAGCACAATTAACAATTTGGAGTGGTCGGGCAATATTTGGATTGAATATATGCACGATGTGTACTCTATGCATCGCTACTGGGAAGTCGTCGCAGGATGTGTTTATCGATCATGATGGGACCCTGTTGGGGACACGTGGAAGCCCAGCTGGCTTCACACGTTCCGCCGTTGCCTCTGTCGTCCTGTAACTTGCACAACCATACGTACACACATTCATATATAATCACGGAGGAGGTGGGAACAGCTGATAGGGATAGCCTTAGATTGCACACACTCTCAAAGTAATGTTTTCCTCTCTCTGGATTTTGGAGTTTTCGTAATTCATGGCTAATCTGTCAATTGAGACATATTAAGGGAAAGCGGTGATTGCTCATGTTACATTTATGCAAACTTCAAATTCAATGATCAACCTAGTAATGTCAACTGTACTGTACCGAATTTCACTCCCATCTCTCGTACGTTTATTTTGTTTATAATGTATAGCATGTTCCAAAAAGCCAGTTGGCCTGGTCACAAGATTCTTCCCATTGTTGGGTAACTTCCTGGGATGCCTCCCATTGTTGGATTGTTTAGTCTCCGGCTTGGAATGCTAAATCCCACACACACACATATATATATATATAGAACAAGAATTACTCTGTCTGGCTCCAAGAAAGCTCTCAGCTGGCCAGCTTGCATTACTGTTTGTACCACCGTGAGAGATCATCTCATGTATTTTGCGCTCTTCCATTAAGCCAGCCCGAGCATTACAATCAGTGGCTCCTCGGTCAGCCGAGAACGCCAGCAAGGCCTATTTCCGGGCCCCGAAGATGGTACGCAGTCAGAGAATCTCCTGGAATGAAAGTGCAGATGACCAAGTCACAGTGGTCGCATCTTCATTCAGCGACTCGGTTTTGTTTCCTTTCCTTATTCTGACCGAAGCTTCCAGTTACATTGTAGGGCAAAAGAGGGAAAGAGCNTCCTTATTCTGACCGAAGCTTCCAGTTACATTGAAGGGGAAAAGTGGGAAAGAGCCGGATGCAGTAGAGTTCATATCAGCACTTGCAGCAGGGAACAATGCGCGGCCGATGGTGATGGCACCTTCCGGAGCAACTGAGAATGCATCCATGGCACTCGCTTTAGTTGCAGCTGCGCGTCAAACTAAAAGCCGGGTTGTGATAATCTTATGTTCATTTAAAGAACTGCAAGCTTATGGAAACTCTCCCTGGCCACATGCCCGGCTTGTCGAGTTCTTGGTTGGAGATGCTGCTGCCCTTCTGTTGGATGATCAGCTCAACAATGCTGATCGACTGCGAGAGCGCCCATCAAGAACGGGTCCTTAAGGCTGCAAGCTGAAATTCTGGTGGATAAGCTCATGGTGCCCTGTAATGTGAAAGAAATATTACCCTATTTAAAATAGAAAAAATAATATCACGATATAAAATTATATCGATAAATTATATTGGTTATATATTATAATTTTCCNCTGAAATTCTGGTGGATAAGCTCATGGTGCCCTATAATGTGAAAGAAATATTATCTTATTTAAAATAAAAAATAATAATATCGATAAATTATATATTATGATTTCCTGATATTATATTTATATAATATTATACATGTTTACTTCATATTTAGTTATTATATTAAAGCCTGCAAATATGCATGNAATTTTCCGATATTATATTTATATAATATTATACATGTTTATTTCATATTTAGTTATTATATTAAAGCCTACAAATATGCATTTGTTTTATATTATTCTTGAGTCATTTAATAAAAAGTTATCAATTGCTCCTATGTGTTCGACCTTCGAGTCACCAGTTTTATCGTTCTCTCCACTCCTCCTCCATTTTATATATAAAATTTGACATAGCATCAAAGTAAGTCGATCTCGAGGAGTCCACTACGCAGAAGATGCTAACATAGTTGTAAGATCGAACAGATTGATGATACAGCAACAAATGTACCGATTTACTCTTTACTACATTTGAAATTAAAAAAGAGAAGATTCAAGCAGATTGATTAGACATCTAAAGGTAAAAAGTCTCAAATCAACGTTGATTTTTCAACTGCTGAAGCCAAAGGAGCTCGAGTTAATTTTCCCGTTATTATCAGGCAAGGCAAAGCAGTTTCGCTATTATCATNATTAGATATTTAAAACCAACATGATATTTTATCGTGCAAGACAAATATTTCACTTTATCACATATTTATCTTGATGGGAGTGTAAAAGATATTATCTTATTTAAAATAGAAAAAATAATATTGTGATTTAAAATTATATCGATAAATTATATTAGTTATATATATTATGATTTTTTAATATTATATTGAGAGAATATTATGCATATTTAATTCCATATTTAGCTATTATATTGTAGCTCGTAAATAAGCAAGTATTTTATATTATTTTTGAATTATCCAATAAAGAATTATTAGTGGCTCCATCTCCTTTTTACTTTTAAATCATCACATTCTATCACTCCCTACTCCTCCTCCATTTTATATATAAAATTTCTTCACGAGGGAGGTAACTGGAGCAGGAGCAGACAGACAGGCATGCAGTTTCTCCCGATCGGAGAGGGACTGCTGGTAAGCCGGGCTGGCACGCACGAAGGTTGTCGTACAGCCAGTGGGCAGACCAAGAAGAGAGCTGTTGGGTCCTGAAAGTCGATGAACTTACCGGGGAAGAGCACAATGTTCCAGATCATTTCAGCTCGAGCAAGGAGCTTAACTTGCACAGTCGCACTGGAGTTGCAAGTCGAATTGAGCATTATTCACTGACCGATAGAGTAGATTGTGAATGTGAGTCCGACGTCCTGAAAAACATTTATGTAAAATAAATCGAGAATATGAGTGACTTTAGTATTACCACTTACGAACTTGTAGTTTAGGATTGTATAAGGTCCAAATCTCCCATGAGCCGTCTACAGAACTTGACAATTATATCAAGAAATCACTCTTTATTCACATCTCCACCGGGTAGATAAAAATGAGGCAGTGAAAGAGGAATATATGCTTGGCAATGTGAGAATAGAGAAGTTCGCTAATGGATACAATTTACAAGCCTTCCTCATTCAGTGCAGCAATAACAGTTACATGCTTAACACGCAGAAGCAATAAGAACCATCCATCCCCTAGGACTCTGGGCAAGCTCTGTCTAGAGGTATCAGTGGCCATAAAACCCTTCCATAAAATGAGTTAGAAGTCAGGACTTGGGCTCACTCGAGCATAAAGCTCACACCTTGGCACCTGAAGATCGAGGCAAGCGAAACGGCTTAAACGCTAGAATCGAGGGCTCTGACCTGAGCCCGTCAGCTCTTTCACAATGTCTTCCATGGAAGGCCTAAGGCTTGGGGAATCATGGGTACACTGAAGAGCAAGTCTGCCAAGCCTCTCTGCCTCATACTCTAGGAAATTCCCTTCAAGGTTTGGGTCAATGAACTCGTCAAGGTTTCCTGCCTCGGCACCTTTCCTGATTATTGGATTTATCAGGGTCTTCCCAGAGAGTAGCTGGAAAACAAGCATGCCAAAGGCATAGACATCGCTTTTTGCTGTGAATCGGCCAGTGGTGGTGTATTCTGGGGCAAGGTATCCCATGGCAGCAGCTGACTTGAGCTTCGAGAAGAGGATGTCATCCACAAGGAGCCTGTGGAGGCCTGAGTCTGCAAGCAGGGGATTGTTCCAGTGGTCAAGCAGGATCTTCTCTGCAGAGATATTCTGGTGCACCAATGCGGGTTTCTTGCCTTTGCTTCTGTGGACGTAGCAAATACCTGACATAAATTCAGATTGCAGATTTCAATAAAAGCATTGTGCAAAAGATAGTGAAGGACATTGATATCCGAAAATCTGTCTAGAACAATCAAACTCGCTGGTATCAACATACCAATCTACTCGAAGGTATGAAAACTTACACAGCGCTAGTATTCGTACCTATGTTGCTGCTAACCCCTCAGATCTANAGTCGAAGGTATAAAAACTTACAAAGCACTAGTATTTGTACCTATGTTGCTGCTAACCCCTCAGATCTAAACAATTAAATATTTTCATGTCCAATGCACGATTTTAAACTAACGAATAGAGCAAAGCATGCACCAGGATATTTTGTTGTTATTCATAGACTTCCACTCTGTGTGGCAACTCGTGTAACTAAGACTTGAGATGGTTAAAAGGAGAAGGAACCACAAAGCTGAATGGGCTATTTCAATGGGCAGTATCNTATAACTAAGACTTGAGATGGTTAAAAGGAGAAAGAACCACTAAGCTGAATGGGCTATTTCAATGGGCAGTATCTAAATTCTCCATCGTACTTTGGACCACACGTGACATTATAGATAACAATCGGTACTTCAATGAGAAATAGAACAACTTATCAGTCTAACCTTCAGCAATACCCTTGACGACCGAAATCCTCGTGGACCACTCGAGGACCTTCTCACTACCATGCTCCACATCGAGGTACTGCAGTAAGTTTCCATTGGGAACAAACTCATAAATGAGAAAGCACTCACCTCTTCCCTTAGAGCAGCAAAACCCCCTTAACCTCACAAGATTCTCGTGATTCAGTGCTGTCAATAGCTTCAAACCCTTCAAGAACACGTTCTCATCGGACTTACAACTTGTCTTTGCAATACACTTGATAGCAACGGAGGACCCATCCCTCAGAATTCCCTTGTAAACCGCAGAGAAATTGGTCTTACTCAATAGGTTCACCTCCGAGAAGGACTGAGTGGCCCGCTGAACGTCCTCTAGGTTGAACATGAAACTCTCAAAGACCTCACGGGAGAAGGCCGTCCCACTCCCACTTCCACCCTTCCCCAGTGGGTCCCATCCATTGGAGTACTCCAAGCTGATAAGCGGGGATGCACTTCTCCGGCGGACCTCCTTGACCTGGTCAATGCTTAGCCTGTTGATAAACAATGGGTCAAAGATGTCAAGATAATATATATTGAAAAAGCATAATCTCTGGAACATGTCTGCCATTTCTACTCCTGCACATTGCTGTAGGATGCCTATTTTCCTGTTACTAGGTTAGTTTTGCCTATAGTAAGTAGCCTCTTCAATAATTCATCTGCTATTTTGAATTACCTGCACTCTGATGCTTCGAAGGCACTCCCAATTTTCTGTTTGCTTCGGCGGTACCAAGAGAAAGCAAATAGTCCCATGACCATTAGTGCCACTGTTGCTATAATTCCTCCAAAAATGAGACCAGCGTTGGAGTTTCTTGAGGTGTTCCTGCAGTTGGGATTCTGGCAATCAGGCTTACTCAGATTAGCTGACTGAGGGATATTTTTCTTCGATAGACTGTTGGGTCCGAGTGGCTCTGGCTTGTTTGGATCCAGATAGTTGGCAGCATGACAGGCTTCCAAATTCGGAAACCCGAGCCCACACAGGCCAGGATTGTTCTCATACTGGAAACCACTGTTGAGCCTCTTTAGTGCTACACATTCAAATACAGAGGAAATGAACAGAGTTAGACCAGAGGTCATCGAGTATATCCAGCATTTATTTTACTAGTTTAACAGAGCCTCTGTGATGCCAATTTTGTACTCGACAATGGTAAGAAGAGCCAAAACTATGATGTATCACCACACTTCAAACCGCTAACTTAATCACACGACCAGCCTAATGATTTCATCCAATTCACCAGAAGTCAGCTGAGAAAGTTGGCATGAGCAAAAGCTACACATTGTTCGTTATTCTCCTGGTGAGCAAGAGCAATAATGTTAAGTTACCTGAAGGAACATTGCCAGTGAGAGTATTGTTCCGAAGGTCAAGGACTTGAAGCATCTGGGCACTAGCTAGTCTAACAGGGATCGAACCAAAAAGGTTATTAAAGCTCAGATCCAACCTTGTTAACACCCCAAGCTCGCCCAAACTAGCAGGAATCGCACCAGTCAGGTGATTGTACTCGAGAGCTAGAACACTCACTTTCTTCAGGGACCCGAGCTGCGTGGGGACACTTCCCGACAACTTGTTGTAACACAGCTGCAAAACTGTAGCGGAAAGCACAAACGTAAAGCTCCAATAAGGAAGCAATATAACCTTCCACTGACTTCTATAGGCCAAGGAGCTATACATGTACTGGAGGGAGTTTCACTCTCACTAGTAACTATTCATCGAGTGTCGGAGCGCAATTAGAGCTGGGTTAAACTTCGTGGAGTAATTATTATTGCCAAGAAATAACATAACTGTGAGAACAAACATTCACCTAGGAAGTCGGTGGACCGAATTTCTTCCTACTTGGGAAAACAATTGCACCGGACCCAATTCTCTACAAAACAACTGGAATATAGAATACAGTTTTCAAACTAGTTTGGAAAATGTGCCAACTTTCTTTTTTGGTACATGAATTAAAGTTTAAATCTCACACAAACTTCGAAACAAAATTAAAACTTGGCCCTGAACTTTTATTGATTAATTAGACCCACAAAATTAATACCATAAAGTGGGCCGGGGCAATTCCGAGTGTTGCAAAACCAAAGGGGGAAGAACAGAAGACCCACAAGATATTATCAAATAAAGAACTTCATGTGACAGAAAGCAAGTGTTCACTCTAATGGCAATTATTGAAAAAAAAAAAGAGAGAGAGAGAGGGAAAAAAAGATCCAAAAAGTACTCCATCAGTCCATCTTCAGCCTTTCTAGAGCCAATCTCACAGCTCATCAACTAATACTGGGGATAGCTTTGAACCAAGCAGCATTGTATCACTCATGATATTGAACTCAAACTTCCAGCATGCCTCAAAACCGGATGACTGCAACTTTGTTTGTAATAAAGAAGAGGAACAAACATTAAAAAAAAATGCATACCTTGAAGATTAGACATGTTCCCAATCTCAATAGGGATTGGCCCAGAGAGATTATTCACATTAAGATATAAATCAGTCAGCTTGCTCAGGCTACAAATCTCCTTTGGTATCTCTCCGATGAGAGCATTGAAGTGGAGGTAAAGGCCGGTCAAGTCTGCGAGTCCACTCAGAGCTGAAGGAATCCTTCCACTAAGGCCCTTCCCTTGAAGGGATATATTAGCCACGCGTCCTAGCTCATTGCAAGCTAATCCCTCAAAGGAACCACCACAGGGGTTCGAGGAGGGAGTGTCAGTCCATGAGGTGAGGACTTGGTTCTGCGGGTCAAGGGAGGCCTTAATGGCCATGAGAGTAGTGAGCTCCGACGTGGGTGTGGAGAAGGAGGCTGAGAGGAGGAGAGGTAAGATGATGAGGGAAAGCATGTCTGTTTGGCCGTTGGTGGGAGAAAATGACCTGTTGGAGTCCTTTCCTTGGAAAGATGGTAGCTTTTGCTTCTTTATGCCGGGAGAGGAAAGATGCCTGACTTTTTAGACGAGAGCAGAGCTTTGAAGCTGAGGCAGGGAAACATGTCTGGTTGTGGAGCAAGTGCGAGAATATGAGCTGAGATATCTAAGAATCTCGGGATATTTCTTCCGGGGTGCAGAGTGAGTAGGCAGATTAGAAGGAAATGCATGGACTTCTGTCAGTTTTCAGACACAATCTACAGAAGCTTGAGGAGGCCAGCTGCTTTGCTCGGAGGAATGCCAGAAAATGCCGAGGAGTAAGTGCCAAATAAAGCATGTATATATATATAATACGCACATACACACACACACACACACCGGGGAAAGATGAGAAAGGAGGGCTTTTCAGCCGTGAAGAAGGTGCTTAAAAAATGGAAGGAAAGGAGTTGGAGAAGACGTGGTCCGGGGCTGCTTTGTTTGAGGGAAAGCTCAGGATAATGTCAGTGTAAAGCAGTGGAGAGATGGGGATCATTCGTTGTTCGCCAAAAAAAGAAACTGTGAATATGAAAATGAGGAGGAGGAGGAGGAGGAGGAGGGAGCGGGGAAAGGCAAAGGTGAATGAGTTGAGTTGTATGTCATCTCGTTTCCCTTTTTCCTTCTTCACGTGAATAGAACTATACACCGTCCTCCATATATCGGCTAAAGACTAATTCTGCTCGGGCGTTGGCTTGGCCAGGCTGCAGCACGCTTCCAATTTACTTCGAAGAATCCAAGCACGGCTCACCAGCTCTGTCAGGGCTTTTTTTAGGGCCTGCAAGGTGAGTGATAGGACTCGGGCAGGTGTAAGATCTTGGGACCATGGGGTGAGGGAGATTCTGAAATGAAATGGGATGAAGCTGGGAGGGCTTTTTCTCTGATTCACTGGTCTACCTATTTCTAGCGAGTGAACTTCACGACTTCTTGATGCTGGAATGGAAACATGAGGATCCCTCGGAACAGGCTACAATGGCAAAATTTTATTGCTAGTAAAACATGCTCGAGTAATAAGCTGAGACGTACATGATCTATGCTGTGCAGGATGAACACAAGGTGTATCATATATTAAAATCAAACCCACAAATTAGTAATGACAATTTTAAATCAATGTGGCTGTACAGTGTCAAACCCCCTTTTTTTTTCTCAGCATGGATATGTTTTTCAACAGAAGGCGGAAAAAGGCAAAATAGACTTAAGTAGTGTAGTGAATGGACTCGAGGACTTGCATCCAAAGCATGGCATGATGACAATCCTTTTCCTTTCACTGGGTGGGTGTCCAGCGTTCATCCGACTGAATCCAATGTATCATCCTATGAGCATCGTGTAACTTGTGTGGCTAAAAACGACACGATTTGTAATCTGCACATGGTGGACTCTAAAAGGCGTACCTCCCGTGTGGCTGGCTGCTGGGAAATCTATCTAGGGAATTACCCGAGCCTCACTGAACTTCACCGGTGTTGATATCGACAACCCAGAGGTAAAAAAGAGAGCCCGGCCCGCAGAAGATTGACGCGGACAGGTGAACTGTGTAGTCTCGTCTCGTGTATGCATATTCTAAACAAAAATTAATCAAGCTCGTCCGGGCATTGATTGGTACTCAATGGGTTTTTTCATTGATGTTGCAGTTAGCTAGCTAGGTTATTCTCTGGATATGCTGATGAAAAAAGATAATCATTATTCTTGGATGAAATCTCGATTATTTAATTAATTAGTTTAAGGAACACAGACAGGCAAGGGAGACGAGAGCAGGACCACTGTTCCTGGCCCTGACTGAAATAAACTAAACCAAAAGAGAAGAATCCTCTTCTTCTTTTTTTCCTAGACACCAATCAAACAACACAGCATTGATATAGATGTGTCGATGGTATAGGGCTGCTACATGTCTGCTGCTGTATATATGTATCAGTCAGTAGTACAGTCTTCTGTATCTCATTCTTGACATATATATATTTGTTTGATTTTGGATTTCACCTTTGATTGATTCAACACCCAGAATTTAAAAATAAGAGAGAGAGAGTGTGTGTGTGTGTGTTCCACTCGTACGTACAGCAATAATGTGATGGATGGATGAAAAGGCTGTAAATCATAGATGGAACACAGAGAGCCCAGCTCTCTGTATTAAAATGTACCATTTTCCTGTGCCAGTCATATGAACTTTAATTCAAAATAACTGCGACCCTTTCAAACGTAGCCTGATATCAATTATCAGGCCTCAGGCATTATTAGGTAATACTATATAATTGTTGACTATTCCCCTGCTGTCAATGCATTCATAATTTTTATGACAAGAAGACCGAAGAGGGAAACCAAAAGAAGAAAAAAAAAAGGCACTTCTCTTTACATACTTGTACTCGATCTTCGTCTCGAACAGATCCGGCGTTGGTCCATCAAATTCGCTCACAGCCTTTTGTGCACGTAGAACCTGGATGCATACGGTTGTCGAACTAATGTCATCTTGGCGATTACCTGGCGTGCCCAATAAAGGGAAATGTGATTAGAGCCCAGGCGATATGAGTATAGAAGGTATATATAGCTCAAAGTCTCAGCATTCAGTCAGAAGTTAAGTATAAGAAACCTACAGTGAGTCGAATTCGATTCTAACTATGGAGGAAATCTCTTGACCATACTCGAGAAAGGAGGGCTCAAGGCCTTCTTTTTCTTCTTCCATCGCATTNCCCAATAAAGGAGGGTTCAAGGCCTTCTTTTTCTTCTTCCATCGCATTATCCCGTTCAATTTTGAGAGTATATATGATACAAAGTACAGCAGCAGCCCCTCTTCCCATAACTCATCGCTGCAAGAGGGCGAAGGGAATCAATCAACAAAATAGTGAGTGGAAAATTTGCAAAGGGAGGGGTCAACGTCGTGCGTGGCTGTGAGAGGGAAAACGTTTCAGGCCGGAGAGGAGGAACCGGCATGTGAATCTGTCTGTTGTCGAGCCGAAACAAATCTGTAAGGCTAACCTAAAACTGCAGCCAAAATGTCCCACTGTCCGTTAGTGTTTTCTGATGAGGTCAGTCACAGATGGAGGGCTCCCCCACAAGACGTAATCGCATCTCGCGTACTATGTTTATTGCACACAAGNAGAGACGGAGGGCTTCCCCCGACAAGACGTAATTGCATCTCGCGTACTATGTTTATTGCACACAAGACACACACACACACACAGATATAAGTGCACAACACTTGCACATATAGCACATGACAAATTAAGAAGTTGAATGCCGAGCTCACTTTCTTATTGGTCGATTCTATTTTTCTCTTATTCTNAGAAACACAGATATAAGTGCACAACACTAGCACTTATTGGTCGATTCTATTTTTCTCTTATTCTCTTCTACGCTCATAGTTGAATCTTCGTTGCAATGGGGGAACATACATATCAACGTTGACTTGTTACTCGTGANAAACTCATCGTTGAATCTTCGTTGCAATGGGGGAAGCATACATATCAACGTTGACTTGTTACTCGTGACTCGTGAGTCAGAGAAACACAGCCACGGGCTTGCATTGAGTGGTCGCTACCTTTAGGACCCCGTGCGTGCATGTGAACTTTTACGATAGCTCTGGTTTTCTTGTTTTTACTTCTGTCCTCACTTTCCTCCCTCTTTTTTTCTTCCACGAAGACAATGGGCCCACGGTATGAGAAGTTGGAATATCACCGTGTAATCAATAATGCATGAGAACCATAGTTTTTAAAACCGGACTGGGTCAGAAACCGGTCAGGGTATGGGTTCATGGGTTGGACCGGGGTTCAATGAGTCGAACCGTATGTTTAATAAATAATATTAACAATATAATATTACAGTTTAATTATGATTTATAATAAAAATTATTAATATAGTCATTATATTAGTCTCAAATTCAACATAAAATATGAATATAAGTCTAGTAAAATAAAATAAGTACGTTATAATAAATTTTTTAATTTTTATTTTAAGTTGACTGGTTTTCCCATGGGTTCAATTGGGTTCACTGGTTTGACCGGATACCGACCGGTTCAACCGGATTTGACCTAATTTAAAGTGTAATCGGAGTATTTTATGAGAACCAGACCGGGTGGGTGGCCGGTTCCCGGTCGAACCAGCTGGCCCGGTCCGGTTTTTAAAACTATGATGAGAACTCTAGTTGTTGTATACGTGGGGGCAGAGTCATGGGTTTACCGCTCTTACCCATCTACTAGATCAGATGTACTGCGGCTAAGATCGATATTCGTCGCATCATACTCCTTTACCTCCCGCACATATAGGGAAGAGCAACAAGGACGACGCATCAGCTCAGCCATCTGGCTCGACCACTGCAGATAATTAATGTACGAACGAGAGAAATACGGGGCGTCCTTCTCCATACGTGTGAGATATTGGTGAACCGCCCGTGTGCTTAGAGGGTCTAAAACCTGAGAAAATTGTCCGGCTCGTGTTTAGTTGTTCCCCTCATCAGAGATAAGAAGAAAGATATCCGACTCGTAGATAGCTACCGAGGGTAAGTATTTAATAACACGTGGTAAAGTGGACCACGCTGTCATATAAGGACGAATTACTTGTCAATTTAAAATTTTAGGTGGAAATCGAACCGATGCCTTTTGAACTGGCCGGCGACGAATTCAATAATCCTCTTATAAAACTAGGAAACTCTAGTACCGGTCTTGATTTCATTTTTATAGTAGAGATGGAATCTAGACGAGACGTGAAGGAATCTAAGGATAGAAAAATAGGATAAAATCCAACCCAGCGAAATGCTGTCCGTATAATCAATCTTCTTTTAGCTTCGAGAGTAATCCTGCAATCTGCCCCCCGTCCCTTTCAAATCAGATTTGCATAAAAATAATTAAGGTTAAGGATCTAATTAGACTAACGCTGCCTACACAAATGATTGGGAACGGTGATGTAACCCTAACCCTACTTACTACACATAAGACGACTTGTCGTTGAATCTTGATTACGTGACATGTCATTACGATTTGGCCGGTCGTGCGTACATCGGTAGCCGCGGAGGATTAGATTTTGCCGATTAATCGGGAGCAATAACATGAATATATACATACGTGTATATATATATATACACCAAATCATAGTTTTTAAAACCGGACCGGGCCGGGAACCGGTGTAAGTATGGGTTCATGGGTCGGACCGGAGGTTCAATGAATTGAACCGTGTATTTAATAAATAATATTAATAATATAATATTACTAATAAATTTACATAATATCATAATTTAAATATAATTTACAATAAAAATATTAATATAATCATTATATTAAACAAAATTTTAATATAAAATATAAATATAAGTTTAGTAAATAAAATAGGTATATTATAATGGGTTTTTATTTGTTTTTAATTTTAAGTCGGTCGGTTTTTTCACGGGTTCAATTAGATTCACCGGTCGAACCAGGAACCGGCCGGTTCAATTGAAATTTCTCTTTAAATGTGCAATTGAATTTTTTGTAGGAACCGAACAGGGTGAGCGGCCAAATTCTCTAATTAAATTAGAACTGGAAATTTTGTTCGTTCGTGAAATTCCCTATGTCGATTTATATATAATTTCGTCGCTAGGCTGGCTCGCATAAATAGCACGATTAATGGCATGGCCACGATATATGGAAGAAATGAACTTATTCAGTTTATTTTATGTGTTGATAATATATATATATACATATTACGTTATTTATACATATGGCTGATTTTTATAGAATACGAAAATTTCTTCATGACTTAACAATTCTTCTAGGGGCAGAAAAAATAAATGAAATGTATATATTAAAAAAATCAATCTACTAATTGACATACAAATAGGAAAGGTAAAAATCATTTTTAGAATAGCATTTTGTCCTCATATTATTCTTACTCAACTTGCCTCAAAGTTCTTCTTGAGATATGAAATATATACGTATTTTTCAAATTCAGTATATTATAAATATTCTATTAATGTAAAAAAATATAAAGTGCACAAATTATTAGGAAATTAAATCTTATATCGAAGAGATAAATAAAGAAATAATATTATAAAAAAATTGGATACAACTATTTTATTAATTTTAAATTTTTTATTAGGTATCGGTCCATTACTTTTATAAGTTCGGTAAAAATTATATGTGTAAGTTGGAAAAAATGAAAGAAAAGGCCAACCTAGAAGTTGATGGCCTGGTATAAAATGGAAATTAAATAAGATAATTTAATAAAATATAAATAAAATTAGTAAAGTTATATAATATATGTGAAGTTTTTTCGAGTCCAATGGGAAGACCGCCTCCGGTGCCTCCTTACCGGTTATCTCTCCGCTCTTCTTATGAAACTCATATTATATATATATATATATATATGTAATGATAATTAGTTCAAATGTTGTAATTTACCGGTATAAAGAAAAGAAATTGAAGTATGGCGTGCCAAAAATATATAATTAAACCTATTTTTATTGGAAAAATAATGACAGAAAAGGTATCTAAGCACATTAATTTAGGACGTTAAATTTGTTTTAAATTAATAATGATAAATTAAATAAATTATTGTGTATAGAATAAAAATCGGGTTGGTCGAGCCCGCTAGTTTTTCTAGTTTGGGCCCCGACTTTCCCGTGTTGATTTTCTTATGGCTAAAAACCACTTGAATTTCAAATATGGCCCCCCAAAAAACTTTTTTTTCAGATGTTCGATTTTTTTAGTTTTCTTGTTTTTTCCTTTCGTCCCAACTGCAATATATATATATATATATATATATATATTAACTGCATATAAACCTAAGCACATGGAAAAATGATACTAGCAAAAGGGTAAATTTTTTTTACACCCAAATAAAAAGGAACATATATATATATATATATATAATATTCCCTCCCCCTTAAAACAAGAGGAATGCTTTGACTTGACGATCACAATGTTCTGACAAAGATGCTTGATGCAGTTGTCATACAATATTATGGCCTATCACTTTATAATTAATTAGTTAATTAAGGACACTTATCCCTATGTGATTAATTAGTGGACAAGACAAAAAACACATCTTGGTGAAGGACACACAAGATAGATAAACAAACAAGGAAGACAAGACTGATTCTCTTCCATCAACTACCCGACTGCACGAATAAGACACAGTTGTTTGTCTTTCCTAAGTTCATAGTAAGTTGTTTCTTTTTTCTCATATTTTGCTTAAAAATTTGCTTCTGCCTTTTTTTTTTGGGAAAAAAAATCGAGCTTCACAATTATGCAGAAATCCATCGCGCGAAGAATTTTCCAAGGTTGAAGCTATATGTGCACATGTACCCTTAGTTTTGTCAGGAAGAAATTCTCGAGGCAGGAGCTTTGTCTTATCATACCGTCCCGATTATTTATTTAATTTTATTGAATTGTCCATATGGGAGTTGGTCAAAGAGTTGTCCACACGGACGAGGCAAATCGAGCAGGTTTCCAATTTCTAGAATTGAATGTGTAGTGGGCGATAGATGTCCACTTAAAAGGTGCCTCGTGGTCGTTGGTCACTTTGAATTCGAAATGGAGAATAATCTTAGTGAATGGAACCCGATGGCGACTTGCCTGTCACCGGAAAATATCTCGTTTTAGTGCAAATTGTCTATCTATCATCCACGTGTGTCGTCGGTGTTCGAGTAAAATGACAATGTGCGCTCGGTCTACATATATATATCAGATGAGATCGACAAGCCCCACTTAGGCTGTGGCAGTGCCATCCTCATTCGTATATCTAAGAATCTATTCCTAAGGACATAGACGGCTACTGATAATATGGGGCACAACACAGCGTTGAGCCTAGTAGCAGGCAACGAATGACCGGTCCGCTGTCCTAGCTGGCAACTTCGGATGTCCGCCGATCATCCATCGGTCTCCCCGATCTCGTGATTCGCTCATAAGTGAAGGGACAATATCAAATCAAAATCTTGACCGACTACTATTTGGTCATGGAGTGAACAGAGCACAAACTCGGCTGTGATTCAAGATTTGCCTCGAACCCACATGAAATCAATCCTGTCTCCCTCGCCTTTGGTCCACCCCCGCTTAAGTTAATTAATTCTTAGTTGATTTGATTTTGTCCTGTCGTGACCCTTTTCAGAGAGGAAGGCCCGAGGGGAAATTTCATCATGGTGCTGCAACTCCTCACGCGCACCTCAATCAGAAATTCGAATCACAGCCCACCGATAGGTGCTTGCAAGAAAAGTTGGACGCTGCTTTTGCTTTTTCATGTCTATATGCTTCTTCTTTTTTGATCTTTATATGCTTATATTCATATAGTACATGTGTGTGCGCTTTTTCCAAGCCACTTTGCCCGACTCAGAGTGATGATTGCGGAGTCACTGGAACGCTCTCTTTGAAGCAACTCTCAATGTCACTTTCGAATCTACTTTTTCCATTTGAAGTGTAAGTTTTCTCTATATACATAATCTACACTCATTTCAGATTTATCTACTGCTACTGTTAGTGCATGACACCGAAAAGGCCAATAATTGCACGTATTGGTGCGGTTTTGACTCAATTTAGATAGGTGAGTTTTATCTATCATCTAAATAAGAGATCAAATGATAAATAGAATTTTACATTAAAAAATAAAACTAAAAATCATAATATATAAGAGTCCGAGTTTCATTATTCTATCCGTTTAAAATTTTTGATTAGATATTCACGTATTTATTTTATAAAATTGGTGAAAATTTCACATTGTATCTATCATAGCATAATTACTCATTTTTGAAACCGTGTGATTTTTCTGAGTTCACTTACTCATCTTCATCATCCTAATGATAACAGAGATAAAAAAAAAGAAGGTAGGATTCCATCATCGAATACGGAAAGTTTGCTGGCATGACAATCCATAATGAGCTCGCGGTGGTCTAACGATGATACGGTTCCGAGGATAGATATATTGGCATAGTATCAACGTTGGGCAGAAGAGTACGGTGGTACCCCGGAAGCCGACTGGTTGATAGGGCAAAGGTGTGACGAAAGTAATGGCGGTTGAAATTATGGGTAGTCGATGGATGGTCGTTCACCTTTTTCGTATAATTGGGCCCGATGGTCTGAGCCCCGTTCTAGGGTTGGGCCTGGGCCTCATCGTGGTTGGGCGGAACCAGAGAATTCCCATTCTCGCCGGCGCATTGGAGGAGTGGAGAGAAGACGGACGGTGATTGACAGAGGAGAGTGAAGGAGGCGCTCGGAGTGATGGAAGTGGGGAGGCTGCCGATATCGGCAACGCAGAAGGGGAAGCTGATATCTGCCGGCTACACCTCTCTCTCTTCCGTTTCTTCACTCTCCCCCTCTCTACTCTCTCGAGGTTTCCGTGTCTTCCCCGCCCTCTCTCATACTCTCTGGGAGAATCTCTCTATCCGCCCTCCTGATTTCCTTTTGGTGTCTGAGCAGATTTGAACATATCAGAGACCGAGGCCCTTGAAATTATCAAGCACGCCTCTCCTGGGGGTACCATGGACGACTCCATTACCAGCTGCGCTATCAACGGTATTATCAAATTTCATGCAAATACGAATTACGATTCGAATTAATTTGGAAGATGATGGATAGGTGAGCTTAGATTTATATTATTGAGCATACGAAAAAAATGGTGCATTTGTTGCAGGCGCTCAAACTGCATGGGACGTGCTCCATGAGGAGGAGGAGTCCTCTAGAATCACCACATCTTCTGCCGACCTCGATCACATTCTTGGTGGAGGAATAAGTTGCAGGGAAGTCACTGAAATAGGTAAGATAAGTGCCTTGCCCACTTTGTGTAGTTGTGTATTGTTTCATTTGCTCTGTCCTTGGGAGATAATGTTGATAGAAGGACATTTTTTAACCGTCCAGGTGGAGTGCCAGGGATCGGTAAGACACAGATTGGGTACGATTTTCAATTATCGCTGGCTATATATGTATCTTGGTTTGGTTTGTAGCTCTCCCGTGACCGATGCATTTCCTGTTCTGACAGGATTCAGCTTGCAATCAATGTTCAAGTTCCGGTTGATTGTGGAGGCTTAGGAGGAAAGGCCATATATATAGGTCAGTTCAATGTGCTGAGTGGTTCTCTTTCATCCTATATTATATAGATACATATTTTACAATTGAAGTTGGATTTTTGAGATTTCCAGATACAGAAGGAAGCTTTATGGTAGAGCGTGTACGGCAAATTGCCCAAGCCTGTTCAGTGGAGATGTCGAGGAGTTATGCTTCCTCACATAATGGTTTACCATCGGGGCAAGCTCTGATGCAACCTGAAGATTTCCTTGAGAACATTATATATTTCCGGGTCTGCAGTTATACTGAACAGATTGCGCTGGTTAACTACTTGGACAAGTTCATCTCGGAGCATAGAGAAGTAGGTGGATGTTTGCTCATTTCAAGCGAGTAGTTTCTGCTGTCACTTTCTTATTGTTTTAAATAATAGCATGTGGCGTTATTCTAGAAATCACTCATGATCTCAAGAATCTAATCATATAGTTTATGCATTGCAAACTTATAGCATTTTGCTTTAGTTCCTCTTTAATGTAACATGTTCAGAGATTTTTTGGGTCAGTTGGAATTTATCTGAAATGAGCTTATTTGGATGCAACATTTTTCTCCTTTTGGTTTAATAATTAACTTATTTATTTTTTGGTTTCACAGGTTAAAATTGTCATAATTGACAGCATAACTTTCCATTTCCGCCAAGATTTTGATGACTTGGCCCTGAGGACAAGGTTACTCAGCGGAATGGCTCTAAAGCTGATGAAGCTTGCAAAGAAGTTTGTTCTTGCTGTAAGTTTTGATCATCTCCGTTGTTTTAAAATTCTTTTTGATTAATGATTCATCTTAATCCTCCAGCCAGACTTTATGTGAAGTAAAGTCTAAAATTGTACGTTACAATCTTCAATGCCTTACCTATTATCTGTTCTCTTCCCCATCTCAGGTTGTCCTTCTGAATCAAGTGACCACCAAGTATACAGAGGGCTCATTCCAGCTGAGTCTGGCATTAGGTAGCTTTTTATAATTCAAAATTCACTTCCTTCTGTCAAAAATCATTGGCTTACTCTGCTTCTGACGATTGTGACATTCCTTGAAGCCTCTTGTTTTGTTTCATTCCAAACGAGGAAAAATGTGTTGGATTGCATTTGACAAAATATTTTGAGATGCAACTTGTCCCTTAACAGCAGTTGACAAGCTCATCCCTTTTCTACTTTGAGTAATGAATTGTGGGAAATAGGAAAAGATATTCTAGGTTCCTAGAACCATGTAGCTCTGATCAAGCTCATAATTTTGGCCATTTTGAGCAGGTGATAGCTGGTCTCACGCTTGCACAAACCGGATCATTTTGTACTGGAATGGTGATGAAAGATATGCATACATTGACAAGTCGCCCTCTCTTCAGTCAGCTTCAGCACCGTATGCTGTTACCAGTAGTGGGATCAGGAATTCTGTTTCGAACTGCAAACAAATCAAGAGAATGTAAGCAATATGGATTCAGAAGATTTATCAATATGTATATATATATATATATATATATCTGTGTGTGTGTAGTATCAGAAGTAGACCACTAAACTTGCCCTTAAAGCGCATGGATGTGGAAAGTGCGAGAAATTCCAACCGTCTTTGTTTTTTGCAAGTTGCCAATTGTATGAATATTGAAACTCCTTGGCGTTATTTTCTTGGCCTTCAGTCATTTCTATGAGCTGCTTTTAGTTTAATGCACACTAAAGCCATGGCTTATGGAACTCAAAAGAAGCAGCTAATAGCAAGAAGTTTCTAAGATCCATAAGTGGAGTTGTTTCTGCCCTAGAAGGTGCTGCAGCATGTCATATTTTACCATTGTCTCATGATGTTCCCTGTGTGGAGTAAAACCTCTCCTGAATTTTGCACTTCGAGAAGACTCATTCATCTGTTTTGTGGATAAGAGTGTTTGAAATACGAGAAGCCTCCGCAAGTTGAGTAGCATAACTTGTACTACATTGTATTTCTTGGGCCATGTTTGATGCTTGGTTTCCGCTGTACATGTCGAGACCTAACTGCATATGAGACCCTCGGAGCTCCATCCATGGAAGATGCAAGCACTACTATATCATCCTAGGGATGCGCTAGTGGTTTTGGTTTCCTGAGCTTCAAAATATTCTGTTTGTCAACGACCTCTTGGATTGAAGGTTATTGAACATAGAAGCATAGGTTAGATGCGAGCTTAGTATGACTTGACTCATTACTTCCAAAGGTTGGAAGGGATCGATCCCGAGCTCATGTTAATATGAAAAAGCAAACTATATTAGACTGCCAACTCTAGGTTGAACTCCGAATAAGAGAGTGCGANATGGAAGATGCAAGCACTACTATATCATCCTAGGGATGCGCTAGTGGTTTTGGTTTCCTGAGCTTCAAAATATTCTGTTTGTCAACAACCTCTTGGATTGAAGGTTATTGAACATAGAAGCATAGGTTAGATGCGAGCTTAGTATGACTTGACTCATTACTTCCAAAGGTTGGAAGGGATCGATCCCGAGCTCATGTTAATATGAAAAAGCAAACTATATTAGACTGCCAACTCTAGGTTGAACTCCGAATAAGAGAGTGCGAGATTCCTCTGTATTTTTATGAGCATATTTCATTATGTATGACAAATATTCAAGTTGTTGAAAAAAATAAGATTTTAATATGGATATTATTTTCCATACTCCTATTTCATTTTTTTTACACATATTATCTATTAATCTGTAGAATAAATATTTAAATATTTATTTATCCATAAAATTCAAATCAACCCGTGCATGTCTAGATAGAATCAATTTTCTTAGGATTGGCGAGCTAAAATAAATAGGTTACTTAGGGATTTAGGGAAAATCACTTGGAATCCCTTATTTCGTACCTTAGCTGCTGCTGTCACTCTCATCGGCCAGACATCTTATAGCAATTTCGCGGGGACAGGACAGGGGGTAAGGAGAGGAGGAACAGACGGTCCACTCTGAGATCCGTGCGATCGCCGGCGCACCGCGTGTCTTCGAACTTCTGCACTGAAAATGGAAGCTCAGGCAGAGCCTCCACAGGAGGGAGTGGGCGGGATGCTGGATGAAGAAGAAGACGACGAGCACGACTCCAAGGAAAAGGTGCTGCAGCGCTACTTCCTTCAGGAGTGGCAGCTCGTGAAGTCCCTCCTAGATGACATCGTATCCAACCGCCGCGCCACCGATCTCTCCTCCGTCCACAAAATCAGATCCATTGTACTCTCCCCTCCTCTCCTCTCTCTGTCACGGCATTTACTTTCACGCTGGAGCCTTAGCTATCCTGTCCTAAATTCGACTCGTCATTGAATTTTGTTTTTCTAAGCCAGAATGCTCAGAACTTAAGGCTAGGCTCTCTCGGGCTCAAGCTTTCACTTTAATTGTACTTTGATGTTCAACGGAGTTATGCTCGGAAATGTAATTTCAGTTTAAAATTGCCGATTTTTATTGCCTAGTTAACATGGTATATAAGTTTTTTAAGTGCCAACTTATTCTATTGCCTGTATAAATCCAAGATTCTACACCGTCTGGGCGTCTGGACGAGTTACCCCTTGTCTGATGGTTTTTTGCAAGCCGAGGGCAGCTCCACGAAGTTCTTTTTCTCCTTGAAAAGGGCATTTTTGCAGCACTACTGAAACGAAGAAACTGAAAACGTTTAAATGTGGCACTTGAAAGTAAAATTCTTGAACGAAACTTCCTGGAAGCTGAAAACTGAAACGGTCTTCCGAAAGTGTGACAAAATTCAAGTGTATAGCTTATTTGCAGTTATTTTTCACGATGTCATATTTAACTATTCCTTTGGTAGGTGGTGGTATTCTGTCATAATTGTGCCACATTAACTCATGGACTTAGTTTCTAATTGCGCGTAACTTGACCGCATCAATTGCATTTACATAGAATGCTTGTCAACATTTAGGTACTGGCCCTCTGTTGATAAGCCTCTATTAGCTGTGCATCTCCATGATGAATTTATGGCTTGATGCTTGTCAATAACTCTTTGGTGATGGTGATGGTGATGGCATCTCTCTCATAGAACTCATCCCTAGTGACGCTTCCCCTATCTTGTGTTAGCTTCTAAATAATAAATTGACTGGCAAATGACTCAATATTGTTCTAATATATAAGACGCTGATTTCTGGGATGATATGTCATGAAAATCCTACAGATTCCTCTTTTTTTTACGTGTATTTCTTGCATTAAAAATTTAGTAACCTTGAAAATGTTGCTTCCTTCCCACAGTTGGATAAATATCAAGAGCAGGGTCAACTATTGGAGCCATACCTCGAAAGCATCATTTCCCCTCTCATGTTCATTGTTCGTTCCAGGACCATTGAGTTAGGTGCTTCTTCTGATGAAATTCTTATGATAATCAAGCCCATCTGCATTGTCATATACTCCCTTGTAACTGTATGTGGATACAAGGCTGTCATCAAATTCTTTCCACATCAAGTTTCAGACTTGGAACTTGCTGTTTCTCTTTTGGAACGGTGCCATGATGTAAATTCCGTGACATCACTGCGACAAGAAAGTACTGGAGAGATGGAAGCAAAATGTGTGATGATTTTGTGGCTCTCTATACTCGTATTGGTTCCTTTTGATATTTCTTCTGTTGACACTAGTATAGCTCACAACAATGATATTGGAGAACTAGAGTCACCTCCACTTGTATTAAGGATATTGAGTTTCTGCAAGGATTATCTTTCAAATGCCGGACCAATGCGTACTATGGCTGGATTACTACTCTCCAAGCTTCTTACACGCCCAGATATGCCGAAGGTATTTATTAGGTAATTGCTTGCACCCGACATATCATTTGGATGTATCATCATCTAGAGAATTATATCTTTTGGATGTGCCAATGGAAAAAAAGAGTTTGTAAAACCTATGTTTTCACACATCACTTGTATATTACTTCCTTGAGTTTGCATTGCATCTCTCTTGTTATTGCTGTATCACCTAAATTCTAGGGGGAAAAAAATCAATTAGATCATATACCACGCTGTTTGATGTGGTTCTTTGCATCTTCCATAAAGCAAGTTCTTGGGCTCAAGTCATATAAATGGAGAAAATCTTTGAATGGAAGAGCTCTACTCTTTCATAGGTGAATCAAGCTCAAAATTTGGATTAATCAAAGTCCAAGTAGACCAATTTAGAGCTAGCTGCCACTTTCTAATTCTCCCCTCCCTTTCTCTTTTTCGCCTCAGGTTCATTGACTGGACGCATGAAGTTCTATCTTCTTCAAAAGATGATGTGATGGGCCACTTCCAATTAATTGGTGTGGTGGAAGCCCTTGCTGCCATTTTCAAGGTTTTCCTTTTTCTTGTTTTCTCTTAAATAATATTCTTTTGGCAGTGTTGATGCCGGTTATTGTATATATCTTTAACAAATGTAGAATGCTCTTCCAAGGCTCTTGCATGCATTATATTTAATTGGGAGATGTGAGAAGTGCATTCTTTGCTAAATGTTCTATTGAACATGTATATTTTCATCTTGTGTGGTGAACCTAGTACTTGTGGATGTCTTGAAAATTCCAAATTCAGAGCAATCCTTGCACAAGCAAGAACCTGGCTTGCATATGCTAGGATAAATTGAACTCTTTTTGTATATTTCCTCTATGGTATGAAATATTCATCATCATGCTTGAAATTAGCTCATGGATCAGCCATTGACTTTACCAACGAAACTTAGAATAGGGTAGATGCTGATACTGTTGACGATATGCAATCTGAATTAAATTTTGAAATGAGAACACTTCTGTTGAGACTAGAGTCATGATACTGGTCACTTATTGTGCAGAGTAAAGTGAAAGTCAGCTGACTCATTTGTGCTTTCCCTTTTCCCCCTAGACTGATTATTTAAACTTATAATTTATTCCTTGTGTGTCTTCGATATCCTCTGAGCTAGTCTACATATCCTATAGCCAGGCTGGTTCTCGGAAACTATTAATTAATATAGTTCCCATAACATGGAATGATATATCCATGTTGAGCAAGTCTGCAACTGCAGCTCGGAGTCCCTTACTGCGCAAGTTTTTGGTCAAGTTGACACAGCGGATTGGGCTCACTTGTCTTCCACCTCGTAGCCCACCTTGGCGTTATGTGGTCAGTACAAGTCATATTATCCTGCTAAAAATTTAGCCCAATAGCTCTTGATTTGTTGATGAATCAACATCATTTCCTTATATGAAGCCAGATCAAGTACTTTACTATCGCTTCATTTTTGTTTTCTTTGATAATTTGACTTATTTGATTGAAAGTTCAAAAAATGATAATGCTACTTATAGTCTATTGTCCGTAACTTGCCATATGCAAGTCAAGTTACCTTGGAACATGATGAGTTCTTCTTGCCTTTCGTATGCTTGGCAGAGTAAGACTACCACACTTGGAAATGTATCCACAAATGCATCCAGTAAATTGGACAGCTCAAATAATACTTCCAAGTGCACCAGTGATGAAGAAGATATTGATGTACCAGAAGTAATTGAAGAGATAATTGAGATGTTGCTTTCTGGACTGAGAGATACAGTATGTTTCATTTGTGAAAATAGCCTGTAGAAAGTCAATTTATAATGGCCAATCTGCCTTCTTATGGAGGTCAAAACTTGCAATTTTCTGTCTGTAGTTTATCCAAAACCCAGAGTTGATGTACTTGCATAGGTGCTTTCATTCATAGTTGTTGCTTTCCTCTTTAATGCACAACAACAATATATCTTCAGCTTCTACTGACTCAGTTGCAGGAGTTTGGCTGGTGAACATGTTAAAATCATTCTTTCAATAATTTTATTGCTGCACATGGTTTGTTTAAGCTAGTACATGGCAAAGTACCTTTCAGCTCCTCATGATCACTAAATTATGGAGGAAAAATTGTAATTCTATTGTTCCCATCTCAAACACAGACTGTAATTCATGTTGTGGGTGTTGAAGTGCATGCTTTTTGAAGGAATACAATGTACTTCTTTAATCTTAAACATCAAATGGATACAATTTTAACTAGGAGATTGTATTTTCATGCCCCATTTACCTCTAGCTTGAAGGTTGATTACCTCTCTTCTATGGACCTGTGAAATTAAATGAAAATACGCAATTTCTGTGCTATGCACTGCAGCCCAATCTTTTTTATTTTTAAGAGAAACTTCTGTGTTGGTCTTTTTTTAACATATTTAATATCTATACTAGTTATTAATTACTCATTAATGGTTATTCAGGACACTGTTGTGCGCTGGTCTGCAGCAAAAGGTATAGGCCGCATAACATCTCGTCTAACTTCTGCCCTCTCAGAAGAGGTTCTGTCATCTGTCTTGGAGTTGTTTTCATCTGGAGAGGTATTATCAGTAATTCTCAAATTTTAAAATTATTCTCAAATTGAAGATATAACATGGGCAAATTGGCAATATAAAACCACTTGTCAGGTAAACATTGGAATTTTACCTTTTGTTGGCTTTCATTTGGAGTAAGTTCAAGCTGTGCAATCATAATTTTCCAGGGAGATGGATCATGGCATGGGGGATGCTTAGCTCTTGCTGAACTTGCACGTCGGGGATTGTTGCTGCCAACCAGCCTTCCTAAAGTCGTTCCTGTTGTTGTGAAAGTAAGTTAGAATTCAAACTGTTTGCAACCTTTTTGTTTTAATCAATTTTAAATTTATGTTATCTATTCCCTGTTCTGGAGTTATTTTTCACTTTGAAAGCAGTCAATTCAATGATTAAGTTATTATGACAATTTTACTGAAGTGCAACTGACAAAGGCATCATTAGACAATGGCATTGTGGCCTCAGATGTTTATGAGGCTCTATCAAATGGAACAAAGTTGAGCGAGGATGCTGGGCCATGGGTATGTCATCTGAGTAAAGCAGGCATAGAGTTTTGAACTGAAATTGTAATAGTTAGAGAACAACTTACGTTAAATAAAATTCTCAAGTGATAAACTCACCATCATATGGGAAGAAAACAAGATCACCATGTGGTCTTCCATCCAATACTGTTACAAAGATTATAAGATGTTCATGTTTAGAAGCTCTGTTTGTACTTTTGGAGACCTTGATCTCAAGGCTTACATGCTACCCTTTTTCACCTGACTTGAAAATTAAATGAACGCTGGAAACTAATGTGCCTGTTTACTGTGAATTTCTATGAAGTGTTTTATACTGTTGCTTCAACAGTTGATCTCCCATAGATTGATATAATTGCCTGGTGGCAAAAATATGAACAGTGCTGTAGTGAATAAACTTTTGATCTTTCTTCTTTGTTTCTAAATCATTTTTGAAAATGACATGATTCTACCAATAAAAGAGTTCGTATGCTTGTTTCTAATTAGATGGTTTTACTATAAAAAATAACAAGAAACTTTCTAACTGCATGGAGAATCATAGTAATGCTGAATTTCTTTATTCAATTGAACACTATAAATTTAAGAATTCTTGACATCTTTCATTTTTTTTATGTGTTGGTGATGTTGCTACTTGCTTACATGTAGGAGTACTTTATTTAGAAAGGTTTTGTTGTACAGACATGTTCAACCCAAAGTCATTATAAATGTATAGTACAGGTGATGTTTGTGTCACATCTCAAAAACTTGACTATGCATATGGTTGGGTCTCTGTGTGCTTATCATTTGGACGAGGTCTCTTTCACATTATGAATTTCAGTGCTTTAATAAAAGAGGGAAGAAGACTAAATGTGCAGGATGTGATGTATGTGGATTCCTTTTTGTAATGCTAAGATTCCAGACTCATGCGAGTTGAATTTTTGCTGAAGGCTTTGCATTATGATATCCGGAGAGGTCCCCACAGTGTTGGATCTCATGTACGTGATGCTGCCGCCTATGTATGCTGGGCATTTGGACGTGCTTATTGTCATCAAGACATGAAAAACATATTGGATCAGTTGGCTCCTCATCTCTTGACTGTGGCATGCTATGATCGTGAGGTAGGTCATAGATAATATTTGATATATGACCTTTCTCATTTAGGTGAGTCATTGACTGGTCGGTCTGTTGATATGTACATCCTTATGTGCATCTTAGGTTAATTGCAGGCGAGCTTCTGCAGCTGCTTTTCAAGAGAATGTTGGAAGACAAGGAAATTATCCTTATGGCATTGATATAGTGAATACTGCAGATTATTTTTCACTTTCATCACGAGTAAATTCTTATCTTCATGTTGCCGTCTCTATTGCACAATATGAGGGATATCTTCATCCATTTGCTGAGGAACTCCTATCCAGTAAGATATGTCATTGGGTATGACTAATGCTCATCTCTTTTCTGCTAAAAGTCATGCTGATCTCATTTCCTCTTTTATCTTCATATTGAAAATACATCAACCCACGTTTGTCATTGTGGATTACTGCCAGTTTTTGTTCTTGTTGCAGTTAACTTCTCAAGCCACTTTTAATTCTAAATCGATTTGGCTCTTAAGTATGGGAAAAAAAAAAAAGAAAAAGAAAGAGAAAAACTATAGCTGAACATGCTTCTGAAAGAGGACTTCCACACCACGTATCTTTCTGATATTGTTGTGAGGTTCTCAGTCATACATTACCTATATATTCTCTTCTTTCATTATTTTGGGTTTGAATTTATTTATATTTTGGTGCAAATAAAATTTTATTGGCTCTTTATTTTCACAAAGTTAATATTTCACTTTATGTTTTCAAACTTCAATATGACAACCTTGTCCCTCTCTACCACCTCAGGATAAAAGCTTGAGAGAACTTGCTGGAGAAGCCCTTGCTACTCTTGTGAAATATGATCTCGAGTATTTTGTTAATTTTGTCCTGGAGAAGTTAATTCCATGCACTCTCTCTTCTGATTTGTGCATGCGCCATGGTGCAACCTTAGCAGCGGGGGAACTTGTCTTGGCCTTGCATCAATGTGGACACTCTCTCTCCAATGGTTTGTAGCCTATCTTTAAATGGAGGTGCATTTTATAGCTGTTGGTGTCCCAAGCATTTACAGCAAGAATGGTAGTCGCTTGTTTTCCTCTTGGGTTGGATGGTACAGATTTGTTTATTTTTTTTGGAGGCAACCTGGGTTTTATATGCTTAATTATGTTTTAGTGCATTAGGATGGTGCGATAAATTACACAGAAGGAGCATCACTATTTTGATGTTTCATCATGTTAATTGACCACCAAGGAAAACTATGAACTGTTTGACTTTTTCAAGAAAATTCTGGAGTTTTTTAAAATAATTTTCATTGAATTTTCAGAAAATTCAAGAAGTAACCATTAGAATGCAATGATCAAGGTAGACTTGCACTTAGTGAATAGATAAATTGGGTTTTTTTTTTCTTTGGGAATTATAATAGCTCTTCGTTAAAGTCATGAGGGATTTTACATGGTGCTTTACAAAAGTTCTCTCTGATTTAAAGCTTCTGAGAGAGCACATGAAGGATATTGGGAATTTTGGGGATACTAATACCGATGGATCTTATCAACTTTGATATCATATTATGGATTCTTTTGTTAGATTGAACTTATACAATCAATAGCAGTTTCTGAGATTGACATGCTTGTTGAAAAAAACCTTTCCTTTCTTGGAATTTCAAGAATTTTTTCAAGTCATTCTACTGCAGAAGCTAGCTTTTGTTCTCTTGAATGTATTAGTCTTGGGGATTAAGGTTTTTGGAATTTCCACTTCAAGACATGGGATGATCTTGGTGACTAATTATTACCTTGTTGTTCTCCTACTGATTAGCAATTTGTGGATCACATCCCATCTCACCTGAAATAGTTACACATGGACATGTGAGATCAATACATAAATATAGAGAGAGAGACAGTTATATATTTTGCTGAATGAGATCAAAGGAAAAGTATCAAGTGCTTTAGTCAGACCTTTTCTTTCCCTATGGTGTAATCACAGGCTTAATTTGTTCATCGAATATGGATTTCAGTGAAACTTAGTTAACATCAAATACAGAGTTGCATAGAAATTTCCTATGCGGACAAAATCTGTTCCTTCTATTAGTGATTTATCCTATAAGTGCTAGAAATGAGCCTAGGATTCTGATTGCAATTCTTACCAACAGATAAGCAGAAACAAGTTGCTGGTATAGTTCCTGCCATTGAGAAAGCACGCCTTTATCGTGGGAAGGGTGGAGAAATAATGCGGTCAGCTGTTTCCCGGTTCATTGAATGCATCTCCTTATCACATTTGCTAGTACCAGAAAAAATACGACGTTGTTTGCTTGATACAATAAATGAGAATCTGAGACATCCCAATTCCCAGATACAGGTGTGTTTCATATATTAGAAGAGTTTGTACTACTAGCTGATTCTGCTTCTTCTATGGTCAATTGATTTCTTTATTTTTTTCTCATGGCATAAATAAGCAGACTGCTGCTTGTAAAGCTCTGAAACACTTCGCTCTTGCATACCTTGTTGCTCCTGGGAATCAAATTTCAATGAATATTACGTCTAAGCACTTGGGCTTGTTGAGAGATCCAAATGTGGCAGTAAGAAGAGGGTCTGCAATGGCATTAGGAATTCTTCCCTATGAACTTTTGGCTAATTCATGGAGGGATGTCATAATGCAGCTCTGTACTGCTTCTGCAATTGAGGTGAGTCTTCTGTGATATTTGCTGCTAGCAATGTTTGTGCAAGTCCTAGCACTCATTAACCAACCTTCTATTACTTTGTATTGACTACTAATTTTTTGGAAAAATAAGATTTTATTAATGCTCACCAAGGTGGTGCAAAATAACATCTACAGAAGTAAGGGCCTATATTAACTATCATGAACATGACATGAAATTGATCATGCTTGCTATGCATTGATACTCCCACCTATACAATTGTGTGTACCAAAACTACAACTTGCTTGCCATCCCTCAACAATACTATTATCTTTTGATTCAATCCCTTCAAAGATCTTTCTATTTCTCTCCTTCCATGTGGTCCAAAAAATCGAAAAAGGAATCATCTTAATGAAATGCTTCATCTCCTTGCCCTGCTAATTGCAACCATAGTCCCAATTGACGCTCCACCATTCCTGCCATCGCCCATTTGCTACCCATAACCTTTTAATCCAATTACAATCCTGCAGCAAATGATTAATGGACTCCTCTCCTTTACATCGGTAGCAACAATTGATGATGACTCTTCCTCATCTCCTTAAGTTATCGACAGTAAGCACTATAACCCAAAGCACCTCTCAAACAAAGAATTATTCTTTCAATGGGACATTCTTATGCCATACTTTCCTCCAAGGAAAGCCCTTGATGCCTCTCCTCAGTATCATAGTATGACTTCACCAAGAAGCTTCCCAATGGGCTCCCTCTCCACCTCAATTCCCTTATATATTTCCATTTTAATACTTAAATCCCTTATAAAGTAATAGTTGGTGGAATATATTTGTCCTCGGTAAATATATGATATTTTGCTAAATGCATCTTGTTCTTTATTTGATAAGAGACTGGCTATATTAGAAAAGGTTGACTCAGAGTCTGGACCTCTATTATAGAGTTAACTGGGCATCAGAGAGGCACTGTAGTTTACCATGTGGTGAGATCTTTGTGGAAAACTCCACTAGCCTAAGTGGCATTTATTAATTTCTCTTGACTCAAATAAAATATGTCCGTCAATAGCACCATTAATAGTGTTAAGGCCCCGAATCATGGAGTACTTTATACTGGTGTCACAAAAAGATAATTGTTCACAGAGTACTGAACACTGGTGTCACAGAAAGATAATTGTTCATATGTTTTCTGGTTGTTGATGTATGATAATTACTGATTTTTTTTTCTGGTGTGTGGTGGGGTTGACATAGGATCATGCTAAGGGTGGGGTGAGTCAACTGTATTGAACATTCAAACCACCAGTTCCCTGCCCTTGTTTATTCCTTTTCATTTTTCAAAGGGCACGTTGTGACTTTAGTAGTTCCTTACCTTATTTTACAAGGTTTCTTACCAAAACTAGTTGGAATTGGTATTATGCGACTTTTGAAATGCAAAAGCATACAAAATGGTAGAATTCTTTCTTTCTAAGCTGTGAAATTTAATGGAAAATCTATGCAACTCTTACATTAGATTATCCCATGAAGTGGCAAAACTTATAGTTAGTTTTTTATGTTAGGGCCGGCATTCTCTTGCTGCCTGTTGTTGATTGAAAAAAATTTCCATCATTCCAAAAAGGGGAAAAAAGGATACAGTATCATTTGTTCCGAGACTCAAAATTTCTTCCATTTTCTGGAGATTGGTGAAGTGATGCTACATAAACAAACTGGAAGGCTATTCTGCCCGTTGTTACATTTTGAATCCCTATTCCAATTTAATGCTTTCAAGAATCAGATGGGGCTACTACAATACCCAGTCTGCTGGTTGAACTGGCTGCTCCAACCCGATTTGCAAAACATTGGAGGGTGCAGCAATCTCATCTTCTGTAGATCTAAGTCTAAGATAATCTTATGATAGATTATCACATGTGCAGGATAACCCTGAAGATCGAGATGCTGAAGCCCGAGTAAATGCCGTCAAAGGACTTGTATCAGTATGTGAGACATTGACACAAGAAAGAGAAAGCTTCCATACCATTTCTGAGGAAGATTATGTGTCTCTATATCTCTTGATTAAGAATGAAGTGATGAGGAGCTTTTTTAGAGCTCTAGATGACTACTCCATAGACAACAGGGGTGATGTGGGCTCTTGGGTTCGTGAGGCTGCTATGGATGGCCTTGAGAAATGTTCCTATATTCTCTGCAAAAGGGATTCAACATGTTCTAGCGAGGAGCCTGAGTCACTTTTTGATACCAGTCTTGCTGCCAACTTAGTTGGTGGTATAGCTAAGCAAGCAGTGGAGAAAATGGACAAGCTGAGAGAAGCAGCTTCTAACATCCTTAAAAGGATCTTATACAATGAAGAAATTATTGTCCCATTTATTCCTTACCGACCAAAGCTTGAAGAGATCATTCCAAATGAGAAGGATCTAAAGTGGACAGTATGTATATAATCGGGCAATCTTTCAAATGATGTAGTAATGTGACTTTGCTTCTGTTTTCCCCTCCCATTTTTTCTCTTTTCAATTGATTCATCTATTGTATGTTATTGTAGGTACCCGCCTTTTCATTTCCACGGTTCTTGCAGTTGCTTCAGGTGAGTTGCTACAGTAAATCTATACTGTCGGGGTTAGTTATCTCTGTTGGTGGCTTGCAAGACTCTTTGAGAAAGGCAACTACCTCGGCATTGTTGGAGTATCTTCATAACGGTGAAAGTGGAACAAGTGAAGAGAGGAAGCATAGAGAGCATATGCTGAGCAATGATCTGCTTTGGGTCCTTCAAGAATATAGGAAATGTGACAGGGTGATAACTCCAACTCTCAAGGTACTGATTCTTTAGTGTCAGAATCTATTTGGATATCTTGTCAAAATGATGTCTTTCTACGATCTCGTTCTTTATGTTGATGAGTTTTGTTGATCTCAAGAAATTTCTCTTTGTTTTCCAGACCATAGAGATTCTTTTTAGCAAGAGAATATTCCTTGATATGGAGGTGAGTTTACTAATTTTTTTTATCCCAATATGAAATCAAGTATGACGATGTCTAAAAGTATCCACAACAGAAAGTTTACGCGTAATGCTTAGTTGATGTTTTACTTTTTAAATGGTTCATGCTAATTGTTTAACGATGAACTTTCTTTATTACTTGTCAATTTATTTGTAGGTGTAGAGAGAGAAGCGCTAAAATAATTTAATGCTGAGTCTCTGATTGACTTAATTGCTTCTGTAGTAATCAAAGATATGGTTCTGTACAATGCAGGCGGTCACTTCAACCTTTTGTAATGGACTATTGGATTCTCTGGCAGTCGAGTTGAAGGCCACAAAAGATTTCTCCAAGTTTTATGCGGGGATTGCTATACTTGGATTTGTCTCCTCCCTCTTAGATCCTGTTAATGCTCGAGCCTTTTCCCATCTTTTGACTTTTCTTGGGCATCGATACCCTAAGGTTAGTTTTCTTTAAGCCGTTCTTTCAGGTATTCTTGCGTCTTTTTGAAAATTGAATATAGGGCACAGTGTCTTCTTGTTACCATAATCAATAACAGCAAGAATTCTCCTTGGGAATTTCTTCTAGGTGAAAGCACGAAAATTGTCCTTCACTAATGAAGTACCTGATGATAATAGATGGAGACATTATTTTCTCAGGAGAGAATACTGATCTGGAATCGCTCTCTAAACCAGTAGAGTACATAAAAAACATGCAGATCAAATATGGTTACTGTGACCCTCTTTCTTGCAGATACGGAAAGCTTCTGCGGAGCAGGCATACCTTGTTCTGTTGCAGAATGGAGGCCTCGTTCCTGAAGATAAGATAGAGAAAGCAGTTGAAATTGTTTCAGAAACTTGCTGGGAGGGTGACATTGGAGCCGCAAAACAAAGAAGATCAGAGCTGCTTGATATGGCCGGTCTAGAGCTAAGTTCACTTGTGAAAAGTGGTACTACCAACGGTGGCACCTCCAACGGTACAGGTGGGAAGAAGCCACTTGCGGCTGTGGATGAAAATGCATCATATGCTTCATTGGTGGGCTCTGGGTTTTAGCTTCAAATTCATGGCTCTATTCTCCAGTAACTATTTTTCTGTTGGGCTACTGAACTGTCCTGGTCATCTCTATTTAGATCCCTGAACGAGGGGCTCGCTCTTTTTCCCCCTTGGAAGAGGTATCATATTTGGTTACTGAACGTGATTATTGTTTTATTGCTGAAGAATTCTTGTCTTAGGTGTCAGGCTTGCTTGTTCGAGATTGTCATAAGTTGAACTATGAGCTTGAGGTGAGATGATCTAAGCTACCTTATCACCAAAGCTCGAGCGGGCTTTTTTGAGTTTTTTTCTATGTAATTGCAGGAATGAAAGTTTTGTGATGCTACTGTGTTGATCTTTCATGGTAACTAAGAGGGTATATGAGTTGTAGCTTGTTATTCAACTGCTGTCCGTTGCCTTGGCAGTGATTTCATTTCACTCCCGACTTTCTGATCCGCACCTTCTCATAGTATCCCAGCATGGTTGGCACCCGAGTTTGGGTCTCAGCTGGGTCAGCCATTCTATTGCTTGGTGTCTTCCTTCTCATCGGAAGGTACGAAGGTACTTTAGGTTATAGGCGTCTGTTGCCTCCAAGAATTGTTCTTAGAGACCGACATAGACAAAAGGTTCGGTCGGGTTTATATCGACGGTCAAACACTAGACGTTTGTACCAGAAATGTTAGTAAGCATCAATGGATCCCTAAGCTGCATCTTACGGATAACATCCATCTGTATATCCTTTACATTCCTAGGAAGTAAGGTTCTACTGAACTACATTCTCTTCTGAAAATTACCACAGGAACCTCGGATCAACGTCGTTAAAGATACCGATATCGACTCAGCAGCCTTAACAGATCTGAAGCACGCAAAAGCCAAAACAAGAATTGGTATAGAAAAACAGTGAATTTTATCAAAGACCACAGCTTACCTCAAAGAAAATGGAATCCTCATTCTGAGTCCTAGCTGCGTTGTTCATTCTCTAAACAAAAAATAAAAATAAAAATTCTACAGATTGGAAACAGGAACAAGACCACCTTTCCCTACCACCACACTACCACCAAAAGGGGCTGTGCATCTCATCACGGCTTTAGCCATGGAAACACGTCCGGAGATGAGGGCAACCTACCGGTAAGAACCTCGACTCCCGTCTCAGTCACCTATCAGACATTATGAAATAATATTTAAAAATCAAGGGAAGAGTAACAAAAATCTAGGGAACAAAATAAAAGTAGAAATAACAATGACTTTAATACCAAGAGAGTATGCTCAAACTGAGCACTGCGTTTCCCATCAGCAGTAACTGCAGTCCATCCATCAGGCCACATCCTATCTCTCCAAACCCCTAACAGATATCGATTTCTCAATCTTGTCTGTAAGTTGAGCTAAAGATTTGGCTAACAAAGAATTACCAGAATGTGAGAATTTGATAGAGAAGTACCTGCATTAATCATTGGTTCAATAGTAAATGTTTGACCTGCCTTCATTACACCAACTGCTTTGTTTTCTGTTCATTCTTAAGGTTCACAACAAAATAGAATATACTGTAGAACTAAGCAACCTTAAATTATTGTTGGATTTGAAGGTTTGAGTGATCAAACTTGATTAGAAAGGATACTTCCGTAGTGGGGAATATTTGGTGCAGAATGAAAGAGCTCTCCAATACCATGCCCGCAATAAGATTTCACCTATTGTTCCACGAGGCAAGGAAATGAGAGTTTTTCAGAAACTATAACAAAATAATATATTAGAATAAAGAGAGAGACAGAATGTGATCTATGCTTGGAAGCAGATTTTCCACATTACCACTGAGAATCCAGACATTGAGGCATGTCGATTAATAACTTCCCCAATTTCACGAAATCGAACACCAGGTCTCACTGAAATTTGAGAATAAAAATGAATATCTCTTCTCCAGAAATGAAATTGTTAGAACAATCCACCAGCATTCTTATAAATAGAGAGCACCATGATTTTCCATTCTCCAGTCATCACACGAAGCTAAAAGGAAAGGTGCTGAATTAGGAGTCTTACCCCTCGTTCGGATCAAGGTGAAAGAAGGGGAAGGGAAGCGAGGGGAATAGAGGGGAAATTTTAATCTTGTCTGGATAATACTTAATGAAGGGCAGGGAAGTCAATGGTGGAGAAAATTTTAAGCTATCTGACTATATTGTAAGTTTTTAATTAAAAAATATGGTTAATTTGGACATTTACATCTTTTACATCCATTCAACCCTGATTTGGAGTTTCAAAAACATGGGTTGTAGGAGTTTTACCTCCTTTCCCCTTCACCTCCATTAAAATTAGAAAAGCAAAACGATGTGAAAAATTCACCTCCTTTCCCCTTCCCTTCCATTTACCTCATTTCACCTCAAACCAAACAAGGGATTAGACTCTCTCAATAGAACAATCCATTTACAGTATTACAGAGTGAACCATTAAACATGACAGCACATGGAGAAGCATTTTTTCAAGTTACAAAGTGAAGAATTCTCATCATGGACTCCTCCCCACTGAAAAAAGCAGAAACTTTGAAGAAAGCAACCATATCCAACGAACGATAAAAAGTTTCCAATGTAAGAGCAACCTATTTGTCAAGACCCAAATGAGGAATCAAGCAAGCGGATAATGATACAATCAATTAGTCAAAGCCAACCTCAGTAAATACATGGCCTCATGCTAGTGACACACACACACACACACACACACATCATATTGTGGAAAAACCAAATGTCATAACTTGTTTACATTAGACAGGCAATTTTAAACTTAACCTGAGACCAAACTGGATAATGAATAACCACTTTGAAATCATTACATAGTTTACAGTTTAAATGAATACTGGAATAAACCAACTGCAGTCGATGAGATGAGAAAAGAAACCATACCTATGGCTATTGCTTTCTCTAGACACTCATAAGTACATTGTACCAGTTGCCTAGATGTTTCATCAACATTCCCCACAAAGTATGTTTCGTTGAGGTCACCTAACAGACGCCCAAAAATTCTCAGATAAGAAGTAATGATAGAAACTCTAATCCAGCGAAAGGATATAAAGCCTCCCACCATGAAAACCTTTGTAGCACACTGTGACATCAACATTTACAATATCACCATCCTCTAGTTTCCTGAAGTCATTAGAATGTGTCATTTAGTTCTTTTCCTTGCATAAAAGGATCAAGCAACTGCAGTAGAATAATTATTTAGGAGCATCAACAGAACCAAAAAAGAGTCACAAGCTTTTTGGTGGAGCAAGCATTTAACTCTAAGAGAAGCAGCAAGTGTTTGTAAATATATCAACGAATTAGTCCCCACAAAGCAGAAACAGCACATAGTATCATTCACCACAAGGTCACAGACCTTGCATCAGGAATTCCATGGCAGATCACTTCATTCACTGACCTGCAGTGGAAAAGCAATGGCAAAGAATTAACTGGTCTATTTCAGAGAAGTCACAATTAGAAAATAATAGACCAGTACCTACGTGCAGCAAGACTTCGGAAAAAAATGATAATTAAGAGGAGATGGATATGCTCCTGCAATTACAAAAAGGAAAAAAATTAAAAAGATCTAGAGGGGAGATGCCTGGAAGAATTTCATAGCCTTTGTCCATCTTACACAGAACCTAACCTACTTCATTCAATCCTGATGTATAAATCACTAAATGAGTAGCCTAGTTCCCAAACATTTTTCCTGCTTACTAAATCAATCCTTTAAGGCAAACCTATTTTTTTGGGGGAAATGATAAAATAGGTTCTCATTTGAATGTGAAATGATCAAATAGGTTATCAACTCAACATAATTTTTTTTTTTTAAATGAAGAACAGCCATGATGCCAGTTATGACCATTAAGGACAGAATTTATCAAGCTTTTTCATCAGCATCATGTCACTAGAATTGAAATTAACAAAACTATGGACAAAAGCCTTCATTAAACGGTTCTCACAAGATATACACCATTTATGTGTTACATCCATTGAAACAACAGGGCCTGTAGTATTCCCAACATTTCTCAAATAATTTAACTTGCTGCTGCTTCTTAAGAAGATCTAAAAACTTAGTTTATGAGACTAGAAAAATTCCATGGAATAATGAGACATAGCTGAAAATTGTCTCGCAAAGCAAAATCAAGACAAAGTCTATACCTAGTACATGAGATCAAAACATATAATTACATCAGAATCATTGCTTTTTGAAGGTGGACAGAAAAATGGGTAACAATGAAAATAAAAACTTTATATGCCAAAAAGAAATGTATATCTGCATACCTGCAGCAATGGTCGCCTCATGCACAGCTTTATCAATTTCATCAGTTGTCACACCAGGTTGAATCATTTGAGCAGCCACATCCAAAACCTTGCGTGCTATCTGATAGATGATAAGACGGTACTCTAAATGATGAAATAAAAAGAATAGCTGTTTGACAGGATAGCTAGGCAATGAAACAATACTTGGTATTGAACACAACAGAAACCATGATATGCCTACAGATTGAAGGTAACAGAAAGAATCCTAAAAGCTAACTGTCTTACCTACTTCAATGGATATAAAGCATGAATAATGTGACTTACCAGACAGCATTCTCTCATCTTCTGAATCTGTTCAGAGCTTTTGATCTGCAAAAGAGATATGTATGTTAGAAAAAGGACCTGACCAGAACATCATAGATTTATTAGAATGAATCCCTCATACTAGTTTTGCATCCTATAATTGTCTCTATAAAAGCTTACCTCAACAACATGCTGAAAATCACTGTTGGGTTCGATTTTGGGAATTCCCTATAAATGAAATGGAAATAGGGAAAAAAATCAAAAGTATATCAATATTGGGAACAATGTCTTGGAGAAACAGGAATGTCGGCAAGAATCCAAGCTTTTTTCAAAGGAAAAGGGGTTCAAGGAAAGTAATTGACTAGAACAGCCAATAAGAATGCATAAATCTATATAAGAAATCTTTTACGTTCCCTAATATCCATTGTAGTACAATACTGGGAGTGGTAGCACAATCAACAGAAACAATCCTAAACCTGAGAGAAACATTGCCAAACATCCAGATTGAATCCAACACCCTTCCCAACCGAAACAGCCTCTTACCAATGTTTATCGAAAACACAAAGGATGGGAAAGCTGGTCAAGATAAAGGATGAAGCAATGGAAGCAAAAAGTGTATCTTTAAAAATAAAACTCACATCAAGAGCCCAGTCTGGTCGTTCAATATGACTAGGGACTGTACAATTAGGAGATATTGGATATGGCCTCAGACTCCTACAAAGAGACAAAGAAAATATCTTCAAGAACTAATGGAAGTATTATCAAACTAGTAATTTGAGACACATCCAAACACATTTACACCACAGAAGTTTCATTTAAATCCTTAAAGGAAAAAGGCAAAAAGACAGCCATCCTGATCGAGTCACTCAATAATCCAAATACAAATAACTCTGCACTTTGCATCACATATTATGAAAATGCTAAAATCTCTACCTGGCTTAAACAAACATGTAGTTGACTGCAGAGAGTTTAGCAACTAAAAAATATACTTCACTCATGACGATAATCCGTAGGTGACTGACCAACAAATTCATACATAATCTCCATGGATAAATAACTCCATAAAGGACTAAAAAATTTTCACCACAAATAACAAGTAAAGTGAAGAGCACGGAGATGCAACAAGATCAGAGGAGCATGACAATGTTTCTGTCTAAACCAACACAATTTCCAAGCCACTACAATACAGGAAAGGACAAAATTATCTAGCAAATAACATGGGAAAAAATCTACAAATCATGCATCTGATCAGATAGAATAAATGGAAATGTAAGGCATAGTGCAAAAAGATTAGATGATAATATACCCTGTCCAGTCAAAATGAGGAAGTTTTGGTGTCCGAGCCTGTCCTTTCTTCATGCAATAAAGCCAACCATCCCTGACCGACTCAGAATTTTGTCCATGGTGAACTCCTGTCCCAAGAGAGGACACCTTTGCCTTCAAATGAACTGATTTATGCGAGCTCCAAGATGCTTTGAAACAATCTTGAGTGCTATTACAAGATCATAAAAAGAAATGCTTCAGGATAGTAATATAACTGCATCATTTATTACCTGCGCTAGAAACTCTCAGTAATATGTACAAGGGTATTATTGTCTTTTCAGTATGTAGACTCTAGTCGGGTAAATATAACAGACAGTCAAGAAAGTAAGGGAGAATGGTTTTTTCCTCCCTAAAGTTTTTCTCTTCTCACTTCTCTGGTTGTAATTAGGTACAATTCATAGCTTACGATCATCTTGGAAAGGAGCTAATCAATTTCTTACCAACCACAACAATATTTATGGTTCTTATTGAATTGTTAAATAAATAAAGTTGTCTCAGTGTACACGGGAATCCATTTTGGGACTTTGACTTTTTTGAAGCATGATTTTGGGACTTCTATACTACTACCAGATTAACTGAGTCTAATAATATCTGTCTGGTGGCCACATTGGAAATTAAACCTTAACTGAAATAATATGGCACAAGTACCAGAGTGACTATTTTCCTGTTTTCCCATTAACAGAAGAATTGGAATTTGATCCCAACTCACTGCTGAGATCTATGTTTATCAAGTAATGGAATTCCCTCCCAAATTCAACTGCTTCACTGATGTTTGATACACAAAATTTTGAACCTCAGAATTGTTTAAAAAACCTAAGGCATCAGAAAATCATAGTCCTGATTCTTTATACAATTGACACGCAGAACATCATTTCCTGCTTATAAAAAAGACAACTGGACAATACCGTGTTAACAAAATTCACACTGGAAATAACATGAGGTTCTGCTCAAGGTTATTCGACAAATTTTGTCCTTAGTTAAGAAAAGGGATCCAATTTCCCCACACTAGCAATAAGAACTCAATTAATCTTTCTTTCGAATTAAACATTTTTCCCCTGAAATTTATGCAAACTGAATTTCTATTTGATTTGATGAAGTAATATTCATATCATGACATGGACAACATAAAACTGCAGTAACATTCTCCTTGTGGATGTTTTCTTTCGCTAATTTCAGGGGAAAAAGATTTACATTGAAAGAAAGACAAATCGATTTCTTATTAGTCTTTATCAAATAAGTTGATGATCTGGTAAGGGATCATTAGTTATGAGGTTTCCCTTTTGTCTCAGAATTGGAGAGGCAAGCAGCTCATAAGAGAAGATAATAACTTGAACCTAACATAAAAATGTGACAACAACTACAAGAACCTATTCCAGAAGTTTGTGGAACTATTCTTATATCTATGGACAGTGCAAATAGTCAACCATCATTAGTTTCATTTTGGTGCAAGAATCCTAATTGAGAGGCCCTCACATACTCTATGGATAGGAGAGATGATCAAAATCCATGGCAGCAGAATCTCAAAAACAACACACACGTGCATAGACTGCCTTCTTCCAATTTTAAATACGTTGCACAGGCTGCTTCAGACAAGCATAAGGAGCTAACAATAAATTACATTATTTTTTTGGCACTTAAATATATTACATTATTAGTAGTTCTTCACCCAGATTTCTTTCATAAATATGTATCACTATCATTCCATCAGTTCAAAACAAGAAAAATACTGACAAGTTAAAAACATTGCATATTTAACATGTCTTAGATCAAACATAAGTAAGAAGAAAGAACCAAGAACATAGTGAGAGCAGAAGATCCTCACCAGAAGGCAGCGCCTTCACGAGGAAGCTTTAGTTCCACGCACTTTGGGCACCTAATTAACAGGAAACCAATCAAGAGCCTCTGAGAAGAGTATCTACTTCTGGAATAATCCATAAATAACTAAAAACATAATGTATACTTTCTTTCTTATAGTTTATTGAATCTTCTTCCACTGTTCAGGAAATCTATGTATCTGATGAACAAACGGCGGGAGAAGCCGCCCACCACCAGAAATGGTCCTTTCGCTAATACAGAGTGATTTAGAACTCAATCATTTTTTAATTGCACTCCCACGTACTTCTCATAAGCTGAAATCAAGATATGAACATATTTTTAACCATGAATAATATGCGACTTCACCTTTTTCTTCCTCCCTTTTTTCCTTTTTTTTTTAACCGAAAAGTAAGAGGTTTCATGGAATTGAGAACCAATACCAACAAAACATCCGACCGACAAATTCAACACGGGCAAATCATTGTTTCTCTTTACTACAAGATATCCAGGTCCAGAGCCTAGCAGAAGCATCAACTGATTAGAGTAGCCCTAGAACTCTATAAAACTGGAGAAACACAGTTCTCCTTACCCACATGAGCTCCGTACGATAAGCAGAAAGAGAAATTAATCACTGGAAAATATATAGAGAGAGAGAGGCCTAAATGGATTTGATTTACATACTGAAGACAAGCCGGCTTGCCGCATTTAACGCAGGTGAGCGTAGTCTCGGCGACATCTGATCCACCTGCCATCGGAATCCAAGTTGTCCTGTTCAACCCTCCCTGTCTCCCTGGAAAGCGAGCTCCACCGCCAAATGATCGGTACCAGATAGCCTTGACGATTCAGAGAGGAAGGGTCAAGGAAATGAAGGCTAATTCACTCGGTCCGCTTAGATTGTGCAGCACGCTAGGGTTGATCGACCGGTAGCGTGTGTGCGTCCATTTCTTATATTATTTTTCTAGTCTATTATTTGGGAAAAACAAAAGGAAACTTAATTGATAAATTATGAAAAATATCAAAATTAGGATAAAAATTTTAATGTACGTAAATTTTTTTGGGAGAGTATAATATTTAACTAATTTAAAGTTGAATTAGTGTTACTAAACTTTCAAATAAGTTATTCAAAAAATATCAAAATAAGGATAAATTTTTCAATGTACATAAATATTTTTATCAAATTATGAGACTGTATCATTTAATTATATTAAAGTTAAACTAGTAATTTTCTTATTAGACTCATAAATAGATGATTTAATGATCGAATTTCAAGTTAAGAGAGTTGACGAGAATTTTTCTAAAAATCCTGATCTAACCTTAAACTAATTTTGAGATACATTTCGCCTGACCCAAGAATATTGTACACTGCAAAAAAAAAAAAAACTCCAACATTTAACAGTTGGTTGGTGTCATTCAATAGTTTATGTGGAGATTGCGATGGGTGCGGGACTCTGGAGCTCCTTTTGGATTTGAACTATGGTTAACTAAATCGAACATTATCAAATTATTAAAGTGATTCAGTTTAATTTAAATATTATATTGTTAAATTATAACTATTACACCATCATTGAAGCAAATTATTTTGAAATCTATTCTTTGGTTAGATTAAACTATTCAAATGATTTTTAAAAAATAAAAAAATCTAATTGAATATAAAAGCAAGATCAAATAAAAAATATATCAAAATATGAGAAAATAAAAAATACATAAAAATAACAAAAGAAGAACATTAAAATTATATAAATTTTAATTAAAAATAATTAAACATAGAAGATTAAGACTAATAGACTTATTTAGGATAAAATTTAGTATGAAAGGATAGAAAATATGTTATATAATTTTAAAAGAACTCATATCTAACATTTTTTAATTTTTAAAAATATTTTTAATATATTTATTTCTATTTTAAATATATTTTAATATTTTTTAAATATAATTCGACAATTCAAATTGTTCAACTGAACATTCGAACTTAGTGACTAATCACACCATTTTATTTTTTTAAAAAAACTATACTATATTGAAACTAATTCATCTAAATCGGCCATTTTAAGTTTAGTTCAGTTTAATTTGGTTNTAAAAAAAAACTATACTATATTGAAACCAATTCATCTAAACCGACCATTTTAAGTTTAGTTCAGTTTAATTTGGTTATTTAGTTATTCTGGTGCATCCGTAGACTATATATGTCTAATAATCGGAGCACATGGAAGCTGGTAGTACTGGGGAGAAGCTCGGACTCCGTGCATGACGGGAGAGTTCTTGCACGTGAGAACTAGGATTGTGCGCTACTTATCCTTTTACTAAGGGCCAAATCAGAAGCATTTTAATTAGAGAATAGTAAAGGGGTGATACGACATATTCACTCTCTTGTGGGGGGTAAAAAGAAATTGATTTTTTTTTTAAAAGTCGTCTATTATTTATTCTCCACGTCAGAAATTCTATCTAATTATCTTTCCCGTCCAGAAGTAATCGGGCAGGCTTTGGAGACTAAGCCCCCCTTTCTTCCCCCACAAGGGAAAATAAGGTAAATACAATGGACCAATCGAGAAGCTCAGCGCCTTTCGACCACGTAACGCCGTCGTTTTTGGAGACAGTGGATTACTTTACCCCCCGTCCCCCGAATTTCATAGACGCGTCTGCCGTCAGCGTCCCTCTCTCCCCCCGTCGGTCAATATGTCCACGCGACAAGAGTCAGAACTCAACCCGTTTGACGCCATCGTTCAACTTAATACAATCTTCCATCGGCAACTTGTTCGTTCGCCAATCGACAAGCATTCAAACAAAAACCTTGTTCTATTTTGTCCTCCCGGACAGTTTGACATTGAAAAACACGAATAATGGAATACAAATTCAATTCTAGAACGGATATTTGTTGAGATCAAGTAAATTTTTTATTAAATATAATTTATATTTGAGTAGTGTAAATAAAAATATAATGGTGATAATTTTATGCTGGTGGAACGGTTAAATTGGAAAAAGGGATTACCCGAGATAATGATAGATGTATACTATATTCCATGACTCTAGAGATTCGCATCGCAGAGGGCAATCAACTATGGAACATCAAGAAGCTAAGAGGCGGGGGCCACGAGGAGGCCTTTTCGATTCCAACGGCCACCCTTCAACCCTATATAAAGCAACTAATGGAAGTGCATTCCATTATCAAACTCATCATACATAGATCTCTTTGATTCTTTCTAATCTTTCGTGTCTATTTTGGTCCTTCAAAAACTTAGGGACAAACTGCATCCATACCCCCCGCGTTATCAGTAATCATGATGCCCCAGAAGTTCACGATCTTTCTACTACTACTCTTGCCCTTTTTTATCATTCCATCAACCGTCTCCGGTTATGAATCGGGAGAGGTCGGGTCATGGTGCGCTCAGACACCGCATCCTGAAACCTGCCAGTACTTCCTGAGCCATGACCCTAAGAATGTATCAATCAAGGGGAAGTCCGACTTCCGTAAGTTGTCATTACAGCTAGCGCTCGACAGGGCCCAGCATGGTTGGAACAACACCCGCTCGCTAGGGCCCAAGTGCCGAAATGAGAGAGAGAGGGCTGCTTGGGCCGACTGTCTCAAGCTGTACGAGTACACCGTCAACAGGCTTAACCACACCGCCAACCCTGACGTGAGGTGCAGCGCCGAGGACGCTCAGACCTGGCTCAGCACTGCCCTGACCAACTTGGAGACCTGCAAGGCCGGGTTCATCGAGCTGGGCGTCTCCGACAACGTCCTCCCTCTCCTGTCAAACAACGTCTCCGAGCTCATCAGCAACACCCTTGCTCTGAACGACCTGTCATACAGTCCACCGAGCGCCACGAATGGCTTTCCGACATGGGTCAAGCCTGGGGACAGGAAGCTCCTGCAGTCTTCCTCATCTCCGGCATCTGATGCGAACATCGCCGTGGCTCAGGATGGTTCTGGAGACTACAAGACGATCAATGAAGCCGTGGCCGCTGCATCTAAGCGGTCAGGGACAGGCAGGTACATCATTTACATCAAAGCTGGGACATACGAGGAGAACGTGGAAGTTGGATCGACATTGAAGAACATTATGTTCGTCGGTGATGGAATCGGGAAGACAGTGGTTACCGGAAGTAAGAGCGTTGGCGGAGGATCTACCACATTCAACTCGGCTACAGTTGGTGAGATGCGTATATATTCTGTACATACATACATATTGGTGTCTCGTTCATCACACATAAAACAGCGATGGATAGCTAAAGGTTTGGCTAATATTTGTTATTTGGTCTATTATACGTTTGAGGAGGCGGGAAAGTAGGAATGACCAGTAAATACAGTTTCTACTACTACGTTTAAATGGTTTAATATTAATAGAATAATAAATTTATAATTAGGAGAGTTTATCCATATATTATGAATTAAATCGTTTCTAATTTGGATTAGAGAATAAATATATCACAACAATCTTTATTAATCATTAAACTACTAGGCATTATCTCGAGCCCTCCTTTTTCTTCGGGGAAGACATATTTGATTATTTGAGCCATCTCAAAACCGCCGTTAGGATTGAGATTAGATATTAACGTTCCTTTTCTCATCTCTTTTCTATTTTGCGATGGTTGCAGCTGTTGTCGGCGATGGATTCATTGCCCGTGACATGTCTTTCCGGAACACAGCCGGTGCAGCAAACCAGCAGGCTGTGGCTCTCCGTTCCGGTTCGGATCTTTCCGTGTTCTATAGATGCAGCTTTGAGGGTTATCAGGACACGCTCTATGCGTACTCGGACAGGCAGTTCTACAGAGAGTGTGACATCTACGGGACTGTAGACTTCATCTTCGGGAATGCAGCCGTCGTATTCCAGAACTGCAACATCTATGCTCGCAACCCACCCAACAAGGTCAACACCATCACCGCTCAGGGAAGGACCGATCCCAACCAGAACACCGGCATCTCTATCCACGACAGCAGAGTCACGGCCGCCTCGGACCTGGAACCAGTGCTGAGCACTGTAAAGACCTACCTCGGGAGGCCATGGAAGCAGTACTCGAGGACAGTGTTCATGAAAACTTACCTCGACAGCCTGATCAACCCTGCGGGGTGGCTGGAGTGGAGTGGGGACTTCGCCCTCGACACCCTCTACTATGGCGAGTACATGAACAGCGGGCCCGGATCGTCTACCACCGACAGAGTTACCTGGGCCGGGTACCATGTCATCACTAGCTCGACCGAGGCTTCAAAGTTTACAGTCGGGAGCTTCATTGCAGGCGACTCCTGGTTGCCTGCAACCGGCGTACCATACACTTCTGGCCTCTAAATTCACTCTGGCGGTTCCACAAAATGTAGGCAACTCATGGTTGCGCGAAAGTTGATCGAGCATTGCATGGTAATTATGTCAGTTGTTTGTATTCTATCTATTATTTATTCTCTGTAGCCGTCTTAATAATAAGTAGACAAACCCAAGTATTTCATTGAAAGTAGAGTCGCCATTCTTTCTGTACTAATAAGGTGGTCTGTCGGGCTTGGTTCCTTCATCAAAGTTATTTGTCATTTTTTTTATCAGAAAAGTTATTCCTCATTTCCGTGAGGCTGAGGGTGTCGAAATGATGTTTTGCATTTTCATAAGTCAACATCTGTATCACCCACGCGCACACCCCTAGGGTAAGCCCATGTTCATTTCCAGGAAAGGCCCATCAAAGTGCAAACTCAAGGTTGGAAGCTGCTACAAAAGGGATAAACATGTCGACTGTTATTAGGAAAGAATTCCTATTTGAGACTCGTCCCTTTGGGATTCACACTTACTATATTAAAAATGGCGTTTCCGGATATTCTTAACCCGAAAGAGTTGGGGGTTAATGCTATCTGGTTGGGAGCTAATTTTAAAGAATGGGTATTGCAGTGAAACTCCATTCTGCCATTACGCTCAGAGGGCCAATCTCCCTCTCGGCCAGTGGAAACCTTTGCCGGCCTTGTTCACAGAAAACGGGATCCACTCCCATCGCATTCTGTTGCTTATGGGATATTGAATAGATTAATAATATGCTTCTCCTTAATCCCACGAACCGAATTTTGTTGAACATTTTATTTTAGCTCCAAATCATTTTTCTGTCAATTTTGGGAGTCAGCTTAATTTATACGTTTGTACAGATCTGCTTAATATTTTTCAGTATAATGATTTTACTTTTTGTTAGTTAGATAATTCAAAATTTTTAAAAAGAAGAAGAAGAAGAAAAGAAAAACGAACAAATGAAGGTATAACACGATTAACATCGACACTAGTGACCTCGAGGTATAACACTCGCCAATGAAAATTCATATTAATCTCTAAACTCAGTCAGCCGATTCTCTGGTCGACCGGAGGACATGATCATTGGAAAACCTCACTGCTCTGGCAACCCGCTTACGGGGAGCTGCAGCTATAATTGACTCGAAAATCGACTGCCCTTGATTTTGCATCTTAAATTAAAGTTCAAATTTCTGGAAGAAGAAAAAGCTGACCTGACGGCCGCCCAAAATAGCCATAGAATGGACACGTCACGATGTCTTTTTAAATTCAGTCACAGACGTAAACCGCACAAACTCTTCAGATGAAGATATGCCGCTCAGGTTGAATCTTTCCGGGGGTCAGATTGTCTGAACTACAAACAAAAGTCATGGACAGATCCAATGTTGGTGATCTAACGAGGATAGGGTTTGTTGGATTCCGAGATAACAAGATGTTCGTGCTTCCTTGTTTTGAATGATCTCTACAGAGTACGTACCCTGATGTCATGAGGAAGGACATAAATTCCAAGAAATGGACATGCCTCATTAGGAGTTCTGTCTCGTCGGTTTTTGCTCGAGCCACCGAGTTTTCCAGTCAAAAGGCCAACCACTTTCGAGAGGCTACCTGCTAGCTAGCTACTCGTTGCACGCAATCAACATGGTCCGTGCATATGTACCTGCGGATTGGGCCCCGGGCGCAGCCGGTTGCGTTTAATTTCATACATAGCTTCTCTTTCACATGAACTTGAAGTCCTCTTATCTGCTTTTAAAGATGATATCATATATATATATATATATATATATGTGTGTGTGTGTGTGTGTGTGTATTGGTAGCTTATAATTATTTGCAGAGTTGCATATCAAAGCACGGTCACCTGCGTACATAAGTTTCTCATTGAGTCGACGGATTATTATTAAGCTCCATTTCGCTTGGCTAATAAGTTGTACATTGTCAACTAACATGTATTTATCGGCCTTTCCGGTTAATCAAGGTTTCTAGACCCAATGCACGTCAAATCAACCGTGAGAGTTCATTTGATTTGAGTATTGTTAGATTATAAGACTCGATTAGTACTATCCTATAAACACTTGGCTGCAGCCCTGATCTCAGTTCAAATGATTCCGAGGCGAGTACTTGAGGAATAAAGGATAATATTATGCGTCTACTTGCATGCAAGAATATCTGATCCTCATCCTTCATGAGTCATGCAGGTAGCTAATTGTCTAATATTAAAGTCATAGTTGACATTTAAGGGAAGATTTAACGCTTTAATTACTCCAGTCATCAAATTCCTAATTTACGTACATATATATATATAACTAATCATCAAAGTCCTCTTGTCAACTGTAGACTTCCCTGGTGTCTCGCCCCAGAAGTCAATGACGTTTGCAACTGAAAAAGGACACAGCCCACTAGATTTCCTTACTATTAGAGATATTATTCTTAACATTTAGCAAATCAAATATTTAAAATAGGATTATATTATATATGATTTAGATATTGCCAGCAGCAGCAGTCAATTTTCTGTCATAATTAAGAGAGAGTTAAGTGCATGCAATTTGACAAAGTTTGATCAATCCATCCTTGCGTGCACCAATTGATGATATGCTAGACGAAATACGGAATGAACTTATAGACCCGATCGAAAGTAAGAATTTTTGTGTATCAAGAAGCTTCCCGCTTGACTGAGAAATGCGTTATGGTAAGGAACNTCTGCTAGACGAAATACGGAATGAACTTATTGACCCGATCGAATGTAAGAATTTTTGTGTATCAAGAAACTTCCTGCTTGACTGAGAAATGCGTTATGGTAAGGAACTTGTTGGCCGATCAAGTTTGAAAATGAAATTTGTAAGGGTTTAAGATATCACGCACGTGTTATCTTTGGCACGAGCCTCTATTGTCTTTTTGTAATATGGGTAACGACCTCTCAAGGGTACTTCGCTACGTGACGACATATGGAAATACATACGAATTGGTTGATCGTTGGGTGCAATTTCTTGAGGCTTTACGTAACACATGCGGATGTTGTCACTGACAGACAAATGATCCGTCGTACCAAACCTGTTGAAATCTGGCGTTGAAATCTGGCCTTTTCTAATTATTCTTCACGCAGTTAATATTCTTAGATTCAACTTACTAATAGCCATTAATTTATGTCCCTCTTTTCTCATATGTAATCATGAATTATTACTCATCTTATATATTTAACGACCTTAAGAACTCATTTCCTTGGTTGGGTCTAAATTGGGTCGCCGATTATCGATTAATTATAGCTGCTGGCAGGGAAAAATTAGATATTGGCGCTCTTTTCTCGACGACATCGATCATCACTTACTATAGCTGCAGCTGCTGTAGCAAAGCAAAGACAGCAGGCTCCCAAGCAAGGGTGTGTCTATGTGTATTAGCAATTGACCTTGAGTGAGATTAACGGTATGAACTGAGGTCTTCATATTCCTAACATTACACATACGCATATGTCACATTGATCAGTCCCATTTGCCAACTGCTGTTATCCTCCCAAGTTGTCTTGCCCATCAAGTCACCACCTAGAAAATCTATTTAAAGGGAATGAAATTCAAGATAGGTTAAATAAAAGACTAGAAGGATGCCATTCAACGCAGATGAAATAACACAACCTTATCAAAAGTTATGGGTAAAATCAACCCGAAGAAAAAGATAATACGTAGAAATTTACATGTTTTTTTCGAGTTTAAAAGGGTGTCGCCTCTCACACGACCTTAAATCCATCGTCGCTTTCAACATAACCGTAGTTTAACGGATCACACAGCAAATATGATATAGGAGGTTGCTGGTTGGTTTAAGAAGAAGCGACGATGATCGTCCAAGCACCCTCAATTAATTAATCAAATTTCCACACTTTGTCTTGTCAAGAGCTGTCAATTTAATGTTAAAGAAGGGAGAAAATTATTTGCAATTTGACAAAAATTTAACTAATCTCTAGCTTGCGTGTACTAATTGGTCTGGTAGATGACATGCTGGGAATGAACGTATGGACCCTCTAAATGGAACAGGAACGCAGACTTTGAATATCGAGAAGCTTCCCGCCGGGTGGAGGATGGCGTCGAAAGGGCAATGCATTCAAGTGCGAGGGAACCTCTGGGCATTAAGATGTGGATGGACTGTTTCCTCGCATGAGCTCGGATCGGATTGCCATTGCTCGGACTGCCCCGCATCGACCCCTGTGGGGGAAACGAAGTTGACTGAATTTACAGTGCAATTTAGTCACGAAACTAGGATAGCTGCGACGTGTCTCCGGCGTTGCCACCGACAACGCAGAGCGCCTGCTGGCCGTGCCGAGGCTGGGCCTTCCATAAAAACCACATCAAATCAAGCTCTGATTTCAGTACCGCGAACAAAGCCACTTCAAGCTGGACCACCTTAATTAATGAACCGAGTAACATCTGACTTTTGCGAAGGTTCACGGGACAGAAACACGTCCATCATTATTTGTCTAACTAATATTCTTATATCCATTATGACTTTTCTAATAAATCATATCGGACGGTCCCACGTCTCGTTACGTATTTCACGCTTGTATTTACTCACAAGTACTATTGTTTTTGTGATCCTTCCTTTATTTTAATATTCATCCATTGGAAATTTTGGCTACTGCACCTTTTGACAACACGAGTAGTCGAGAAAGGGAGATTAGTGTAACGATACTATTCTCAAACTAAAATTAAGAGATTCTTGATCCAGTTATCCCACGTTCTCATTTACTCCCCCTTTATGGTATCATCTTGCTATATGTGAAAGAGCCGTGATGGGCAAACAGGTGGAGGTGTTCAACTACAAAACGACATCCTCGTCTGTGTATAACCGGTGGCTTTCTAAGAGGCCCTTTCAAACGGAGGGAAGCACAAAATAGACCAACCAAAAGTCCGACGTCGGACTTCATCCGCAGACGTCGTCGTTCAGTGGGATCCCGGTTTTCTGCATGCTTTACGAGAAATCTCTTATTCCAGTTGGCCCCCCAAATCCAGCTGCCGATCTTTATTGAATTGAAAGAGAAAAAAAAAAAAGATTCAAATGTCAATATATAGCGCGTTTTTAATTCCAAGTCAGCATTTCGACCATATGATTGAGTCGTCAGTTAGATATAAGATGAGAGATTATCCATTACATATGTCATCCAGTATAACAAACCGATCGAAGAAAAAAACACATGGTACACTGACTTCACGATCATCGATAGATCAGTTTAGACACTGAAAAATGTATTTTCATGATGGCAGTCTTTAATTTGGTGAATGATATACCATGCAGTATGACAGACAGATGCATGGGACACGTACCTTGTCAATCGTCACGTGATTCTTATCGAACCTGATGAAGTTTTCCAAGGGAAAATCTTGCCGTTTGACAAAGTGTTCAACTGGCTTCCATTGGCCCTTCAGACAACTTGACGTAGATGGATAGTTTTATTTCCCAATGTGAGGAAAAGGAGGCCTCTTCTATTCCAACGACCGCCATCCCCTGTCACTTCTATATAAAGCATTCGATTGAATGGCAATCCCCACAAAGAGCCTCCTTCACTGCCTAGCTGGTCATTAGAGATCTCTCTCTGATCCGTTAAGTCCATATTTTTATCGTTGGCATATAATAAAAACACTCAGCATTGCGGCCATCATGGTGACCGTAAAGTCGATAGCCTTGCTGTTCTTCCCTCTTCTACTTTCCGTCGGTGTTCTGGGTTACAGTCAGGGGGAGATCAAGTCGTGGTGTGCCCAAACACCGCATCCCAAGCCCTGCGAGTATTTTCTCGGCCACAACCCTGAGGGCACCCCTATCAAGGGGATGCCCGACTTCCTGAAAGTGTCCCTGCAGCTGGCACTGGACCAGGCCCAGAATGCTCGCTCCAGCACTTACTCGCTGGGCCCCAAATGCCGCAACGAGAAGGAGAAGGCCGCATGGGCCGACTGCATCAGCCTGTACGAGTACACGGTCAGTCGCCTGAACCACACCGCTAACCCCGACAAGAAGTGCACCAAGGAGGACGCTCAGACCTGGCTCAGCACCGCCCTGACCAACCTGGAGACCTGTCGGATGGGCTTTATCGAGCTGGGTGTGGCTGATCACATCCTTCCCCTCTTGTCGAACAACGTCTCTGACCTCATCAGCAACACCCTCGCCTTAAATTATGTGCCGTACAAACCCCGGAGCACCACCGGCGGATTCCCGGCCTGGGTGAAGCCGAGAGACAGGAAGCTCCTGCAGTCCTCCTCTCCGGCCTCCAGGGCAAACATAGTTGTGGCTCAGGATGGTTCGGGTAACTACAAGACGATCAACGAAGCCATCAGCGCCGCATCAAAACGATCAGGCTCGAGCAGATACATCATTTACATCAAGGCCGGTACGTACAAGGAGAACGTCCAGGTCACATCAAGCCTGAAGAACATCATGTTCGTCGGGGACGGCATCGGAAAGACAATAGTCACGGGAAGCAGGAGCGTTGGAGGAGGTTCCACCACCTTCAATTCAGCCACTGTCGGTAAGACATACTTAATCCTAGCTACCTCTATAAATTAAAAAGTACACATATATATATATTATCATGCCACATGTGCATTCAGAGGATCCAAGTAGCAAAACTTCAACAGCTAATCCGACATGTAAAAAAAAAATTGTCTTGTTTTCACCCAAAAAAATGTAATTAGAAGTGCTTGATCTAGTTGAGATGCTAGGTAAGAAAAAATAATAATTAACTTTGACTTTCAAGGCATGTGAACAAAATGGAGAAGACACAAGAATCTGTCTTAAATATTATGTAGGACTGCCTCACGAGGGTGGGCCTGGTGGCTATTCAATACGAATCACGACCCTACTTACCCAAACCCACCATGTATTAATAAGTCTCGATTAGGACAAATTCTTTACGACCAGGACAACACAGTAGGCTTCTATCAACTCACGTCACCGTATCACAGGCCATTCTAACCCTCAACGCAGACTGATTTTACTCTGAGGGAGATAGATGTAAATGACAGACATCCATAATAGAAGACTTTGCTTAGAATAATCAACGAACATCAATAGATGAGAATGGACTCTTCCAAGGGCTGTCATTGTTTGTGTGTGTGTGGACGTCAACAGAATGCATGCGAGCTGCGGTTAGATACGGTCACTGTTCGCCTGCAAACGCGACGCCGGTCAATATAATATGTTAATATTCCATTATTATTTTTTTAAAAAAATCAATCAGATCCTGTCTTTCCTTTCTATTATTGCTTTTGGATTTCTCAATTATTATCTAAAGACTCAATACTTACAGATTTTGAACTTAAATTTTTATAAATAAAAAATGATTTTAGATTTTTCTTAAAAAAGTTATGATAAATCTACATGAGTTTATTATTACACCATAATAGAAATAGACGTCTTTCTAGGTTATTAGAGCGGTCCTAATGGGGAACCAATAACTGATCAATAATTCAAATGGAATGGTCCACTCAACCTTAAGAGCAGTGGAAAAATCGTTATATGACATATAGTGATTAATATTAATAATTACAAACTTTTTTCTTCTTTGTTTTTTTTTTGTTTCCCCTACCTTACCAGCTGTCGTGGGGGACGGATTCATCGCCCGCGACATGACGTTTCGCAACACCGCTGGCGCGGCGAACCACCAGGCCGTTGCTCTCCGGTCAGGCTCCGATCTCTCGGTGTTCTACAGATGCAGCTTCGAGGGTTTCCAGGATACGCTCTACGTGTACTCGGACAGGCAGTTCTACAGAGAATGCGACATCTACGGGACGGTGGACTTCATCTTCGGTAACGCGGCGGTCGTCCTTCAGAACTGCAACATCTACGCCCGGTACCCTCCGAACAAGACCAACACCATCACCGCTCAGGGGAGGACCGACCCGAACCAGAACACCGGCATCTCGATCCACGACTGCAGGGTCACGGCCGCCTCGGACCTCAGCTCCTCGCAGGGCTCCGTCAATACCTACCTCGGGAGGCCGTGGAAGGAGTACTCGAGGACGGTGTTCATGAAGACCTACCTCGACAGCCTGATCAACCCGGCCGGGTGGCTCGAGTGGAGTGGCAACTTCGCTCTCAAGACCCTGTACTACGGCGAGTACATGAACACCGGCCCCGGGTCGTCCACCGCCAACAGGGTCAAGTGGGCCGGGTACCACGTCATCACCAGCGCGTCGGAGGCTTCGAAGTTCACCGTTGGGAACTTCATTGCTGGCGGCTCGTGGCTGCCTGCCACCGGGGTGCCGTTCACCTCCGGCCTCTGAACTAACGTTCCGGCGGGCACCCCCGGCCTAGCTCGTGCCAGCGACTGCTAAATCATGCCGCCGCTGCTGCTGCTGCCACATTTGGGAAGGGCAACAATACAATACCGATCAATTCTTTTTCTTTTTTCTATTTTCCGTATAGGATTATTGATGCTGTGATTGAATAAACGGTAGTCATACAAGTACATTAGAGTACCGAACGTCGTTTGCCAAGTGGATAAATAAGTGTCGTGTGTGCGCAACAGTCATAAAATTGTCCTTCTCTACAGTTCAAGCGGAAAGCTACTGTCTTTCGTCGATAGTATCAATTTGTAACATTTATTATCTCTCTTCTTGGTGGCCGTCACCTTCAGCTTGTGCTCCCACAGTCCAATCCTCGTCCCCATTTCATTTCTCATTGAATTATCCTCTTTTTTTCCACATATTTTTTCAATTAAATATATTTTTGAATCAAAATAATAATAATAATTTGACCAAAGGGACAAAAAAAATGGATAAGATTTAGGATAAGGTTAATAAAGAAATAAAAAAAATATTTAGCATGAGAGTGAAAGAAGCCATAGAAAAATATTGAGGACCAAAGCGGTAGAGATGTTGATCCCTCTTCGAGATGCCTTCCGTTTTTTTGGGTAAGTATTTCATGGAGGCGTTTACTATTAATTAAAATATGAAACTTATTTGGATTTTTCTTTAAATATTTAACCAGAAAATTCCTAAATATTATTTTTTTTATACGCATTCACTTATTTTGTAGAATTTTCAAGCTCATTAAGGCTTTAGTTAAGGCGGTTAACTCAGAGATAAAATCATTTCAACATGTTTTGTTCAATTCAAATAAATTCAAAATTAAGTGTTTATCCAAGGGAGGAAAAAAATTGTGACGAATAAAATAGTTTTAGTGAAAGAATTACTAAACAATTGATTGAGAGAGTTCGTGGGTTAGACCCAACAAAATCTGGCCCGGCATCCTAACACTGTGCCTGGGCTGGGGCTTATTGTACTGTGCTGGCACGGCCCAGTAATTTTATTGGGCATATTGGGTCCAACGATCCATGGGCAAGGCTAACATGATTATCCAATTGGAGAAATTAAATAAAACACCTACTTCATGAACAATCATAATTAAGAGAGATTATTGTGATAGCGGACCATCTTATACCCTATCATTATGGTGGGTGCCTTCTTCTATAGCAGAACAGTTTCGCATGTGAAGGAACAACTCCGCACTTGTTGATAATTGACTGCACAGCTCACGGGATTAAGGGACAAGCCTCGAGAAGAGATTACTGCATACATTTCTCAGTAAATAAATAAATCTACGTATATACGTGAGATACGTTATAAATCGAAAGTTTATGATGAAAATTAAAAAAAAAATGAGGTGCCTCTTACAAAACTATACAATTACATCTCTCTCCCTNACGATGAAAATTAAAAAAAATGAGGTGCCTTTTACAAAACTATACAATTACATCTCTCTCCCTTTCTCTCTCTCTTCAATATGTATTTTATCAATAGGAGAAAGGCTATGAGATGCTAAGAATTTCGAGTTCTACCACGAACGTACTGGATGAACTACTGAGCACTAGCATTGACCCATTCAATGTAGCATCACTGAGGGTTTGGTGTATAGTTCCAAAAGTCGGCGTCACCTGAGATCATAACGAAAGAAGGCACAACTAACAAAGTAGAGACTTTGGACTACCGGCCCCAAAAACAGGGACTTGAATTTATCGCATCACAAGGGAGTAAGATTTGGACAATTACGTCACTGCATTATATGGATATTACATTCATTACTTTATGTACACGTAAGCAGCTTCTTTTCTTTTCTTTTTTTGGGGTACGGAATATATACTACCTCAAACTCAGACAAACAATTATTTATTTGAATTCAAGTTGAATAGAAAAGCTTATCTTAACCCCTCGAAAAGAAATAATTAGAGTAAAAGTCTCCCAAGTCCCAACCGAGCTACCACATTGAATGGATTGACCGACAGACTTAACTTTATAAACTTAGAGGTGATATTTTTCAGCCCGATCCGGTAGCATGGCACGGGTATGACGGGCCAAAATCTTATTGGGTCGAATCAGGTCATGACCTAATAATAGATTAGACTAAATACGACCCGATAACGCAATACAGTTCAAAAAATAACTACTAAAAGATGAAAGTAATGACTTATTAGATAATTTAGCCTTTTTTTCCCTCGCTAAGTAAGTTTTCTTTGGCTGAATAGGTTCCTTAGAATTCTCTGGCAACAAGTTCTTTGAATTAATGATAAGTTTACGATGAAAAAATTGAAATAAGAAAGAATAAAACCGTGCTAATAATAGATCAAGACCATGCGACTTGATGACAAATGTGCCCCGTGCCTGTCATACCACATCTTATCGGGTCACCATGTTTTTTTTTTCTGATAAAGACCGCTCAACTCGTAAAATCTTCATGCAAGTAGTGTAATAAATCTATACTCATTTCAGGCTCTCTCGAAACAATAACAGCTAGTAGAACACTATATAGGCTCTCTAGTCTACTTTACTCTAAAAGCATTATAATTAAAAGAAAAGGGGGGAAATATTGACACCCAAAGAGTGAGAGAGTGAATTTTGGATTATTGAATCAGTGCTTTTAATGATAAATCACTCCATGGTACACACTACCTCAGGAGAGTGGGTCCTGCCCTCTTGCATTATGTTCGTATAGGTACACAGATCTCACAACATGTGAGCAGTGGAAAAATCCATGTGGGACCCTATCGTGGGCCATTTGATTTCTTAATAGTGAAGGTAAGGACCGACAAGATCCATGAAGATCCAAAAGCCGCTCACTCATCCCCACAGCAAACAATATAAAATCAATCGCCCAACGGAGAAGAAAACAAGCTGAGAGCTAGAAAGGGGCCAGAGAAACAGCAAAAATCAAGTAGAGAAATGCAAAGAAATCTCCACAAGAGCTGCTGCTCCTACGATAACTCTACCTTGTCGTCGGTTACACTCTTGTCCCTCTTGTTGCTCGACTTCCTCGTCAACCTTGCCAGAGCGAACGTATACGTCTACTCGGGCTGCTCCCAGGAGAAGTACCAGCAGGGCTCTTCCTTCGAGGCCAACCTCAACTCCTTCCTGTCCTCTTCGGTCAGCTCCTCGGCCCAAGCCGCTTACAATAGCTTTGGGCTCGGGAACGGGACCGCAGTGCCCCCGGAGGCCACCGTCTATGGGCTTTACCAGTGCCGGGGCGACCTCAAGATAGCCGACTGCTCAAAGTGCATACAAGGTGCTGTGAGCCAGATCGGCTTGGTTTGCCCGTACTCTTATGGAGCTTCCCTTCAGCTTGAAGGCTGTTACGTGAGGTACCGTATCTATTGCTATTGCTGTCGCTGTAGCTTTACGTAACACACGTAGAATCGCATATTTTATATGATGGTCTTTCATTGTGGTATATATGCTTATATCGGAAGGTACGAGCACATAGATTTCCTGGGGAAGCCGGACACAAGCCTGAGGTACAAGAAGTGCGGCAAAAGTGTGAGCAGCGATATCGAGTTCTTCCGGGGGCGGGACCACGTCTTGACTGACTTGAAAGGGGCCACTGGCTTCCGAGTGAGTAGCTCAGGCCTGGTGGAGGGTTTCGCACAGTGTATAGGGGACTTGAGTGCCGCTGATTGCTCGGCCTGCCTAGCAGAGGCCGTGGAGGAGCTCAAGACCCTCTGCGGCTCAGCAGCTGCAGCGGATGTGTTCCTGGCACAGTGCTACGCCCGGTACTGGGCCTCTGGCTACTACGACTACTCTTCAGGTTCAAGGCTCTTTCGATGCTCTTTACTCTGCAGAAGAATAATACATTTACATTGGCAAAATATTCTAGCCTTTTCTTCCTCAATTAACAATATGGATTCAATTCTTACCATTGAAACTCTTCGTAAACTTCCATTCCTTCTGTCTTTTCGGGGTCCAGCAGCCTTCTTGATAGCGGAAACGCTCGACCCTTTACAGTAGACAGAATATATCGATGGTTGCATGCACAGTGTAGTAAATACGCAGTAGACTGTATATAATTCAAGAGGAAGAGATGCAAGAGAGAGTGAGCTTAGGATGATACCTTTGCAAAAGCAAGACCCCATAAGTGGACAGCAAGTATTTAACAAAGCCATCATGCATGGTAGTGTCCGTCTCTTCTTTTCCTCTTTTCTTTCGTGCGTTGCTTTGAGCTTTTAATTCATTCCCAATGCTTTACGGCAGCATCAATAAAGAGTAACCATTATACACATTCCTGGTCGGAAAAGCATTTGCTATTGTTGAATTTCGCGTGAACGTCGTTTACTTGCTTTACGCAAGGGTTGTTGTAAACCGCATATATCGAAGAACAGGGAGAGAAGTTCGGCTTGTAAGAAACAACGAGCTAGCTGGGGAGATTAATTAAATTGGTGAAGAATTTCCCCGCAGAGTTGCGCCAGAAACTGACAATGATCGATCGGTTGCTTGTGGCTTAGATCCTTCGAGAGAGGATGGAGTGGGGAAAACAGTGGCCATCATCGTCGGCTCGGTAGCAGGTCTGGCCGTCATAATCGTCCTCCTCTCCCTCTGCCAGAAAGCCATGGCCGGTAACTATGAATCAATAAATATATTACGCATGGACTCGCCTTCTCAATTCGTTTCATTTTAGATCGCCAGATACATCCGAAGAAAACCGCTGTTCGAAATTGGTCGAAACGGGGCTTCTTAATTTGCCCTTTTGCATTCGTCTTCGTGTTGCTCGAAGATTCCATAAGGCTAACTCATTTACGGCGCTTGGCCATAGAATTAACCACTACCTTGATGATTTGCGTCAATTTTGCAGGCTAAGAAAAGGGGCATCATGGATTCTTTTCCCGGTGTTTAGCGGAAGCTTAAAGAAGCTAAAGGCAAACGTCGACGACGGTGATCGGCTTTGTATCCGACAGCCTTAGACGACGACTGATATAGGTGTCGGCGTAAAAGTGTTTACGTTAATTCGACTAGATCTTATTCGGTCTGATGTTATGGATGCTTCTAAAACTCTTGGAGATTGCACGATTCTCGTATGCGTGTTTAACGCGCTTCATGTGTCGTGTTCGAGCCAATACTGCTCGGAGAAATCAGATCACAACACATCAACTAATTAAAGCTCGACACGTAACCCCAACATGGCCCCCAGCTATCAGAAAATTAAATTAGGGTCGCATATATTATTTTTAATATGCTCTGAGAAATTTTAATTTAAAGTCCGACAAAAAGTCTAGCTCAATTTAGCTACCACACACCATAAATTGGACCACTTATTTTTTGTGTTTTCTAAGGAAATACTATATTTATTATTATTATTATTATTATTATTATTATTATGACAGAAGATCTCTAGACAATTTTACGAATCTATGACTGAAAAGAGAAAAAAAAAAGTAAAAAGTTTAATAAATGATAAAAGAAAGGAATGAGAAAAAGTGAAAAGCAAAAATTCTACCCATCACCAATAATTAATAGCCACATACAATTTTCGTCATCATCGTCCGTCCGATAAGCAGCACCGCTTCCGCGACATCCTCCGGCCACCGAACCCGGCTGCGGCGATCCGAGTCTGGACGCGCTCGAACTCGGAGACGCCGCAGGGGATGGTGAGCCCGCCCTGCTGGTTGAACCCGTACTCCTTTTCCGCCTCCCTCAGCAGCTCCGCGAACAGTGGGTGGTTGAAGTAGATCACCGGCACCAGGACTCGCCGGAAGTCGCCGTCTTTCTGGCCTATGTACACCGCGAGGTGGCCTTTGGGGACGGGGTTGTCCGTCTCGGGCTCTCCGCCCACGGGCAGGTAGCCTGAACCGGGACGCCTCGAGGCGGCTGAGCAGAGGGAGCGTGTCTTGCTAGTGAGGCGGCGGCCCCACGAGAGGAGCCTGGAAAAGGGCCTCGAGGAGGCTGCCTGGTGGTCCAGGTGGTGGTAGCCGGCACGGCGGCATCTTCCGGATCGATGGAAGATCCGCCGGGTGAACCCCACAAGGTGTTTCTTCAGCCTGAATCCTCTGAACTTCCCCATAACCGATAAAATCGATCCGATATAGGAGCTTACCGTGACAGAAAGAAGAGAAGAGCTGGCTGAGAAAAATTGTATAAAGCAGAGGAGAAATCTGGGAATATTAAGAGAAGGGCCAAGGATCGGCTATGGACATGGTAAGGCGGGAGAGAGTGAGGCAGATTTCAGAGAGAGTGGTGGGTATGTTGGACATTCTCTGCAACCCAAGAAGGGACTGTCATCAGCTGCTCAGGTTCAGAGGGACTCGGGAAAATCTGCCTGAAGAAATAAAGTTCCAGATCCTTTGTTCTCACGGAAAAGCAGCCGGGGGCTAGAAGCTGAGGAGAGCAGTTAAAAACTGGACGAAGGCGACGGAATGTGGGTAGAGCGGAGCGGAGAGATGAGTTGAGAAGAAGACGGAGAGAGATGGGTGACTTTGAAGATTCCAAGTTGATCTGATTTTTATGAGACGGGAGTGGTCGGCACGCAATTGTTGGAAGAAAATCGGAGCTCAGAGACGAGCTTAAATAGCCGACCAGTCCTTCATTCACAGAGAGAGAGAGAGACAGATAGACAGAGTCAAAAGTCAGAGGGAGAACGGTCAGATGAAGGGACTCCTGGGTGGTGTACGAAAGAGCCGCGCGCAGGAAGAGCCTTGGAGACTAATCGGGTCCATCTGATCGAGGGATGTTGTCGGTCAGCCATGGCAATTCCTTGAAACAACGCAAAATGGAGAACCCCTCTCCTCCTATCGACATTGTTGACGTCTTTCATTTTACCGTACCGAATCTCTATTTGTGCATGCAATGAACCCGACCTACGGGTTTTAAGAACAAATGGATGATTTTATCCGGACGTTTCTGTAAATCTTACACTCAGAACCATCTCATCCCAACCCTAAGTAACAGCCTGGACTAGAATTAATTACCTCATCGGGAATTTGACTGCGACCATGAAGGCATTCTCGTATGCTTGCTTGAATAGTGGGATTCCGTACTTCATCTAGTGTGGGAAATTAACTCCATCATAGGCCGGGTTGGATGAATGCAAATTCTCCCCATGCTATGTATAGTATGGTCACATCGGCATGTGACTCACACGCTGGATTCGTTTGATTAAAAGTGAGTCAAACAATTTTAAGTGCATAAATATATATTATATGATGGAGTCCAACTTAAGGCATCTACTTAAGCGGGACAAAAGTGGTCACTTGAAATTATATTATCTTTATTGGCAAATATATATATATATTATTGTCACCAAAATCTTTTGATTCTGATATGAGAGTAGATAATTGCATCATGTCCCTTTTAATATTTACAAAATACATAACATCATTTAAGACAATTGCTAAGGTATCCAGCCTTACATGGTACATGACTTATAGTCTAAGATCATTCCATTTATATATAGAGCCCAATTGGGGAATTACCTCTTTGGGTTTGAGTTTGTGGGAATTGACCCATTCATTGAGTTAAACTTTTTCTTATTATAGAATTTTTGTTCGAATAAAACTTAATTTGGGTATTTTAATTAAAGAATAAAATAACTGAATGATTTAATCGCTTCACTTGAAAAATATTAATCGTACCTAGGAAAATTATAATATAAGATCCTTGAAAACGGGTTACAATATGATTCATATCAAGACTTACCGATTACGGATGGATAAGGTAGATGGGTTTATGAAAAAAAAAANCCTGAAAAGGGGTTACAATATGATCCATATCAAGACTTACCGATTACGGAAGGATAAGGTAGATGGGTTTATGAAAAAAAAATCCAAGTAATTTACTTACTGCTCAGGTATATCATACTATGTAAAATGCAGGAAAATTGATTTAAAATTGAGTATTAATTGGGAAAATAGTCCAAATAACAGCGCACTATGTGTCCATTATGCATTTTATCATGACCTTTCTAATTTGTTTCCTATCTACCATATGCAATGCAATGGCTTCTATCAATAGCATCTTTTTTTTTCGGTCCAAATCGCGTGGAATGACAAAAATGCCTCTCACATTTGCTCTGAATTACTGAGCAGCAATTATTATTTATTTATTTATTTTGTTTTCCTTCCTCTCCATTAGGACAGGCGACATTCTTCTCCGATTCCCAATTTCAACGGTTCTAATCGTTGCAATCCCTAAATTGAAGTTTCAATTCATGATGATTGCTGCTACAGGAAACACTTCGAGCTGATAGTCGATCAAGTTAAGGAGATGAGATTTTGACATGGCAGCAGGTGGGTCGATGCGATAGCAGGCAGAGATATCGTCATCACAGCTACAGAACTTTGCAATCAACTTTGTTGAGCAAGAACAATGTCGTAGAAAGACTCTGAAGATGGCCACTTTGGAAAACATATAACTATTTCAGTGTTTTGTTTTGATTTTTTTTGGCATCAATAGCCATTTTTAGTGTTCAGTTGCATATTTTTAACCGGCTATCGATGCTCATAACTTTTAAATAGGATAGCTGCTGCTGCTGCGATCTATTTGAGTGCCGGGATCCAGATGACCATCTGTATGAAAAGAATATTCGATCTTGAGTCTCCCCTCGACATTTTGCTTCTAGTTCAAGCATCACATTCCCTCGCTCCATGATGTGACGCAAATGTTCCCATCCTTTAATGAAACATAAAAATGACACCAGCTTGAGGTCGAGCCTTCTGGCATTATTCATAGAGCTTCACCTTTTTCAGTTAAAATGAACATAGAACGTCATTTTTCATTTTTATCTTTGCTTTGCGCTATGGACACAACTTTTAACTTTCTCAGCAACGACAATAAAGTTCGGCCGGATGCCATAGCTGCTTCCGAGTAATAGCAGCATCATCCTTTTGCAATCGCCCATAAAATCATGGCTCAAGCTCCACAGAGTGATCTATCGAGCTTCTTGAGGGAGGTCGGGCAAGCTGGACCTAGTGGTTGCTAAGCTCCTCGTATGGCATTTTTGTCGTTTCGCGTTATTTGGATGGTAAAATTGACATTGTGAACGAAAGTCATCGAATATGGTGGACAACGGACAAATTTAAATATCAGTATTCATTTTATATAGAGTCAAAAGTTTATAACCCAAATTTCATTATTATTTAGGCTATTTTCTAATTAGTTTAATTTTTCCTTTTTTTAAATGTAATTTCAACCCATTGTATCCTATATTGGGCTCATATTTCACCGAGTATCTCGAGTGTGTACACCATAACTCAAGCTCGGTTGGGGAAATCTTGAATGATCTCATACCTTGCAAAGCTAATAATTGACACGACATTTTTTCCCCCTCAAATTTGCTTTTGTTTGACCATATTTTACTGGTTTTTTTTTTTTTGCGATTGAGTATTAGGGACCCTCTAAACTAACATGCTGCTTCCCCGAAGATTGCTTTGCCACGTATCTCCCCCAAGTGATGACTGATTCTTATTTCTGACGAGCCTCTGGCACGATTTTTCTTCTCGTTATTAAGAAAGAAGAAGAAGAAGAAAAATCGTTATTAAATCGAATATAGAGTGGAAAACGGAAGAGTTACAATCCCGAACGACATGAACTTGAGCACCCCGACTTGTCGTGTTCGATAGTAATTACACTTCCCCAGCACTCCTCCCCGCCCGCATTCAAGCCCTACATCGATCCTTTGGGTATATATATGAATGCTCCGAGGGTGACCAAACCGGTTATCTAAATGCCAATCTTGAGCTCGATCCGGGCACGGAGGTGGATATGCCCGATTAACGCAGTTGTACGAGGCTGTAAGTTGTGTCGCATACATATATATACATGGGAAGAAGAAGAAGAAGAAGAAGAAGAAGAAGAAGAAGAAGAAGAAGAAGAAGAAGAAGAAGAAGAAGACATCACTGGATAATACAAAAGAGAATGTTAAGGAATAAGGGACACGAGCCCGACAGGCGACAGGGAACCGGGCAGGTTGCTACATATATAAATCTATGACGGGACTTATTTGGGGGTGTTTGCTGGCTCAGCTCCGAGGGCGGAAATGAGGGGGAAAATGTACAGATACATGTATTAAAAATACGTTTGAATTCGTGAAATAATTTTAAAATCTTCGTGTGGGCACGCGCACATTATGGAGTCGAGACTCTGGATGTAGAGCACATGTAAAACGATAAGCACGCGTTGACTCAGTTGCTCTAATTTGATTGGAGGGAGTAAGATGAGGCCTTCCTATATTCTCACGTCTCCGTCGAACTTTGCCGACGAATTTTTCACCTTTTAATTTTTAAAAAATAATAATAATAACAATCATCTGAACGGAGCCAAGAAAGCTGCCGCGACAAGGCTCGGGAGCCCGGAGCATTGAGGAGCGGCCGCATCCCGACAACTCCGTACTGTACGGTGAAGCTGTCTTATGTACCGTCGCATCGCATGCATGAATTCGAACCCCTTAAAATGCTACAATCTTTACGCCAGTCGCGCGCGTCTACGTTACCAAGCGCACATGCCATGGTCTCTGCGTTGGCTACCATGGCAAGCAGATTTCCCAGGGTTACTCCGGCGACCGCTTATTTCTCTGCCGGAGACGATTCCATGAGGATCTATCTATCTGATTCGGTCTGAGAGGATCCGGGGTATTCCGGTCGAAGGATATGGCCAGTCAATAATGAGCCACCAGGCCTGCCGGCTCAATTGCGTTTAACTTGCTTTCACGAGCCTTTGAAACGGTGTCTGGAATTGTTCAAACTGTTTGAAATGGTGGTGGTTGTCATAAGCAGAGTTATCAGAAAGTTCTATGCAATTTTCAATGGGCGGGCGGACAATCCTAGGTGGTCGGTCCCGCAATGCGATGGGAGCCGCGTGAGTACATCAATATACTCTTATCTTCTTCTTCTTCTTTTTTTTTTTTTCTGAAATTATTTTTAATATGAGATCTGTGCGTGTTGAAAGGTCTATTGCCTGTGAATTCGCGTAGGCCCACTGAATTCGGACAGTACCAACACAGCCACCATCTTGTACGGTCCAAAAAGTCTGGTTTAGGTAATACTTTGAACTACCTCATCCTAACTTAATTATATAAATAATTATTTTTAAAAATGAATTTAAATAATTTTTTATAATATAATTCACCAATTAAATTTAATTATATATTAATATTTTAAATAATATTAAAATATAATTGATTAAAATTTTAAAAATTTTCTTTATATTGTAAAAATTATATAATTTCTGCCGATAAGATTTTCGTGCTTAGAAAACTTGAAAACCCGAACTAGACATGGTTTTTTATGCCGTGTTTGGATTGTGTCAAATTTGGACAGCGTAATGTTTGAGGGGCCCATTGCCTTAGTGAACAGTGTTATGGCCCACATCAGGCCCATCATAGACGAGTCTTCCCGGTTTACTCGTGCCCTGGGCGTATGGTGCGCCCCGAATATGGATATGAAAGATGGTGAGACGCGAGGCGTAATGAGCAGTGGTTTGGACTTCGGAGGCCGCCGGAGATGGAAGAATGGCGAGGATCGATAGCTGATATCTATGTCAACCGCTCGGTCACTCTTGAAGTTCATGAAATCGTACAAGTGATTCTGCTGCCAAATGAAATTGCTGCATTCACTATAAAAATGAAAACAGCAAGTTCCTGAAATCGTTGTGCGGATGAACCTGGAGTTGCGGGGATCGGGTCGGGAGGGGCTGGCGGGAGCCGAGGAAGATTGAGGGGGATCTCGACGTCAAGGTCTCCTCTTACGCCAAGCTCGGCGCTCTATTCACCGAAGGAGGTAGCTCCCCATTTTCCTTTTCCTGTTCCATTGTGTTGGTGATCCTTGTTTGTTTCCGCTTCAAATTTCCGCCTTTCTCTTCCGCGGCAGTGTAGCTGCAGCACTGGAATTAATAAAAATTTCGCTCGGACTAGTTCCAAGGATTTTTCGGTTGTTGATTAAGTGCTGTAAGTTTGCCTCATTGTCTGGGAATATCCAAATGGTTGTCGTCCAAGTGTCTGACGTGGTAAAACTCACTTAGCGGATATCACAAGTCATAACAGCTAAATGCAGGTTCCTTGGGCTCTTCAAGTCTTCATGTCGTCTTGATGGTTATGTTATTTTACTCTCACGGTGCACATCCTACAATCGTTTTTGTTTTCGTCTAGGCCGTTTCCTCTTCTTGGCATTTGGTTGATTTCCATCAGAGAATTGAGAGGGAAATAACATCAGAGTTTATCTTATTACGCTCAGTTGCTTCACTTATTGAATAGTTATTGCTTATCAAATGTTACCCGATTCTAGTTTGTCCATCTTGTGAGGACTTAGCATTTCTAGCAAAATATGCGCTGAATTTTGATTGCTTCCTTCCAAGGATACGCTGATTCTATATTTCAGAAAAAGCTTCTACAAGAGACTTGAATCTATTAGCATCTGAAAACATGGATTTTAGCTTGGTGATGGATTTGATTGTCTGTGTCCTTGCGTTAATTATCCTGTATCTGCTGCTTTCATGCTTTCTATCCCCCCATTTTTCCTTCCCGCCATTTGTTGGAGCATTTCCCCCGGACCCAATCCATGTATCTTATTTCTTTATTGCATTTTGGTTTTTGTTGCCCCACTTTCTCTCCTGGTCTCTCGCACATGGTTTTTTACGAACTGAGAAGAATCAGAAATTTATAGACTTCGAGGACGGAAAATTGTAGCTTCATAGTTCAGTTGGATATCATATCAACAATTAGATAAATAATGATTAAGGTAAATATTGGATTAGATGCTACCAATTTATATTTTTCTCGTTTTTGGTTCTTACATATCTGTCTCTCCTGCTAGCTTCTGGAAGCTAGCAGCCAAGCAATCAGTTAACCGAGAGACCTGCAGTTCACTGTAGCATAGCCCATGTCAGCCGTATCTCTGTGCATTTTTAATCCGCCTGTCTTAAGAGAGTTTTCTTGGCTCATCATTTTTAGATTCTTGTCTAGCTTAATATATGTAAATTGCCTATCTATTCGAGATCTACCTTGATGCCAGAGAGAAGCCGTTTACCCCTAATCTCCCAAGTATCAGAAAGTATTTCTTGCTGACCTGCTCGTCTTTCTTAACAATAATGCAAGAATGATTCACGTGTTTATGAACACCCTCACGTGGAGGACATATCTTAAATAGCAGAGGACCCACATGATGCAAGTGGGTGCTTATAGTTTACCTCCTGTTCTTTTCTTAATGTATGCCTGAGACAAAGTGGTCCATGACTTGCAATCTCAATCTTCTTGTGGTGGTCCAAGGTGTGATCCCCTAGATCAATCTACAGTATGCAAAATAAGCTTTAGCGTGATTCATGTTGCTGGAAAAGAGCTACTCTAGCAGGTATCACTTATCAGCTTCAAAATGTCCAGTCCTAAGCTTTGGCAATCTAAAAAGTTTTGTGAGCCACTGACCGTATGCATGATCCACAGTGCTATTTCAGGCTTCGACTCTTCAACAGTTAGAATGGCCTGGTGATAACCAACAATAGTGCCATCTCTACTGAGTTATTGACCTGGTGATATTTAGTCCCCCACTTAACAAAGTGCCGGTGCCTTCCTCTATGCTCAACCATTAAATTGGGCAATCAGTTTCAGTTTGCCGAGGTACTCTTTTCTTTTTCTTTCTGTCAGACTACAATGAGAATTCCAGGTCATCTGCCTTTGCTTATAGATATAGAAACCAATGTCATAATTATTTAGATGGTTTAGAGAGAACTCATCTGTGACTTTTGTAAGCTTACTGGATCTGGATGCAGGTACTGGGCATGAGAGGGACCGGTTTCTGCAATGCATGTGTGTCCAGAATTGTTATGTGGGTCAGGCTTTTCGGTTATATGAGAGGGGATAGGAGGGAACCAGAGGACATGATGGATTCAAATCACATTTTTGTACTTTGCTCACACGTGAACCTTCTTTTGCATGTTGGACTGCTTGTTTGGTCTAAGGTTTTTGTGTGGAGTATCTTAAGCCTTCATTTTGCAGTTGATGCTGAGTCCCAATTGGTTGTCCGCCCTCTGAATTGAGGATTTATGGTGGCAGGAGAGCAAATGGTATGGTTGCGGACAGCCCTTCAGCAGACTACTTAATTAATCCTCATCAAATCAGTACTCCCTCTGAATCGACAATTTTTTATACAAGATCATTCTGAAGGATTTGAACGCTAATGTTGCCTCCATGATAATTTTGGCACCTCTTGGAGCAGGGATAATATATTTGGTCGTTCCTTGTGCTCTTCGTATGTTGCGGCCAAATGGCCAAGAATGTACGTGCAAAAATCGGCAGCCCTTTGTCATCCTGGTTCTTTTATTGTTTTTTTGATAAACTGCAGCGGTCGGATGAACGGAGTAACTCTGGGCCATCAACGGCCTCTGCATCTTGACCCATTGACAGAGAGCTCCATATCCAGAATAGTTGCTAGACCAAGATCATGGCATTTGCTAACGATCTGTTTCGAAGGATAGATTCCAAGGGATTTGTTTGCTGCAGGAGGATCGATTTCTGCCAGCCAGAGATACAAAAGCACTTCCCATTTCCCATGCCCTAGCACCATCCGGGGGTTGACAGCGATGTTGAACTCACTGAGTTTATCTTTTTTTTTTTTTTTCTTTCTGGATGTTATTTGACAATATAATGCAGTCGCTTGAGAGGTCCTTGAATGCCCTTTTCCCGTTATATACATATCTCTTAATTTAGGCCTGTATAGTTTGTCTCGTGAATCCATCGACTCTGCAATGAAACATCATTTCTGATTTCATCCTGTCTGTTATCTAAAAGAATATCCGTTTAACTGCTGCTTTCCCATTAGCTAATTAAGATAACACGAGCTGTTTAAGTTGTCCTTAGCACAACTTGGATTCATTAAATTTTCTACCTGCATATATATATGTATGTATGTATAGGACAAGTTGTGGGTGGTGCCTTTTTAGTCAAGGTTGGTCTCTAAAATTGGGTTAATTTATGATTCGAAAAGTTTTTGCCCTTAAAATAGTTGATTTTTGCTCAAATATCCATTTGATTTATAGATATTAGGTTACGCTCACTTGAAGAACTAACTACTCACATTCACATGTTCTTGAATTTTATCTGGTTAAGATAACTTGAAACCGATGGGCAAAGAGCGCCGAGATCGTTTAGCATCTCTCTCTGTCTGCTTCCTTCTTTCTTCTCTCTTTCTCTCATTTAATTCATGGGCTATTACTTAATTAGGGTTTCAGATAGGTGGAAGGTGCTAAAAAAGAGAGTATAGAATAGTTCCATAAGGGAGGCATCTTCAGAGCCCTAATCAATCAGCTTCGTTGGCCCTAATTGGATATCTATACATAGGGCTGTGTAGCTGTCCCTCCACAACCCCTACATTGACATACAACGCATGGTCGATTGACTCATGGTTACAGCAAAAGTAGAACCACCTCAGATACACATCCTATGGAAAATATGGATCGTTATCGGGAGAGCTCATTATACTTTTCTGTCTCTTAATTGCTCGTGGAATCTCGCCAAGCGAATCCATCCATCGATGCAGTCCCGCACTCATTTTAGATATCCTCCAAGCTGTCATTGTTCTCACGCATGCAGTTCCTGGGATAGCACGCGGAAATATCTACAGCACCCCCTTGCTGAGATGGAGAGAGATTGTCGATGAGCAGACCACACCATACCGACAAGCACTGCGCCCCCTAACTCGACACACAAACACACACACACACACACAGAGAACACAGAAGGAGCGCAGCTTTTAGAGAGGGAGGGAGGGAGAGTTGGGGCTGGGGTTGGGGAAGATGACAAACAGACAATTTTTCATTTTACTTTTTCATTTTTGTTTTTGCTGTTTCATTAAATGCCCATGTCTTTATTGGATTTCCAACCCATTCCAGACGTTACACTTCATGAGACGGTGATAGAATGAGGACAGTTTCCCTCCCCACCCTTCAAATAATTACGATATGATTTCTTTCCTGCTGTTGCCACTTGCCACTGAGTATATGTTTTTTTTTCTTCATATCAAGGCCAAAAGAAAAAAAAGAGAGAGATACATTTCTTCCAAAAAAAAAAAAAGGAGATTATTCCCTCCCGGTTAGGGTGGACAGTCCAGAAGTTCACGGTGCCAATAGTAAGAAAGTGGCCTTGTAATGAGGGGACAAGAAATGGCAAGCCGAACAAGATCGAATGAGCAATGACATCTAACTTCAGTTAGATTGAGTTAAGTAACCCCCAACAAAAAAAAAAGGAGAGAGAGAGAGAGAGAATACGTATATATAGGGTAACCTCAACATTTTCTCCATCTGCAATGGCATTAGCTTGCTGTAGAAGGACCGATACGGATTGAAAAAATCACAGCCCTAGTGAGAACGTGCCCTAGAGTCCAACAAGACAGTTCACAGAATTACAATCCAAGCAGCACACACACACATATATGTGTGCGTGTGTGTATGTGTATTGATTTGTTTGCGTGGCTGCTGGAGGACCCACAGACACACCGACTGGATAGTTCATTACCTTGACTTTTCAGGGCAACTTTGGGGGAAGATAACCGGCAATAAATACATAAGTAAATAAGTTCTGACTTAAAGTAGGACGTAAAGAAAAAAAAATGGTTAGAGACAGTGATGGTCTTGGAAAGGTTGGATAAATCGATCGAGAAAACTAAGTACTCTGCCGTTTTCAACAAAGGTGAAAGGGGATTGCTATATTTATTTCATTTAAATAAATCTTGCAATTTTTTTTTCATAAGCAAAAACGGGAAGCTCTCGGTGACCGGTGTTCTTGTTTAGGCTCTGAGCAAAAGCACCCAATACATATATATATCCAGCCAAGAAATTGAAAATAGGAAAACACATGCAAGGGACAAGAAAAAAGCAATAGATTTTTGAGTTAAAAGGGATCTCTGTCTCTCTCTGTTGTCACTGACAACTGCGTATCCCTGCTCTTACACTAAAGATGGTGATGAGTGGTCAAATCCATTCATTTTTACATGTGTTTTGTGAAATTATCATAACAAATATTTAAAATAAGATTTTATGGTCGAAAATCTTTTTTTTTTAAACGGGTTTTTGAGTTTAAATTAATTGAATTGAAATGTGAGCATTACGGTTCAAGGGCTAATCTAAAAGTGATACTAATTTCTACTCAACATGAACATGTGATATATATATATATATATATATATTTTAATCTAAAAAGGTCCATCAATATCCGTGCGATATGTATCTACATGTGTGATGCAAAAATGAAAGTCCAGATCTTTTCTTCCCTCTACAAATGAAATTAGTTTTGCTCATTTTGGTGGATGCATATACATTGATTATACCAAACCGTATATGATACTACTAAAGAAACCACAACAACAACAATGTATGCGATTACTGTTTTGTTCTTTTTGGGTTATTTGATACATTTTTTTAAGGTTTTTGCTTCAATTATTTGTATATATTATGAGGAATTACGTATTTCAAAATTTGCATGTGCCATTATAATGCATATTTCTCTTTTATTCAACTAACAATTGATAAAATTGGCCCAGATAAATATATATTGGCTACGTCTGCAAGTGAAGCTCCTCTCCTTCAGAGAACTCCCCGAGAAACTATATGAATATAAGCTCCAAAGAAGCAACGAGACAGTTCATTGTAAGGGTTTAATCCTTTTGTAAATCGATCCAGATGAACTTGAATCAATTGGAGCCCGTAAGAGTAGTTAGTATGTGAGGCAACTATAAAGAGATTGGGCAACCACAAGGGTTTGATGACTCGATGACTGTATGTGCGGCATTTCACTCTCATGTTCCAAATAAACGTAGGTTCATGAGGCAGGATTATTCCGTTGAATCCCCTTATTTTTTAGCATCGACAGTGGACTTCGTGTCTTTAACTTACACCACTCGCGGGGGATTGATCAGTCGAGAAATGCATCCAAATTGGTATCATTTGTGCTCTAATTGAGAAATGTCTCCTGATGGTTTTTTATTTTATTTCCTTGTTTGTGCTCGTTCATTTTCTATCTTCTTTGTGCCCGTCGTCGAGAACATGGAATCAAGAAATCCGGAAATTAACTGAGAGAGCATATTACGGTCTTTACTGATTGAGAGAACTATCAAAAGGGTACCTCGTGTGCCACAATCCTCAGCAACTCGAGAATTAATTAACATGGTCAAAGAAACAAATGCCACATCGAAAATGGTGAGTCAAAAGAGTGCGTGAAATTGGTGCCTGGACATCTTGATTTCTCAAAATACCTTCCTGTCCTCCATCTCCCACATTCCGCAACATACGCTAAGAGTCACTCATTACAGTGGTACATCTGGTAGTTCTCAGGGACAACACGAGTTAAACACAGCCAAATCAGTGGTGACTTTCAATTCCAATACTGAAAAGCTAGAAAACAACCAGTAGAAATAGCACGAGGCTGTCAAGGCTAACCACGGGTCCGTGGTAAGGAGTAACTTTAAATGTGTAATAACAAATCTTCAAGACAGATGCTTGCGATAACTTTTGGATTTAGATAAACAGAATAAGGCCAGGTTGCTGGGAGAGAGATGACTAATGTCCAACCTTCTCGTTATGTTCTGGTATTGATTAATGTGTTCTTACAGATATGAAGGGATTCCATTTTATCCATCTTTCCCCCTCCCAGTTGCACTGTTGACACTAATCTGGCAGAATCGCCGGGCATATGATGAAAAGCACTTGAAGTTTCCACCTTCAATCCACAACCTCTGGGCTCATCGCTTTTGTGACTTAATTGGATTTCAAAAACTGTCATTTTGAGGTTACACAAATCAGTCGGATTCACCTCAAGAGGCATTTGAATCCTCTCAACTGATGTATAATCACACCCTACTTATCCCAATTTGCCAGACTGACGATATCTATACTATCTATCCTAACAAGCTAATTAATAATTTCGTCATTTGGCTTACTGATATCATTGCTTATATGCGAAGACCGCATATGCTATCATGTGGTTGACGCTTCCATTCTCTTCAGTTTTTCTCGCTTTCATGCTCATCATTATTGAGTTTGATCATCTGAACTTAGGTTTGTTACCTAATACTTGTGATTCATCTGTGTTAATAATGATATTTGATGAGCTATAAATGAAATCTCATATTTGTCTATGGTTGAGTAGATGTGAGACATGTCGAAGCTATTTGTGGGACTCCTTTTCCTGTTACTCGTCTCGGGCACGTAGTATACTTTAGTAAAAATCTGAAATAGCCACCCATTCTTTGTTCACACTGCCTACTATTTTTCATAACTCCGATATAGCCTTACTAATTGATGTTAACTTTGTTCTTCCATTCCGTCGGTGTGTAAAATTCTTCCGGTCATTAACTGCACATTCCAACGGATTGAATATCCGGAGGTGCTCTCAGAATCAAAGATCACCCCGAAAAGAAAAGAAAAGAAAATCTAAGTAGGCTGTGAAATTAGAACTCAAAACCCTGTTCGAAAAAAAAATGTCAAATTATCTCAACCAATTGATTACACCACATTCATTATTAATAACATGGAACGATTGTTTTTGTGGAACTAACGCTACAGCACTTAACGAACATTGATTTCATTTGAAAGTAATAAATACTTACACTAAATAGATGTATCTACTTGACATAGGCGAGCGAACGATTCATTAAAAAGTTGAGAATGAAGGATCCGCTGCCTCCTCCTACCTAAATTGAGTAGATTCAATAATCACCGACTCCCCTTTTTAACTCTTAATCCTCTTTTTTATTCATGTCGCCTTATAAGCTCATGAACCCTACTTCGCAGCCAAAAAATCATTGAAAAAGGCCATTGCTGTTAGAACTCGGCTCCACAGGATTTGTAACGAAAACAACATTAGTGGCTGTGTATTTATATGTGAAATAGTGAATATTTCTTCTGAGTTGTAATGCAGAATCTGAAGCCGAGCATGCTCCATAAACGGTTACCATCAGATTAACTAAACTGAAAATTAGATTAATGAGAATTTGAACATGGAATCTCATAAGTTTTAAGTCGAGAATGATATAAAGAGCACTAAGTGCCCTTGTCGATGAACCGTTTTAAGTCTTAACTGGCGACGAGATGACACAATCAGGAGTGTGAGGAGCTGTATAGTGTGCTGGGTGGCCGGAGAGAACCTGTTAGTGAAGGATCCAGAAGTGAATAGAAGAGAAAAAAAAATTGAAGAATTGCTGAAAAATCAAGGAAATTAATGAAAAAGTGAGAGAAGAAATTAGGGAGCGAGGAGGGAGGCAAATGAAGACAGTGCGTATTTAAGGTGTGAAAACAACAGGTGAATGAGCCCTAAGTTAGATCGACTCCATGCAAACGTCCCTTTCCGTTCTATTGCCTTCCTCCTTCGCTGCCGCCCTCTGCTCCCTCTCTCTCTCTCCCCTTTGGGAATGCAGCCCATTTACTATGGAGGTTTTTTTTTTTTTCCTTTTTCCCCATTTTTGAAACCTCAACTCAAACCCAACCCCCCCCTCAAAACTTACTACTACTGTAAACATAGCCCTGTTCATGACACATCAATAACTTGTACAATTTTGTACAAAAAGGAGAAAGAAAGGGTACTGCATTTGTTGCAGATTTATGCATATAACCCTACCCGAGTAATGTGGGAGGTGGGAGCTGTAGGTGCTTGCTACAGTTTGAGACGTGTTGTATTGATGTAGTGGGAAAACAGCAGATGAATGTGCCCAAACTCGGTTGATATTGATTGAGGCACGTATCCACTTTGGATTCGGTATTAGTCCTGTACCTTGCAGTTGAGGATTTCGTTTGGCTTCCAGGATTATTCGCGGACCACAACATCCGAAGCATCTAATCTTGCCACGCGTTCTCTCCGGGAGCTGTACTAACTAATTTTCCCACAGTCGTGCTTGGTAGCCCCATAGTTTGCGGGCTTAGCAGCTGTTTTGTGGTTGAATAATCTTTTCTATTGGTAATGGATACAGGAGACGGGAGATTTATCAAATGGTTTTGTTCCGTCCATCTGGATGATTGATCTCTTTTCAGCATTAATTAGTAGTATATTTTGAGAGAGCTACAGCTTACAGCATTAATTCTTTCTAGAAAACTGGCTGCAACAGAGTTGCAGTTCAATTTCGGCTAAGTACTTGTGGATTCGGAAGTTAGATTTAGAAGGGGCCTGCATATATCATTCCCTTGGAATTGCACTGCAGAGATTAATATCCATGTGAGTGTCCAATCGAGTTCAAGCATGAACCATCTGTCTTCAACTCTTTCGGAGTGGTGAATTAGTTAGAATTCCACTGACCTCGCACAAATTACATTTGCCCACCATAACCAGGAAGACAAGAAAGGCTGCACCTTTCACCCAATCTTTTTTCTAATCATAGATTCACTTTGTTTTACAAGATTCAAATCCGAGACTCTTCCGGTGGAAGGGAGGAAGCGCTGCACTTTTGGTGGATTGATTTTTTGATGATACGGATGTCTGCAATTTCACTGGAAACTCAGTAAGGATGCAGTAAATTAACCACGGCAAGATTAAGTGCGTCGAATGGCCTTGGAATGATCTTAGAATAATACATCATCAGCTCGATAAGACGGGTAATATCAACTCCAGCAGTCATGATAATGGTATCGTCAATAACCATGTGAGGAGCATCGTTAGGGATCGTCGGAAAATTTACAGGGGAAACAACGGAAATACAAGATAAGAATGAACTCGACCATTCGTTCGTTTGAACATTTGGCATTTAGGCACGTATAAGCCAATCTACCTATAGGCCCGGTAATGTGCAGGAGAGATTTAATAGCTCGAACGAAGTCAAAGGAAGGACCCCGACCATCCATTAATTCTTTGTACAAAGCTTGCTAATTTATGAAGCTGGTACACACCTTTTTCGTCATTCTATCAACTCTGATTAGCCTCCAGCTAGTTGCATAGATATCACAGTACTTCAACTTCCATGGATTTGAAGCCCGTCAGTCATGTTTAGTTCAATGTTGACACTTGAGAAGATTCTACGGAAGACAGCTGATTAGAGGGTTAAATTTTTAGCTTCAGTGGTGTCCGTAGAGATTCTTTCTTCCTTCTTTTTTCCCCTGTAATTAACCTCCACATAATTGTCGAAATCTAATGAAAAATGTACATCAAAATTTGATTTTTTTTATTATTGAAAATTTTGAACCCGCAATGTACCATGCCTCAATTATATTGTATAATATATATATATATATATGTGGACGTCAAATAAGACCAAATCATGTAAGTGTATGCGATATTTACCAATGGGAATAATAATAGAATAAAATGTAATTCTTTGAAAAAATAATTGTCACCTACAATAAAATTCGAATGCAAGATCAGATAAAGAGAATTCGTACGGTGACATCACTCTTAACTTGAGGCTGACAGATTCTTGATTCAATTCTCTCCCATTAGGTTCATCCTCCTCCGACATTTTAGACCCATTGAAAAACCAAACACGCCTGACCCTTTTGTTATTAGAATCTACATGTTGTAAAGGTAAGGACAGCTCCTCTCTAACGTTGGTCTTGGCAATTCATTTCCTAGTTGTTACTTTCATTTTTAGGAGAATGGTTATTCAAGCTTGGCTTGAGAGTGCAGTTGCTAATGGGAAAGGCGTTGAAACAGTCATGTTGAAAAAAGTCGGTGTTGATTCAAAAGAAGATGCCGTTCGGGTTGAAATATCATTTTAAGATGGTTGAAATTAAAAATTGATGAGATAAATGAAGGATAAATCGAAGCAATTTTCATAAACCAACTATTAGATTTGCAGAGAAACTTAAATTTGTAACGACTGTATTAGTTATAAGTCATGGTTTTATTTTTTTTAATTTTTCACAAAACAATACTCCTTAGAAGCACACAGGGAAGAAAAAAAAAGAGTCCAGTATGGATTTTACCGGTAAAAGTTTAATATGAGGCATTATGGTCTAGTAAAATTAAAAGGAATAATTCCATGCTGTCAATTTCCACACCGGTGGCAAGACAGTGTAGGTAGAAGTTTGCCCTATCTCTCTCTTCCCAACACACATTCTCTCTTCCTTTCTCTCTCAGAGTTTCTTCTCCGTCCATCCCCACAGAAACTAAGCGATCAAAGAGAGGAGAGAAAGAGAAACCACACACAGTCTCATCGTCATCATCATGTCCATCGGGGTGGAGAGAGAGTGAGAGAGAGAGAGAGAGAGAGAGAGAGAGAGAGAGAGGGCAAAAGGATAAGAAGGGGGGCCTTTCATATAAAGCCCTGAGGTTGAATCTGATCAGTCAATCCATCAAATCAAAGAGAGAATCATATCAAATCAAAATCAAAAGAACACAACAACAACAGCAACATGTCATCCTCGTCTTCTGCCTTTCACCCGGACCCTCTCCTCTCTTCAGCTCCCACCGATCAGCTCTGTTATGTCCATTGCAACTTTTGTGACACTGTCCTTGCTGTATGCTCGATCTCTATCCCTCTCCCTCTCTGATAGTCTTCTTCCCTTTTATTTCCATGCTCACAACTTAGCCTCTTCTTCTTCTCCTTGTCGCTCTTTCTTTTCGCCTTTTAATTTTGTGTCCGTGTGCTTGCTGTTTTTAGGTGAGTGTTCCTTGTAGCAGCTTGTTCAAGACCGTCACAGTCCGATGCGGGCACTGCACCAACCTTCTGTCAGTGAACATGCGGGCTCTCCTCCTCCCGGCTCCAGCCGGCCACCAGCTTCACCTCGGCCACAGTTACTTCACCCCTCAAAATCTCTTGGTAATTAAGAACGCACCTGGCCAGTTCTCTAGGGTTTCAAACACGATAGCCATGTCAATCCCTTTGATGTTCATGTCATGCGTTTCTCAGCAAATACAAATGAGAGCATTTCCTGAAATGGGTGTGTTCTTATGTAAAGCGCCGATCAGTGAGACATTATCCTCCACTCTTTGCAGTAGTTAGGTCTTTCAAAATGAACATTAAGGAATGCATTTTTTTTTCTTGCAAATTTACAGCCATGTCCAAATACTGTTGGCAACATAGTGTGATATATCAGTTGTGAGTGTACCATTCTCAAAGATGTTGTTTTGCACTCCCCACTTTCAATTAATTTTACTAGAGTCACAAAATCTCATATAGGAGGAAATCCGCAATGCCCCTGCAAATATGATGATCAACCCTCCCATGCCAAATGAGTCAATGATGCAGCTCCGAGGAGGAATTGAAGACAACCCAAAGCCCCCTGCGGTTAACCGACGTAAGATTAGCTCGTCCTAACACTTGCTTTTACTATTATTTTGTTCTATCGCTCCCCTAAGTCCTTCCTGCTCTCCAAGATATCTTCTTCTTTAGTTTCTGGAGAAGCATGTGGATGAAAAATTACATAACTCGATAAGCNAACCCTCCCATGCCAAATGAGTCAATGATGCAGCTCCGAGGAGGAATTGAAGACAACCCAAAGCCCCCTGCGGTTAACCGACGTAAGATTAGCTCGTCCTAACACTTGCTTTTACTATTATTTTGTTCTATCGCTCCCCTAAGTCCTTCCTGCTCTCCAAGATATCTTCTTCTTTAGTTTCTGGAGAAGCATGTGGATGAAAAATTACATAACTCGATAAGCTTTGAATCATCAAAGGAAATAGCAGCTTTCTGGCAGATTCGGTCAATTTAATTACAGTCCGTGTCCGTGTGCAAGATTGCTATAGCATTTGAAAACCTTTTTCCCAAACCATGTGCTTAGCATTAGCCCTTTTCAGGAAGCAGTATCCATTTATCAAATTAAGTAAAAGTGTATGACCTCCATTTGCTAAGCTTACCATCTAACAGTGTCGTCTAAGACCTCTTTGTCCGGCATATGTTCTTTTCTGTTAATTTTGGGCAAATGGATATCATGCCTCATAGATCCCTCCTTCTTCATTCCCTTGTTTTCTCCAAGAATCATCTCAAGACCAAACCCTTCTATGTTTCTCACTGTGCTTCAGCTTGAGCTTTTGGGCTTTCTTCGTTAACCAAGTAAAGAACCCTAACCTCATTCCTTCATTTCTTGCACATTGATCAAAAGGAATCCATACTTCCTCCACATTCTGCAAAATTTTGGTCCACTGTAAACCCTAATGAGCTGCACAGTACCCTAGATTTTTGTGTTTTGGGGGGCAGAAGAGCAGAGAGAGCGAGAGAGAGAGAGAGAGACCAGGAAGGTGTGGATAGATTTTCTACTGGGTCATCATGAGGTGATGATGGGGAAGAGAGAGAGAGAGAGAGAGAGAGAGATTACGATAAAAGGGAAGTCAGCGAACGAACGATTGTTTAATGTGCTGTCTCTCATGTTGTCCGGTTATGGAAGGTTTGTGTTGTGCTGTGCTATGATGTGTCTATTCCTGTTTGCAATTTGTTCAGCTCCGGAAAAGAGACAAAGAGTCCCATCCGCTTACAACCGCTTCATCAAGTAAGTCCTCACTAACTCAACAAAATCCGCCCACGAGTTCTTCAAACGCGTTTTGCAATACTCTACCAACTTATTCACAAATATTCATAGGCATTTGGATCATAATTATCTATATCGATTCCCCAAGCATACTTATTTCTTCACATAAAACTTTATAGAAATCTGACGGCAAAAGATTACAACTTGCAAAACATGTCTTGTTGTATGAAATATTTTTTGCGATGTCTCAATCAATCCAAAGATCTTTATGAGAACCCCTGATGATAAAATACATAAATTATGTACGAATTTCTTTTATTCGTCTATTGCTCGTAGTTCAAGGTCACCCTTATACAATGTTTCATTAGAATTGTGGTGGGGGGGAGGGGAGGAACATGGGAAGTTATGAAGAACTTTTTTTTTGGTGTAAAAAGAAAAGGGGAATGAGGGCAGGGGGGGGTGGGGTATGGAATGCGATGTGAGGATATGCAGGAAGCATGAAAGGTTTGATCTTGACATCTATCAATTCATCTATTCCAACCACAGGGACGAGATCCAACGCATCAAGGCGGGCAATCCTGATATCAGCCATAGAGAGGCCTTCAGTGCTGCTGCCAAGAATGTGAGATCATGTGCTTCTCTCTCTCTTTTTTCCCCCTCCCCCATTTTCTTTCTTAATGTTTATGGTCTGAGTAATGGTACTTTTTTGTTTTGTTTCTCAGTGGGCCCATTTCCCGCACATCCATTTCGGACTTATGTCTGATCCGCCCGTGAAGAAACCCAACGTCCGCCAGCAGGTACACTTACCTGCAATACACTTCTCTCTCAATTGCTTAATAAATCATAACTGATCTAAACCCTCCGAATTGTACTGAAAACAACTTCACCGCCATCAAGCTTAAGCGTATCTCTG